>ML794752.1:341784-361885 GCA_009831015.1 Picea engelmannii | reverse complement strand
GATTAGAGTTTTGTATGAGATTGTTTCATGATTCATGATATACATAATATATGATAGTGGGGTTTTTATCTTTACGCTTTCCCGGTAAAACTTCTGTGTTGTGTGTTATTGATATTTCACTTTGTGCATTGTGGTTGTGATCGCGGTTTAATTGCTTCCGCAATAATAATAGTAGAAGCAATTATGCATTTAACAAGTGGTGGAAATTGTTAGATCAGGAGAATCGCAGGAATACATTAATTTGTATAGAAATTTCTACATGGTATCAGAGCCACGGAGGCCACGGAGCTACGGAAGTGAGGTGCGAACAAAATCGTATTCTCGTAGGTCCCGTCTCTAGCAACGTGCGAATTGTAGTACTGGAAATTATGCTCATTTTCAGAAACAATAATTCTCGCACCCTAGACAAAGCCAAGGTGCGGACTTCATTAGCATTCTCATAGGAAAATACACTAGTAGGGTGCGAACTTCCCTCACCCTAACAGTGAAGCAGGGTGCGAACTTCATTGGCATTCTCGCAGGCTATAGTGGAGCAGGGTGCGAACTTGACATGGCATTATCGCCGGCTACAGTGGAGTAGGGTGCGAACTTGATAGGCAAGTTCGCAGGCTATACACAGGCAGGGTGCGAACTTCCTTCAGGTTGCTCTCAGGTGGGGTGCGAACCTCCCAGGGCAAGAGGAAAGTGTGGGAGTTGAGTTTTGGGTTGGATAACATTCGAATTTGCAAGATTTTCTTGGTGTGACAGTTGATTCAAGATCGAAAATGTCTTTCAATGGCTTGAGGTTGGAGTATGCACTCGAGGGAAGCTCTAACTACATTTCTTGGAAGGACAGGATGGAGGCAGTGCTCGAAGATAATGTCTTTAAGGGTTACATTGACGCAGATGTTCCTAAGCCGGATGCGACAGACACTGCAAATCTTGATGCATGGCAAAAGAAAGTGGCAAAGGCGAGGAGGATTCTGTTGGAGGGAGTACGAGACCACATTGTCTCAAGTCTCCATGGGAAAACCACACCATATGAAATGTGGAAGGTTTTGACAGATCTGCTCCAAAACAGTAGTGACCATAGGAAATTGGCGCTCAAAGATAAACTCAGGAAGATAAAGATGGAGAAAGGCGACACCATTCCAAAATATCTCACAAAGTTTGTCCAATGTCGGGATGAGCTTGGAAGTGTGGGAATAACAGTCGCTGCTGATGATTTGGTGAGCTTGGCGCTCCTAGGGATTCCTAAAAGTTTGCACAGTTATCAAGACTTTGTCAATGGAAGGGAAAAATTACCAGATTGGGAATGACTCTGGTCGAATCTGGTGCAAGAGGAGTTCAGGCGGAACACCAGAGATGGATCTTCATCAAAGCATGATGATGAAAAGGATTGTGCTTTGACTTCCAAGGCAAGGAAAGGGAAAGGGAAGAAATTCCAATTAAAATTCGAGTCTAAAGTAAAGAAGCTGGATTTGTCCAAAGTGAAGTGTTTTCACTGTCACGAATGTGGGCATCTCGCTACTAACTGTCGATAGAAGAAGAAGAACAAGATGGTTGCTGGATCTGAAACTAATGAGGCTCTTGTCTCACAATTTGAGCTTGATTTCTCTTTGATCGCATGCATGGCTTCAAGTGCATCGAGATCGGTGTGGTATTTGGATAGTGGCACTTCATTCCACATGACGGGAGATAGAGAGTCTTTCATTGACTTAGAGGAGAAAGATCTCATAATTCATATAGAGATGGGCAACGATGGACGATACAGTGCAACTGGTATTGGTACCATTACCTTTCAGAGGGAGTCAGGTAAACCATTTCAATTAAAAAATGTTATGCATGTTCCAGGTCTGAAGAAAAACTTGGTCTCAGTTGCAATGTTGGAGGATAGAGGCTATGATGTAGTTTTTAGCAGTGGTATAGCCTACCTACGACATAAAGCAACAGGTCAAGTCAAGAAGATAGGGATTTGAGTTAAGAATCTCTACATGCTGCAGGTAGATGGCTGCGGTGCCATGATAGGCAAGGCAGAAAAAGTGGTGAGCCAGGATGAGGGCGAATTGTGGCACAAGAGATTGGGCCATCTTCATCATGGAGCCTTGAAAATCATGTAGCAAATATCTACTGGACTTCCAAGGGGAACACTTGCTCAGTTAGATCAGTGCAAGGGGTGCACCCTGGGGAAGTATGTAAAGTCCACTTTTCATGAAAAGGAGAATCGTGCTTCGGTGATCCTGAAGAGAATTCACACAGATGTGTGTGTACCATTCTTGGTTGCTTCAACAACAAAAAACAGGTATTATGTTATTTTTGTTGATGACTTTTCTCGTAAATGTTGGATATTATTCATGCAGAAGAAGGATCAAACATTCTCAAAGTTTTGTAAGTTTAAATCATTGGTGGAGAAAGAGTCGGGGAAACAAGTGAAGGCTCTAAGGAGCGATAATGGCGGAGAATACATCTCTAACGAATTCAAATACTTCTGTAGTAGAGAAGGAATTCGAAGAGAACTCATAGCGCCTCATAACCCACAACAAAATGGGGTCACAGAGAGAAAGAACAGAACGATCGTGGGTGCAACACGAGCGATGTTGCATGATCAGGGCCTACCATTGCATTTGTGGGAAGAAGCATGTAATACTGCGGTTTATGTGCATAACTGTTGTCCTCATAGAGTACTTGGCATGAGTACACCTGAAGAAGCTTTTACTGGTAAGAAACCTGATGTTTCGTATTTAAAATTTTTTGGCTCATCTTTTTTTGTGCATGTGAACAAGGATGCTAGGAAGAAGCTGGAACTAACTACTGAAGTTGGGATATTTGTGGGGTACACAGAAACACCCCATAATTATCGTGTGTATTTTTTGAACAGTAAGATGACTGTTATGCAATGGGATATCAAATTCGATGAGGGGAAAGCCATGCGGTTGTCGCTTGAGAGGGAGCTAGACTTGCATGCAAAAGAGGAAATGTTGGTTCCCAAGGATGAGTCTCAAGATGTGGACCAACCACATGAAGAGGTTCATGGAGTGGAGGAAACCACTCAAGTAGAGCCATCCATCAGAAATGGCAGAAAGCGCACCACGAAAGCTGATAGATTGAGAATAGATGCTGCACAGAATATAGGAGCCCCTATTTCACAGCGCAGACAGAGATAGTCTCCTGATCGATTCGCTGGTTACATGGCTCTCATGAGAAAATGTATTGTGACTGAACCATCTTCCTTTCAGGAAGCAGTGCAGGACCCCACTTGGGTTGATGCTATGGTAGAGGAGTATGACTCCATTGTCAAAAACAGTGTATGGGAAATTGTCCCAAGACCGATTGATAAGTCAGTGGTAGGTTCGAGATGGATCTACAAGGTAAAACAAGCTGCTGATGGGAGTGTGGAGAAATATAAGGCCAGGTTTGTGGCCCAGGGATTCTCGCAGATTGAGGGGATAGATTATGGTGAGACATTTGTACTTGTCGCAAGGTACTCTTCCATAAGATCCATTCTTGCACTCTCAACGCAAATGGGCTGGCGCATTCATCAGATGGATGTAAAAAATGCGTTCCTCAATGGGATCATTGAGGAAGAAGTGTACATTGAACAACCATAAGCTTTTGAGACCTTTGACAGAGATTCACATGTGTGCAGACTCAAGAGAGCACTGTATGGGCTGAAGCAAGCACCCTGTGCTTGGTACACTCGGATAGACAGCTATTTCACTAGACTGGGCTTCACCAAAAGTGAAGCGGATGCAAACCTATACCAAATTGTGGTGGAGGGTAAGATTTTAATCATTGTTCTTTATGTTGATGATTTAATATTGTCTGGTGATGAGCAGTTGATACACTCATGCAAGGAGGACCTTGCAAAGGAGTTTGAGATGAAGGATTTGGGCCTTCTTCATTATTTCCTTGGATTGGAAATATGGGAGCGAGATGGTGAAATTTTTGTGTCTCAAGGAAAGTATACAAGAGAGATACTGGGTAAGTTTCACATGGAGGGCTACAAACCCATGGATACTCCTCTTCCAGGAAACTGGAGGAAAGAGGATGCTACTTCTGGAGAGGTAGTGGATGCTACTGTTTATCGAAAGTTAGTGGGTTCGCTAATGCATTTATTGAATATGAGACCGAACATTTGCTATGCGGTTAACCAGCTAAGTCAAGCGATAGTTAAGCCTACCAAACTCTTTTGGAAGGTGGGTAAGCATGTCCTGAGATATCTGAAGGGAACATCTGAGTATGGATTATGGTATAGACAGACGAATGAGGTGAAGTTGCATGGCTTTACGGATGCAGATTGGGCGGGTAGCCCAATGGACAGAAAGAGCACATCAGGGGGGATCTTTAGTATCATATCTACAGTTGTTTCTTGGTACAATAGGAAACAAAGATCCATGGCACTTAGTTTAGCAGAAGTGGAATACATGGCAGCGAGCCAAACTGCATGTGAGGCTATCTGGATGAGGAAGATCTTGGTTGGTTTTTTTGGTTCTCATTTAGATCCGACAATGATTTATTGTGATAATCAGAGTTGCATTAAACTCTTGATTAATCCTATGTTTCATGAAAGATATAAGCATATAGATATCCGGTATCATCATCTCAGAGATTGTGTGCAGCGGAAGATCATGTTGCTTCAATACATTCCTACAGAAGATCAAGATGCAAACATTCTGACGAAGGTTCTCACCAGGAGAAAATTTGAATATCATAGAGACAAGATTGGGGTGAAGGATAATCCCTTTCTTGTTGAGAGGGAGTGTTGAAAAGTCAACAAGAAACATGTGTCTAATTTATTTTTCCCTTAATTAAATTAGACAATAAATATTAATCTATTATCTCATTCATAACTGAGTGATTTGGATTTGTAACAGAATTATAAGTGCAGTTAAGTGAGTTAAGATCAGTTGTACTAGTTGTAACTAAACATGCACTAGTGAGAGTTCAGTTAATTAGTTAACTCACATGCAACTGAAGATTCACCACGGTTAACTACATGCATGTCAGTTCCAATGGACATCCAGTTAAGATAATAGGTGAAAGGGACAATTGGCTATCCGTTGTGATTTGTTCACACATGCATTGGATATGCTTATGAGCATGTGCAAACGAGGCAATTGCATTCATTCGATTCATTGTGAGAATTCGGATTGCAAAGATTGTGTAGAGGAGGAAGGCTATCTGGACACGGAAATTGGCACATGTATTTGCTAATTTGTGTATGACAGTGTGAGACGATTGTATTGTAATGAGAGCTCTTGGATTAGAGTTTTGTATGAGATTGTTTCATGATTCATGATATACATAATATATGATAGTGGGGTTTTTAGCTTTACGCTTTCCCGATAAAACTTTTGTGTTGTGTGTTATTGATATTTCACTTTGTGCATTGTGGTTGTAATTGTGGTTTAATTGCTTCCGCAATAATAATAGTATAAGCGATTCTATATTTAACAAGTGGCGGAAATTGTTAGATCAGGAGAATCGCAAGAATACATTAATTTGTATTGAAATTTCTACACGGACGATCCATATTCATTGTGGAGCGCAATGGCGGAATTAACGGGTGCGCTATTTCACGACCCACAATCAAGCTACACCGTTGATCTCATCGGGGTGTATGATCAATGACCATGATTAAAAGAGTTGGGAGAGCACTTTCCATATTACGGATATTGAACTCTCCGATAAAGAGTGAGCTCATTAGGGATTCCGCAACCCCTGTGAACCGTTGATATATGAACGATCGGTGGGTGGACCTGCAAGGAACCCATGCGTTAATGCAATGTAAAATCGTACTGTGATTAGGTTATGTGGTTGGATTTGGAAAATAAATCTCTCAGTCTAAATTCTCGGTCAAATACTTCTATGTCAGAATTGCTATGTTTGGAATCCTGTGGAGAGAATCGATATAGGGATAAGAACGACGACCCGTATTCATTGTGGGAAAGGTATATGAATGCAGGTTAATGTCGGAGCCTGTGCCCATAAATTAAACTCAATATAGTTTTGTTTTGAGTGTGGGGTATGATCGTAGATCGAGCGACCCATATTCATTGTGGAGATCGAAATGAGAATTAAACCGTGAGCTAGTTGAGGTTCCACAATCCCTTGCAATCGTTAGATTTGGGGGAAGACAGATTTGCACCATTGATTTGTAGGCAAGGGGTGTATCCAGGTCATAGCGCTTGGACACGTGAGCTGAAAGGATAGCACCGAAACAAATAGAGATGAGGTCACAGTTCTTGGCCACATGGAGAGAAAACATAGTCCCTCCGGGCCGATCATGGAAGATAGAGTTTAGCACTCTGCATTAGACCGTGGTTGTGGGGACTAGTTCTATGGGAATGAAGGTTCTCATAGTTATCACATTGCATGGAATTGCTTTGAGGAAATGCATGTTTTCATAAAGGATAGACAATGGATTTCCCATTGAGGAAGGAGGACCTTCCAATATTTCTATTTACATTGTGTCGGTATTAGAGAAAATAAAACTTGGGTGGCCATGAGTGTTGGCACCCTGGTTACTAATGAAGGAAGAAGGATTGGGTGCATCCAAGAGAAACTTGTAGTTTCATATGTACTGATTTGGGATCATGATCATCCTATAGCCGAAAACATAGTTCTACTGCAACAATGAACGAGAATGAATAAGCCATATGGTGAGAAGCTTGGCTAAGCTCCAACGCACCATGGCAAAGTGCTGGTCGTAAAGTATGGAAAAATTGAAATCAATGCAAGGGTTCATTGGGTATGAATGTGGCCACAAGTGTTGGCACATTCATTAAAGTCAATTGATATATGAATTACATGTTGAAAAAATTGGTAGGTTGAAATGATGCATAGGTAAGGGATGATGTATCCTTTTTCTTTGTATCCTTGAATAGATGAAAATGACTTGAAATATTAGTATTCCTGATTTTGAAAATATAATGTGCATGAGAGCTAACAATTTGTTTGGATGAGTAATGTTGAAATTGCAGGAGGAAAAGGGTCTTGGATATGGCAGTATTGTAAGCCCATAAGGAAGACCAATTTCCTACTGATCCAAATTGCAAGGAATGGTATTTCCTTTTTGAGAAAGTGATTTCACTGTTAGCATGCACAATTTAAAAATTGTTTTTCATGACATTATAAAGGTACAATGAAAATATATGTGCATGGGAAACTAAAAATTTGTTTGGCTGATTGAAGTTGAAAGTGCAGGAAGCAAATGGATATTGAATATGGCAGCATTGTAAGCCCATGAGGAAGACCAATTACTTGCTGAGACAAACCTCTATGGGAAGGAAGGTCCCATAATTATGAATCTGGTTCCTGTGTAGAACAAATATGAAAACAAATGTGGAATTTGGAAATCTGTGGGTGACAAATTTACAAGAAAAAATTGAATTTAAAATTTATATGACGTCTCATGAATTTTTGTATGCCTGTGATACGAATGAGAAGAAAATTTCTGTCCAGAAAGGACAAATGAAGGCTGTCAAATCTGTAAAAGCATGAAAAATGGATACTGGTGAGACATGAGAACCCCATGGTAAGCCATGATCGCCTAGAATATGTTGTGTTGTGTAATGTCCCCACTTTGGGACATCATCACAACGCAGATGTTTATGATGACCAGAGTAGCCAGATGGGTGTTATAGATAGTACAATGGTTATTGAGAGGCATTGTGGGGTCCAACTCACATTTCTCATCATATTCCATCATTATGGGCCATTCCGCACAGGTTGGATTTGGTTCCGTTGCATTCCGACGATTTCCATGATTTTGACTATTTTGAGCTATAAGTCAATTGAATTCACTTAAGAGGTCATTTTGGGCACATTACTCGGAGGAACCTCTCAGTGTAATAGCTCATTGGAATCGAGAGAAGAAACACTACAGGATGGGATGGTGAGAAATGACTTTTAGTGGCCAGGGAAGCCACAAGGAGAGATAAGGAGATTTTCAGAGGTAAAAAGGTTAATTAATTAATTAAATATTAATAAAATGAAAGTCAATTTGGAGGGACAAGGTGAGCCAAAAAGTATAAAGAAAAGGCAAGGGCCTCTACTCATTCATTCATGTATGATCATATTTTGATATCTAGCTTCTAGCTAATGAGCCTAGCATTGGGGGTTCTGACTTAACAAACCCTAAAGGACGATTCAGTGGTGAAAGATTCCACCTAGCTTGTCCCAAGCTTGGTCTTGGAGATGCAATACTCTCCCACACCATTCTAGTTTGGTTCTACATTAGTGCAGGGGGGTTCTACACCAGCCACATGCACATGAAGGAACATGGGCGCACCATTGGGGGTTTCCAATAAGGGGGGCACACCATTCTTTGAGGGAAGGTTTGTTGTAGGAGTTTGAGAGGGCTCTTGGACATTTGAGCATTTGGGTTTTACTTAAAGGGACTTAGCCATGATTTCTAGTGCCCCTTGAGAGATTTTTATGGTTCAGATTATTTCCTAGAGCAGTGGGGCGAATTGGAGAGAAGGAGGGTATTTTTGAGATTCCTATCTACTCAGTTTGGAGGAGTTATCCATAGAATTTTGGCCTGAGACTTCAGGAGGGGGATCCTATCACCCCGATCTATCATTTGGCCGAGTTTGGACTCATTCGGAGGCCTCCTTCATCAGGGTCGAAATTGTAGGGTTTGGCAATTTCAGGAGGGTGCAACTCAATTGGAGGATTTAGCATTTGGAGGAGTTTCCCTTGGTATTTTGGTTTGATATTTCAGGAGGGGTTTCCACTCATCCCGATATACAGTTCGACATCTTCAATGTAGAATTTGGAGGTCTTTGACAGTAGGGCCTAAATTGTAGGGTTTGACAACTCTAGCAGGGCATGACATCTTCCAGCTTGGGAGTTGACACTTCATATGGTCCAGATCTTTCGGGTATTGGTATTCTTGGTATATTCAGCCTTTGGAGGCTTATTGTAGTCTTCTTTTGGAGCATTTTGTAGAATCTTATATCTTCTTATTTGGAGCCATCTGTTGAGCATTCCAGATCAACCTTCCCATTGTAGTAGGTTCCTCTATTCATGAATAAAAAAATATTTGAGATGTTTTGGCTTGTCTATCATATTGCATATGGTTGAGGTATGTTCCATGATTATATATTCTTGTTTATAGCTGCATACAAACATATAAACACATCAGTAAAACCTTAAGCGTAATTGTAAGCAAAGTGTTTGACAAAATACCACAACCAGAAAAGTTTAAAAAGACACCAAAATCGTAATGTTCCTAGAATAATGGCTTGGGAACATTACAGTGGTATTAGAGCTTAAATCCTGCAAACCTGAGGGGTCTTTCATAGGAATAAATGGATAGTTGGAAAGAAATGGATAAGATAGACTTGGAGATGACATGCTTGGAGATAACATATTCTGGCCTTAGTGAGGAAAATAGGGTTCTCATAACCATTCCTCTGTATGCAGCCTTTAGAAATCCTGATTGGAGAAAATGGGATATTTTACATGGGATCATCATAGGAGATAAAAATAAAAAAGAAATAGCTAGATGGATGGAAGAACATAGAAACCCCACGCCCAGTAGGAGCACACAACCTTGCTACAGTTGCAAGGGGTCGTGGGAACCAGACCATAGGTGCACGGATCAGGACCAAAAGCACACTATTGAGGCATGCTATGAAAGTGATGATGAGATGAGTGAGGATGGAGCGATAGATGATGATTTGGGACAGTATGATGATGATAGTGACTCTTGTACAGAGGATGATGTTAGTAGCACGTTTGAGGAGGATGATGACCCTTGTATAGTGGATAGACAGTCGGGTGGATAGGATGATAGCCCCAATACTTCAACAGGCATATCACATGGTGTTGATGACCTTACGCCCCAGTAGAGTGGTGACACTAGTGAGGAGTCACACGTGTTAGCACCTAGAGATGATCAACTTCCTATGATGGTCATGACACCTATGTCATCCTTCTAGAAACCCCTGGTAGCCATGCCACATGAGGAGGTCAGTGGTATGTTAGATACGATGGAGGAGCCTAGGGTGAGGGATGTACACCATGGACATAGGGATCCACAGACCCAGGAGGAGAGACATGACTTGGAGATACTGGAACTTACACACACAGATCTGTATGAGGAGATTGAATCACAGCTTTTGGAGACTCCATTAGTTGAGAAGATTGTGGAGACTGACAGGTGGATGGAGCACTTACTTCCATGATCGACCTGTAGTGATGAGGATGCACTCTTTATCATTCAGGATGACCATAGAATCTGTCTGGATACATCTATATGGGATCTAGGCACAGATGATAGTAGCAGGTTGAGTGCACAGGAGGATATAACTGCTCACACTAGATACAATATGATTCAGAGGGAGCTAGAAGTTGAGGATGATGTGCAGATACGTATGGGCAGACCCAGTGGAACAGTAGACAACATGCAGTTCATCACTTTATCTTCTACAGAGAGTGTTGTTGAGGATTTTAGCAATGGCACTAACCGTGAGAGGCATGAGGTGGTACCTCAACATGACTGTGGTCATGAGTCACACCACTTGATAGGACAACTGAGAGTCAGTGAGGATATGATCATGGAAGCCACTAGGCACATTGATGACATGCTTGCATTGATGGCCGATTGTTGCTGGAGGTAATCCATGGCACATGATAGTTCAGATGAGGCATCTTCCATAGATGACTTTCATACTCTCCTTGAGAGAATGTTTGTGATGAGGTCAAACTTCCAGCAGTTGTTGATAGATAGGGACTACCTACTAGGGATGGGCGAGATGTACCACAGAGCCTTGAGGGAGCAAGAGTTGGAGGTGGATCGAATTACTTAGGAGTTGGAGAGCACTCGAGGATTCTTGAGAGGCACACAAACAACCATTCAAGAATTAGAGTCTAGGTCAGATGTGTCTCTTAAGGAGATTCCTTAGAGATCCACTTCATCTGTCTTAGTGGACACTCAGATGTATCAGTCAATCACGTTGTTAGAGAAAGTTGGTGATCTAGCAGAGGAGTACCAGTTGATGGAGGATACTTCCATTTGTGTTCCGAGAGTGGTTGACCTCCATGTCGAGGTTGATCCAGCAATATGCCCAGTATCTACAATGTAGCAGGAGTCTACGAGAGATGACATGAGTATGCCAAGGCATATAGTGGTGAGTGATAGCTCACAGAGGCATGCTGAGATGTATGGTGGGATTCATAGGGGTGTATCACTTTGCAGGGAGGAGACACACTTAGGGGAGCATGCATATGCCACTCCTTTGCATCAACACATAGTTATGAGACCTCACCTTCATCATTTTAGCAGTGGCTTGGGGGATGAGAGATGAATATTGGTTTACTAGCAGATGGGGGAGTTACTTCTTGTTGTACCTGATGATTGGGGTTTATTGAGGGCTACAAGTGAGAAATTACCAGGGGTACAGGTAGACATGCTCTTGGTTGAGTCCTTGGGATTGACCAACGCAGGTGGTATTTTTCAGCCCTACAGTCAGCTACAGATGTATCTGTTACCTTTTCCTGACACTTTTATCATGGACAACAACATGAGGAGAGATAGATAGTGGTTGAGGGCATGGGGAGTGCCTAGGCTGAGGCCACCTGACATGATTATCTTTACGTCATCCAGCCGGGTGCAGATGGATTTTCATAGGCAACCAGTTGAGACTTGGTGTGTGATAGAGAGCATCATGGGCCAGGTGATAGCAAATGAGCACAGAGGGCTTCTGATAGTGACCAGTCTCACACAGAAGCAGTTAGTGGAGGTTGGAAGTGATAAACTTCCAAGTCTACCATGGGA
The DNA here is from genome assembly GCA_009831015.1 of Picea engelmannii. Taxonomy (NCBI): domain Eukaryota; kingdom Viridiplantae; phylum Streptophyta; class Pinopsida; order Pinales; family Pinaceae; genus Picea; species Picea engelmannii. Next base: position 350,118 of record ML794752.1, on the reverse strand, counting down.
TCCGGGAGTCCGTTTTTTAGCAAGATGTTCATATTGACCTAGGTTGCGCTAGAGAGCCACATACTCCACCTTGGTTTGGTTTGGAGTGGGCTTGCAGGTACTTGTCCTATGGGCCGAGACCTTTTCTTCCGCTTGATCATCATGATAGGGCATGGATATGTGTGAATAGGTACTTCTTTTACATAGGTGTATTCACTGTTACAGTTTCTGGACAACAGGTCCAAATGTCACAGGTATTTCAACTACAGGAACCAGGAGAGGGGGATTCAGGAGGTATGCAGGGGGAAGATAGTCATGGTCAGAGTAGTGCAGGGTCACTAGAGTGATCTTTGACAGAGGTTATCATGGGACCTAGGGATTGCAGGGCTTGGCATTTAACTGACATACAAAGGAGAGTGGACCTTTGTAGGGGGATGTTGTTCCAACTTTCCATTGAGCTTCAATGTTGAGAGGAGTGCATCGTTTGCGGGTGTCTCACAGAGGTCTTGCAACACCTCATTATGGCATCATCATGTGCAGTTGATGGAGGCTGTATGGATCTTGGTAGAGACTTGGAGGATGGATTCATTCTGAGATGAGGCCATGTGTCATATGCAAGAGACTCCCAGAGTTGGTATATTTCAGGGTTATGCTTCCCAGGGGCTAGCAGTTCATGACTTGATACGGGACCCAGGGAGCAGAGTGTATGAGCGTTCATATTTGGATGGGTTATACTGTGTATCCCACATGTGGACATGGGATCCTGGTATTTTATTTGAGGGGATTTGGTTATTTCTTGAGGAGAAACAATTTTCTAGTAGGGAGGACTGTAATGTCCCCACTTTGGGACATCATCACAGTGTAGAGGTTTATGACAACCAGAGTAGCCATATGGGTGTTATAGAGAGTACAGGGGTTATTGAGAGGGATTGTGGGGTCCATCTCACATTTCTCATTATATTCCATCATTATGGGCCATTCCACACAGGTTGGATTTGGTTCCGTTGCATTCCGACGATTTCCATGATTTTGACTATTTTGAGTTATAAGTCAATTGAATTCACTGAAGAGGTCATTTTGGGCACATTACTTGGAGGAACATCTCAGTGTAATAGCTCATTGGAAGTGGGAGAAGCAACACTACAGGATGGGATGGTGAGAAGTGACTTTCAATGGCCAGGGAATCCACAAGGAGAGATAAGGAACTTTTCAGAGGTAAAAAGTTTAATTAATTAATTAAAGTGATTTAATTGATTAACTAAATATTAATAAAATGAAAGTCACTTTGGAGGGACAAGGTGAGCCAAAAATTATAAAGGAAAGGCAAGGGCCTCTACTCATTCATTCATGTATGATCATATTTTGATATCTGGCTTCTAGCTAGTGAGCCCAACATTGGGGGTTTTGAGGGTTTTGAATTAACAAACCCTAGAGGATGATTCAATGGTGAAATATTCCGCCTAGCTTGTACTAGGATTGGTATCGGATATGAAATACTCTCCCACACCATTCTAGTTCAGTTCTACATCAGTACAGGAGGGTTCTACACCAACCAAAAGCACAGGAAGGAAGAGGGGCACACCACTGGGGGTTTCCAACAAGGGGGGGCACACCATTCTTTGAGGAAAGGTTCGTTGTAGGAGTTTGAAATGGCTATTGGAAATTTGAGCATTCAGGTTTTACTTGTAGGACCTTGGCCATGATTTATAGTGCCCCTTGAGAGATTTTTATGGTTCAGATTATTTCCTAGAGCAGTGGGGCGAATTGGAGAGAAGGAGGGTATTTTTGAGATTCCTATCTTCTCAGTTTGGAGGAGTTATCCATAGAATTTCAGCCTGAGACTTCAGGAGGGGGATCCTATCACCCCAATATATCATTTGTCCGAGTTTGGTCTCATTCATAGGCCTCCTTCATCAGGGCCGAAATTGTAGGGTTTGGCAGTTTCAGGAGGGTGCAACTTAATTGGAGGATTTAGCATATGGAGGAGTTTCCCTTGGTATTTCGGTTTGAGATTTTAGGAGGGGTTTCCACTCATCCCAATCTACAGTTCAACATATTCATCATAGCATTTGGAGGTATTTGATAGTAGGGCCAAAATTGTAGGGATTGATAGTTTCAGCAGGGCGTGGCATTTTCCAGCTTGGGAGTTGACACTTCATACGACCCAGATCTTTCAGGTATTGGTATTCTTGGTATATTCATCCTTTGGAGGCTTATTGTAGTCTTCTTTTGGAGGATTTTGCAGCAACTTATATCTTCTTATTTGGAGCCATTTGTTGAGCATTCCAGATCGACCTTCCCATTGTAGCAGGTTCCTCTATTCATGAATAAAAGCATATTTGAGATGCTTTGGCTTCTCTATCATATTGCATATGGTTGAGGTATGTTCCATGATTATATATTCTTGTTTATATCTGCATACGCACATATAAACACATCAATAAAAACCTAAGCGTAATTGTAAGCAAAGTGTTTGACAAAATACCACAACCAGAAAAGTTTGAAAAATACACCAAAACTGTGATGTTACTGGCATAATTGGCGTGGGAACATTACATGTTGAGGTAACAAAAGCTGGAGGGATGACTCAGCAGAGAAATTCTGAGGGACACCTCAACTGTAAGGCTCGATAAAGTCTCTAGAATTCTTCCTATGCAAGAAAACCTTGGCAAGGCAAGATGGATCACTCGAGGAACTGTATAGCAGAAAAGGGGATGTCTGAGCCTAGGCCTGGAGGGTGTGTGACCGCAAGGAAGAGGAGACCTTGACAGTTCTTTTAAACTATTGATTGGGATCATTCACATGATGGGTAGTTCTTCCTGTGTGATAAAACCTTGGCAAGGCAAGATGGATCACCCGAGGAACTCTACAACAGAGAAGGGGATGCCTCAGCTTGGGCTTGGAGGGTGAGTGACCGCAAGGAAGAGGAGACCTTGATAGTTATTGTAAACTATTGATTGGGATCATGCACATGATGGGTAGTTCTTCATGTGTGATAAAACCTTGGCAAGGTAAGATGGATCGCTCGAAGAATTGTATAACAAAGAAGGGGATACCTGAGCCTAGGCTTGGAGGGTGAGTGACCGCAAGGAAGAGGAGACCCTGATAGTTCTTGTAAACTATTGGGATTATGCACACAATGGGTATGTTAAGGAAAAACAGTGATCCTGGATAACAAGAAAACCACATGGATACAAATCCACAAATTGCACAGATAATTATTATGCTAGATTATGAAATTTTCCTAGAAATTTTATGCAAAAGTAAAATGTTTTCACATGAGACTATGATTAATGTGCTTGTTGTACAAGAATTTATTGAAGACAGGTGAAAAAGGCCAAGAGTCTGGAAAGGACTTGACCAGAGGATTGCTATTTCTGAAGAAGATGGATGAGGAATTCATAACAAGTGTTATTGAGAGAGAACATTGAGGACAATGTTCCTTTTAAAGGGGAGGGGATTGTAACACCCCTGTTTCCCCCAACTTGTAATAATCATAAAATAGGATTACAATGCTAAGGAATGTGGACGATGTAAATGTATTATTGTTAAATTTCCCATAACTGATTGTTGGGGGGTGAAGTCTTGAAGTAAGATCCATGATATCTCTAGAGGAAAGAATCAGTTAATGAAGGAAAGGACTGGTGGTTGAACAATCAACCATCCCCAGGAATGGAAACATGGGCTGTCAGCCTGAAGTACCACAAAGACCTACAAACCCAAGCTTCTTTCCGACATAAGGAAAAAGATAGGTCGGAAACCTTCCTAAAGAAGGAAGGTAAGATACATACATGGGGATGGTAAGAGAAGAGAAACCAGGCATGAGCGCAAGATGGAGATGTGAGAACCAAAATGAAGTGCAGAGAACACGACCTGAAGGACCCAAATGCGAGCTTGATGCTGAGAAATCATTTGATAAACCTCACAGGGATAGTGTGACAGAGAAAAGGCCTCTGAGAGATGGCATAGTTCCCTAGTGATATCATGGCTTGGAATGGGGGTGGCCAGAGTGCTAAGGATGAATTCCTCTTAGCCTATGGTTGGGTGGAAATACACACACCCACAGTCAGTTAGTTGGCTGCAACTTGTAATAGATAAATATTATGCTACCCTGTGTAATTGAGCTGTATCTGGGTAATAAAATTGGATATACTATGAATGTTTTCAGGGATGTGCATGCTTGCTTAATGGTTATACTGCATCCCTTTTATTTATGCTTGATTATGTAATTAGGAAATTAAGAAATGAAATGGTTCAGACATGACTTGTATTCATAAATTCTTGAGCCCTATGGTGGCTTAAGCTAGAGCCACGAACTGTAAGTCCGTTGACCCTGGGCATAGTTTCATGTATGCATGTCAACACTCCTCTTCATTCTGAGTCCCTTGGAGGAAGGATTATGTTAAAGCTCAGGAGAGATAGTGCACATATGCACAGACTCTCTATGTAATATCGCCAAGGACGAGCCCTTTTGTAATCATGTTTATGAATTGTAAACCATGTATTGTAGGATGGTGAGCCGAGTATTGATAAGTTGATAGACTTATGTGTTTATTAGGCTGGGAGCCTAAGTGTTAAGGAAAGGAGATTTTTTTTGGTATATGTAATATGAAGAACATTAATAAAGATTAAACATCGCTGCGTGCAGACTGACCATGAAGAATGAGTGATGGGGGACTAAGATTCCACAAGGTGGGTAAGGGAAAAGGGGCTGAAAGGTTGGAAAAAGGGCTAAGATTAGGGGCTTAAGTCCTTGGGAATAATAATTTATTATTATTCCAAAAGCTATGGGAAATGTATGTTTTTATCCTAAGTTCTTGGAAGGCGGAACATGTGCAAAAGGGAACGCATGCTGATGGAGCGCATGCAGCCTCATGAGAGACATGTGTTGACCCATGCACATGCAATTTAACACAAGAATTGAGCCATGATGAGGGTTCATCCTCCATTCAATGCCCGCTATCTGAACCGAGGGATCTCTGCATTTGAGTTAAAAAAAAAAATCCTCATGTAGCTTTGAAACCCAAAAGAAATTTGTATGATGTTTTCTAAGAAACCGATACGCCTCTATCTGAACTGTTGAGTCTGTGTTCATCCCCTGTGTGGATTCCTTGTCACACACTTTGAAAACTAGTGGAAAATCTATGGATTGAGTCGTGTCACATGTGCGTCCTATGAGCCAGCGAATTCACTCTTGCAAAGTTGAGCCCGTCCCTAAACTGTCTGTAAGTTGTTGCCTTCTGTGTTCTTGAGTGGAATTGACCAGTTGCGGTTGCTGTTATATTCACCTTGTAGGAATTGGGCTGAAACTGGTTGAAGAAGTGGGTTTTCAGGACTTTGGTAGAAGAGACAGGTTTTCAGACCTGTGAGAAACTCTCTTCAGGTGAGAGAGTCTGTTGGGGAGTGGTTTATTTACCAGAGAGAGTCCAACACCAACTATGAAGCTCTGAGAATTCTTGATCTGGTCTGTTGCCGAGGCCCAGAGGGGAGGTGAAGAACCGATGGAATGTACTTGTGAAGATGTATACTCTATGGTGGAACATGCATGTGGGGAATGAGAGTCCGTGAGAAGTGTGTGTAAGAAGGCTCCTGGAGAGAATCCTTCTGATTTCTCTGTGCAGTTTTCTTGTAACCCCAACCTAGCCTAGGATTCCCCTGCATTGGGTGGAGCTTAGTCCCAACTTGGGGGTGACCCACTGTTGAGTGTGATGAGAAGTGAGGTCTAAGGATGGGAGGTTCATGGAAGGTCTGCATGTGGTTAGTGGAGTTACTACACTTTCAAAGATAAGTATATGCATGTGTTTAATTTCAATTAAAATGCATGTATGTGATGCTTGCGATATTATCATGTATTCCATTGCAATGATATTTACTGTTGATTTCAATCATTCTGTATGTTATAAGTAATTATATGTTTGCTCTGTTAATCCATTTAACTTCATTTAAATTCATACTACATAAATATGAGAATGTTTCCGTGTAGTAGCATTTCCTGGAAAGTGGGTTGATAGCCCGGGAACGTTACAATATGCTATCAGAGCTAGGTTTTCAATGCTGAGATTGGATGGGCCGGATAAGTGGTCTTTGGACCCAAGGTTTCAAGTGGAAATGGTGTTTGAAGGAACCGATTTAGAACCTTAGATTTTTTTTGAGTGACAAGGGGTTACATTGGCCATGTTACGAAGCTTAGGAGGAGTAACGATATAATAAAACCACAGCCGTATATTAGCTGTAAAGGAGAAGATATGGACCATCGAATCCATGTCCAGACACTTAGGAGAGCGTGCAGAAGAGATCATATCTAGGCCATCAGATCTGAGCGTGTGGACCAACAGCCGTTGGATCTAGGGAACATGCATAAGGTTTAAAATGATTTGGAGTTGCATAGGAGTTTGGAAATCGCGATACGCGAATCCCCAACATCATCTGGACCGTCCATCGAAAAGGACACGTAGCAGAGATCCATATATGTCGGAGATTTTCAAGTGGAAAATATGCAACAATCCTAACCATCCATCGGGAGGGACGCGTGGAGAGAGATCAACCTTTCCCTGACTCATGACTTGAAAAGGTCAAAGGGCAAGTTTGTGAGAATTCGCGAAACGCGAATTCGCGATTGGACCAAAACCATTGATCCATGAGAGATCTATACCGTTAATTCTCCAGGAATAATTTTGGAATTTCAGGGATCGAGAGGACGGAGGTGGAAAGTCTTTCATCCTCGCGACACACAAAATCCTGATATGCGAAATCCCGACGAGATCTGAGTCGTCAGAGCATGGGGAAATCGAGACCATTGGATCAAACATAAGAGAAGATTGTAATTTAGGGAGTTTGACTGTCGGGAGAGATGGGATGTGCTAACGCACAAACTCTCGAAGCCTGAAATTGCGAAATCTCGAAGAGCCGAAATAGTGAGTCGGGCTGACATCACTTGGATGGTGTGGACACGTGGGATGTGTACCATGTACCAGTGGGTCTTGAAGGAAAAGCAGACATAGTAGGACCAAATGACATCACATGAGGTAACATGGACCTTCTTAAGAACACCATGTGTCATCACTGTGGTTGGTGACAGCTGTGCTGTGGCCCTAGAGGCTAGAAAGGTTGAAAATTTGAAAGTGGGGAGTTGGAGAGGGAAGAGAGTGTGGAAGACTCCAAGACCTAAATCCAGAAACCTGAAACTCCGAAGTACTGATTAGAGAACCTTGAGATCTAATGATTCTTCACAACCCATGGTCACATGGGTTGGGGAGCTGAGAGAAAGGTCTAAGGCATGAGTACACTACAGAGCCGAGCAGAGCTCAGAAAATTCATGGAAACTGAACATTTTCTTGAATCAAGTTGTTTATGAATGATGTGGAATTTGTTAATAAACAATGGCTTGAAAAATTCCGGTTGTCTGCACAATGCGTTGCAAAAGTTCAACAAGTTCCAGAACTAAGTAGAATTTACACCAAGTGACAAAGGAATGGAAAGGGAACGAATTGCTTCCAGTTCCGAGGGTGAAGAAAAAGGAATGGATGTTCACTTGGGAGTTTAAGGATTGAACTCCAATGGCCATGGAGAGGAGATAGATAAGGAAAGAAACATGAGGAAGATCATTGAAGGATTGAAAAAAGATGCCCAAAATCGTTGAGGAGATAGAAAAAATATCAGAAAATCTCAGGAAAAACAAGGTGTATTTAACATAAAGATGTTAAAGAGTTTTGAGAGAATAGAAAATAATTTGGAGAAGGAGAGTGACTCGAGCAGAACAGGGAGTCACCAGAATTCTAAGGGGAGAAGGTCAAGAAGTGCGGGTAGACACCATCATCACTCCCAAGGTCGCTCCAAGAAAAGGGCACACAGTAGTTCAAGACCATCCCCTACCAGAAAGAACATGAGATCTGGAGTGGATGAATTGAAGGGAGGGATGAACAAGATTAAGCCTCCTATGTTTGATGGAGAGCATAAGAAGGAGGAAGATGTTGAAACATGGTTGTTGGGTATGATGAAATACTTCCAACTACATAATTATTTGTTAAGGTCCTAACCCGCACATAGGTAGATCAATGTATTCGGATGTAATAAAGGTCAATATTAATAAGACCTTTCAATAAAATAGAATAAGGCGGATGTAAGAAGACCTAATAGAAGATTCTGCTTCTAGAAGGATCTTCCTCTAGATGCTTCTCTTAATAGACATATTTGGTATAAATAAGGGTCGAGAGTATGAAAACCCTAGCTTGGAGATTATTGTAACAGAGCGCTGCTCGACTGGAGGTTGCCCCCTCGAAGAGGCCTGTGAACATTGCTATCTGAATCAAAGTGCTCTTTCTGTTGCTATTTCGTATATCATTTCTGTGTATTGTG
>ML794752.1:322582-336531 GCA_009831015.1 Picea engelmannii | reverse complement strand
CTTTCTGTTGCTATTTCGTATAACATTTCTGTGTATTGTGAAGATTATGCTGGATATTTTACTGTTATTCTGTCATTTCTAGCATTTCATTTCTGTTCTGCATATTTTATATATCTGGTATCTTGCATTATTCCTCTCATACAGAAGGAAGAATTGCGATGTATCAATTGAAAGGAAAAGCATCCATGTGGTGGGATCAACTTGTACAGGTGCAACACATTAGAGAGAAAGATATCACTTGGAAAGAATTCAAGAGGTATTTCAAGAAGAAGTATTTGACTAAGAGATACTAGGATAGAAAGATGAAAGAGTTATTTGAATTCAAGCTGGGAAACATGACCATTGATGAATATGAACGTAGGTTTTTGGAATTGTTGAAGTACGTTCTGTTCATCAAATAAGATATTGTCAATATTAAAAGGTATTTGAGTGGAATGCCACCTTCCATTGGGGACAAGATCCAGTATGATGACCCTAATACCATGGAAGAAATGATAAGAAGAGAAAAATGCTTATATGAACAACAAAGAGAAAAGACTACCTTTCAGAAGGCTTGGGATGACCAGAAGAAGTTTAAGAAAGAGCAGAGGCAGAAGGGAAACAAACCTCCCTTTTTTAGAAACAGTCCTTAAGGACAACCATCATTTAGAGAGCTGAGAATGGATGACGTAGGGGAACAAAGGCTAAGACAAACACCCATTCAGTGTTAGGGATATCAGGGAAACCATAAGTACAAAGATTGTCCCCACAAAAATGGAAAAGTGAGAGTTGTCCATAATGTTTAGCAAGCTAAAACAGTGGAGGAAATGGGCAGTAGAATTCCAAGGATCTATGCATCCTTGGACAACAAGCAAGCTGAATTTCAATCACACATGATTGAAGTAGAAGGTATGATTAACAACCAACCATTTACTATTTTAATTGATTCGGGGGCTAGCCATAGTTATATAGATCCTAGAGTGGTGGAAAGTTTGCATTTGTCGAGAAGAAAACATGAAAAGTCTTGGTTAGTGTCACTGGATACAGGAACCGAGAGAAAGGTCATTGAGTTGGTTAAGTCTTGTCCTGTGGACATGAATGGACTTAACACAAAGGTTGAAATGAATTTTTTGCCTTTAGGTTCGTATGACTGTCTAATGGGGATGGACCGGTTGGACCAACACCATGCCATCTTGGACTATTGTAACAAGGAATTCAATTGCCTGGATGAGGAAGGAAATCAAAGAATAGTCCAAGGAATTCCCAGAGCGGTTACTATCAGAGAAATCTCAGCAATGCAGCTGAAGAAGTGTCATAGGAAACACTGTCAATTATTTGCAGCCCATGTGGAGGAAACTCCTAAGGATAAGGTGTCAAGTATTGGAGATCATGCGGTGCTAAAGGAATTTAAAGATGTATTTCATGAGGTACCCAGACTACCTTCGAAAAGACATATTGAATTCTCTGTAAATTTGATGCCTGGAGGAGATCCAGTGTCAAAAGATCCTTACAGAATGAGCACGCCAGAGCTGAAAGAACTGCAATTGCAGCTTGAAGAGCTTCTGAAGAAGGGGTATATATGCCCAAGTGTATCACCTTGGGGAGCCCCAGTCCTGTTCGTGAAGAAGAATGATGGAATGTTGAGATTGTGTATCAATTTCATACAATTGAACAAAGTGACTGTAAAGAACAAGTATCCTCTGCCGAGGATTGATGACCTCTTTGACGAGTTGAAGGATGCGAAGATATTTTCAAAAATAGACCTCAGGTCGGGGTTTCACCAGGTACGAATAAAGGATGAAGACATCAACAAGACTGCCTTTAGAACATGGTATGGTCATTATGAGTTCACAGTGGTTCCATTTGGGTTGTCAAATGCACCTGTTGTTTTTATGTGCCTGATGAATGGTGTATTCGAGAACTATCTAGAAAATTTTGTCATAGTCTTCTTGGATGACATTCTAGTGTATTCCAAGTCAGATGAGTAGAATGAACAACATCCAAGGATGGTTTTGTAGGTGCTAAGAGAGCACCAGTTGTATGCCAAGTTGAGTAAATCTCATTTTATGAAAAGCAGATCCATTACCTGGGGCATATTATTTCCAAGGATGGGATAGTTGTAGATCCTGAGAAGATTGAGGCCATTAGAGAATGGTCAGCGCTAACGAATGTGATAGAAGTCATATCCTTCATGGGTCTATATGGTTATTATAGAAGGTTTATCGTAGGGTTCTCAAGGATAACTCACCCTATCACTTCCTTACAAAGGAATGAGAAGAAGTTTCAGTGGACAGATGATTGCGAGAAAATATTTCAACGATTGAAGCAATTGTTAACCAGTGCTCCAATATTGAGGATTACAATTCCAAATGAAGATTTCGTGGTGTGCACTGATGCATGTAAGGATGGACTGGGAGGATTCCTCAGTCACAATGGATTCGTAATTTGTTATGAATCCAAAAAGTTGAAAGAACACAAAAGAAACTATGCCACTCATGATCTGGAGTTGGCAACCATAGTACACACTCTAAATAAATGGAGGCATTACCTCATGGGAAGGAGGTTCTAACTGAGAACAAACCATAACAGTTTGAAGTATTTTTTTGATCAACCAACCTTGAAAGCTAGACATATTAGGTGGTTGGAGTTTCTCTGTGAGTATGATTTTGATGTCAAGCATATCAAAGGGAAGAAGAATAAACTGGTTGATGCACTCAACAGGAGAGTGCATGAATTACATGCTACAACCATTAGCATGTACCGATCTAATATTAAAAGTAGAGTTTTGGAGGCTGAAAATATAGACTTGCAGTACAGGGATTTGGTAGCAAAGCTACAACAAGGTAAGATGCCACATAAAGTGGAGATTTATAAATTGGAAACTGATGGAATACTTCTGTACAAGAACATAATTTATGTACCTAATGTCCAGGATTTGAAACTTGCAATTTTGCATGAAATGCATAATGTGACTTATGCATGGCACCCTGGATATCAAAAAATTGTGGCAGCAGTCAAGAGCCATTACTTTTGGCCAGGTATGAAGAAAGAGATTGCAGAATACATCGCTATATGTATGGAGTGCCAGAAGGTTAAAGATGAGTACAGACACCCAGTAGGGTTGCTGCAACCTTTACCCATTCCTGAGTGGAAGTGGGAAGTGGTGACAATGGATTTCATCAGAGGATTTCCCAGAACAGGCAAGCAACATGATTCAATCATTGTGGTGGTGGACAAGCTTACGAAATATGCCCATTTCATTCCATTAAAGACTACTCACAAGGCAACGGATGTTGCTGATATTTTTATGAAGGAAGTGGCACGATTGCACAGAATTCCCAAGACAATTGTGTCTGATAGAGACACAAAATTTACTTAAAATTTCTTGAAGGGGTTGTTCAAAGGATTCAGAACGAATCTGAACTTTAGCACAACTTATCATCCCGAGTCTGATGGACAGACAGAGAGGGTGAAGAAAGTGATAGAAGACATGTTAAGGATGTATGTGATGGACAAACCATCTAAATGGGAAGACTACCTACACTTGGTAGAGTTCTCCTACAATAATGGGTATCAAGCATCCTGGAAGATGAGCCCATTTGAAGCACTTTATGGCAGAAAGTGCAAGACAGTAAGTTGGGATAATCCAGTCGACAGGGCAATAGTTGGGCCAGAATTGCTCAAAGAAATGGAAGAACAAATGATAAGAATTAAGAAGAATTTGAAAGCTGCCCAAGACAGGCAGAAAATTTATGTTGATAAAAACAGAACCCACAGAGAGTTTAAAGTGGGAGATCATGCTTTTCTGAAAGTAAAAGATAATAGAAGTTCTCTGAAGCTGGAAAACTGCGCCAAGTTGGAAACCATATTTTGTGGAACATTTGAAATCCTAGAAAGGATTGGGCCAATCGCATATATGCTTGCATTACCTGCATCCATGATTGTACATAATGTGTTTCATGTTTCATTGCTTAAGAAATATATACTTGATGCTAACCATGTAATCGATTGGAATGTGATTTAGGTGGAAAAAGAAGGTGTCCTGCAAGTGAATCCCATGCGCATATTGGACCAGAAAAGAAAACAACTCCGGAATCGAGCCATAGGGATTGTAAAGGTCCAATGGACCTCGTAGGGTCCTGAGGGTGCGACATGGGAGCATGAAGATGCTATGTGGGAAGAATACCCACATCTTTTTGAAGATTTTGGAAATCTTGCTAATATTGTGTAAAGTTGCACCGAGGACAGTGAAAAAATAAGGGTAGGGGATTGTAATATCCCCAAGGACGAGCCCTGCTGTAATCATGTTTATGAATTGTAAATCATGTATTGTAGGCTGGTGAGCCGAGTATTGATAAGTTGGTAGGCTTATGTGTTTATTAGGCTGGGAGCCTAAGTGTTAAGGCTAGGAGCCTATTTTTGGTATATGTAATATGAAGAACATTAATAAGGATTAAACATTGTTGCTTGTACTTGGTAATAATAAGATTGGATTAAGTCCTTGGGAATAATAATTTATTATTATTCCAAAAGATATGGGAAATGTATGTTTTTATCCTAAGTTTCTGAAAGGGGGAACGTCTGCAAAAGGGAACGCATGATGATGGAGTGCATGCAGCGTCATGAGAGACATGTGTTGACCCAAGCACATGCAATTTAACCCAATAATTGAGCCATGATGGGGCTTCATCCTCCATTCGGTATCCACTGTCTAAACCGAGGGATATCTGCATCTGAGTTAAAAAAAAAGCCTCACGTAGCTCTGAAACCCAAAAGAAAAGCCTGTGATGTTTTCTGAGAAACCGATACACCTCTGTCTGTATCGTTGAGTATGTGTTCATCCCCTGTGTGGATTCCTTCTCACGCACTTTAAAAACTGGTGGAAAACCCATGGATTGAGCCGTGTCACCTGTGCGTCCTATGACCCAGTCGATCCACTCTTGCAAATTCGAGCCCATCCATGAACTGTCTGTGAGTCACTGCCTTCTGTGTTCTTGAGTGGAATTGACCAGTTGCGGTTGCTGTTATCTTCACCTTGCAGGAATTGGGATGAAACTGGTTGAAGAAGCGGGTTGTCAGTCCCACGGTAGAAGAGGTGGGTTTTTAGACCTGTGAGCAACTCTCTTCAGGTGAGAGAGTTTGCTGGGGAGTGGTTTATTTTCCAAAGAAATTCCAGCACCAGTTACGGAGCTCTAAGAATTCCTGATCCGGCCTATTTCCAAGGCCAAGAGGGGAGGTGAAGAAACGATGGACTGTGCTTGTGAAGGTGTATACTCCTGGTTGGAATAGGCATGTGGGGAATGCGATTCCATGATTAGTGAGTTTAAGAAGGCTCCTGGAGAGAATCCTTCTGATTGCTCTGTCTAGTTTTCATATAACCTCAGCCTAGCCTAGGATTCCCTTGTCTTGGGTGGAGCTTAGTCCCAACTCGGGGGTGACCCACTATTGAACATGATGAGTAGTGAGGTCTAAGGCTGGGAGGTTCGTGGAAGGTCTGCACGTGGTTGGTGGAGTTACTATAGTTTCAAAGATAAGTATATGCATGTGTTTAATTTCAATTAAAATGAATGTCTGTGATGCTTGCGATACTATCATGTATTCCGTTGCAATGATATTTACTATTGATTTCAATCATTATATATGTTAGAAGTAATTATGTGTTTACTCTGTTAATCCATTTAACTTCATTTAAATTCATACTACATAAATATGAGAATGTTTCTGCGTAGTAACGTTGCCTGGCAAGTGGGTTAATAGCCCAGGGATGTTACACTCTGCGAGGCAGACAAAGACCGAGAACCACTTAAGTTCTAGAGTTGATGAATGAGCACAAGGGGTGCTCAGAAGAATTCTTTGAAGTGTTAAGTTCAAGAGAAAGAGCACAAAGCTCTTAATCCTTTTAGAGCTAACAAAGCTCAGGAAGGATAGCGAGATTGAAATATTGGAAGGGAAGGTTCCTTTGTATGGAAGATGAATGAACGAGATCTGTTCGGGAAGAGCCAAGGTCTTTTGTGACCATTGGATACATTAAAGAGAGCAGGATTTAACCCCTTGATTCCTTCGGACTTCGCGAGTTTGTTGAATTGAGCAAGTTTCTCGTAAGGGAGGTAAAATCCCTGAAGTCTTGAATTCTCAAAGTTAATCTGGGCCTTAGATTTAAGGATTATCGGGAGCCATCTCGACCATCAGATATAGGAGGTAGTTACTCAGACGTTAAACTATTTGGGAGAATAGAGGCTTAGTAATTCCAAAACCCCTGAAGTCCTGAAGTACTGAAGTCCATCCTAGCCATTGGCACCAAGAGACACATGGCACCAGATCTTCCTCTTTAGAGGTTTAGTTCTCCGGAGGAAAATGGATTTTGTGAAGAGAGAAATCCCAAAGGTCCAAAGGCCGGAGTTCACTTGAGTCGTCGATCTCAGAGGGCAGGTGTCAAAATATCTTCCACTTCAGAGAAAATTCACTCCGTAGGAAATCTTGTGGCAAGAGGTAAGAAATCCCGAAGGCCGAAGTGCCAGAGTTCATACTGACCATTAATAGTGGGGGACGCATGTCTAGAGATCTAACACCCCAGAAGGATTACACTCCAAAGGTTTGTGTTGGTGAGTACTTTGGAACTACCAAAGAGAAAAGTCCCGAAGTGATCTGTAGTCAACGATTTGTGGGGGACATGCATCGATATATTGTTAAATTCGGGTGAAATCCTGTCGGGAGAAAGTGAGTGTGGAGAGGCAGAAACTCCAGAACACCAAAGTGCTGAAGTGAATCAGGACTGTCGAAATCACCAAGGACATGTGACGTCGGATTGTGAACTTCAGAGAATTTCTATTTCGGGGGAATTTGTGCGGTGGTTGTCTTGGCGCTTGTTGTTTCGGCATTTGGTCACAACTCATGATCATATGCAAGTATAAGGGGAATGGAAGAAATCGAAGGACTTAGAAGAGGATATTTTCCAGTTCTGTGATTGGTTCAGAGCATGGAGGCTGTGGCTGGAAATCCCTGGAAGAGAAGAGTGGAGTATAATCCCTAAATGAGGACATCGATTTCTCCTCAGAAGAGAAATTTTTTTACACCCCGCCATGGGTGTGTTACATCCTTCTAGACCATGGGAATCCATTTCAATAGATTTTATCAGTGGATTTCCTACCACTCAAAAAAAAAATGATGCCATTTGGGTAGTAGTCTGTCGATTTTCCAAAATGGCCTTTTTAATTGCTTGCACCAAGACTACTACAATTGCTCAAACAAAAAAATTATATTTTCAACATGTTTGACCTCACTTTGGTCTACAGAGAACTATAATTTCAGATAGAAACTCAAGATTCCTTAACTCCTTTTGGTGGACACTATGGGTGCTACTTGGATGTCAACTTAAGTTCTCCACCGCCTTCCATCCTCAAGCAGGTGGCCAAACAGAGGTTGTAAATCATGTGTTGGTACATGCTCTGCACACTCATTTCACACATAGAAAACAATGGGATACTTATTTACATATTATAAAACAAATTTACAACATGGTCACCCAATAAACTACTGGATTCTCTCCTTTATATGTGTGTTTGGGTTTTCAACTGAGTTGCCTCTCACTCTTGATCCACAAGGCACAAATCACCAACAAAGGGAGAACAGATCATCCCAACAATTCCTTCAACAAATTGCACAACAAAAAACTCAAGTAGTTGAAGCTTTGAAAGCTACTTCAACAAGAGAAAATTAGAGGCATGAAAAACATCTGTAACACCTTGTTTCCCCCAGTTTGTAAAAATAAATATACTGGCCAAGAACTGTGGCAAACCCAAAAATGTGAATAATATATATATATATATATATTGTAGGACTGCTGAGAGGGGATATGCTGAAAAAGAGACCACGATGGCTGAAGAAAGGTGGTGGAAGGCACCTGCAAAGGTGGCGTTAACTTCCACCGAAACCAATACCGTATTTGGACTTCACTGGCCCGGAGAACCAAGAGCGGCTTGCTGGCCCCGAATTAAATGACTCGCCAGGATTGGTAGGTAAATGGCTCCTCATGAGTAATGAGGGATGGGCGGGGGTGGACCGCCCATCCGTAGAGCCGTCAGGATTGACCAGTGTGAGGGAAATCACGCCACATGAAACCTCGTAAGAGGAAAAAGGCGTGAGGGAGAAGCGGGAAGAGGGCAGACACGAGGGGAGGAAGAGAACAATGGAAAATACAAAGTGAGTGATAGCAAAGAAGGGGGAGAGTAACCCTCGTTCTAGGTCACTGGCAAATAGAGACACAGTCTCGCAACATCGTGGTCTCAACTCGGGGGTGGCTAGTGGTAAATCCTATGGTTGGGTGGAAACGAGCACCCCTCTCAGCAGTTGCACTCATTTCTGGTGTTATTTATGATAAGTGTTTTACATCTTGCATCGTGAAATTTATATGCTGACATATATGCTCTTAGTCTGTGCAGTTTTATGAATGGTTTGAGTATAAGACTGCCTGTGTAGTGTTTTGATTCAGAAATGGTGGTTGCATGCTTATAATGGAAGGGCCACGTATGACTTATGTTTATCAATAGATTTATATGTATATACGCACATTGAATCAATTCAGAATTCAAGCCGTTTCTCAGGAAATCTATACCCTTATCCGTCTCAGGTAATACCCTGGATAAACCTCCCCATAGAGACACCCTTTTTGAAAATCTCAGAAGAGGTAGCACTTCGTGTGCAAAGACTCTGCAGAGGCGCAGAAGTCGTAGAATCCCTTGAGGATTCGAAGAATAAGTATCGATCAACGGATGAGATCCTGTCGAAATATCTTTGGTTATTCACAACCGTTAGATTGAAGGAATAAATGAGGGCATTAAATGACTTAACCCTTTTTCCTTTATCTTCGCAAGTAGCGAAGAAATCGGGACCATAGATCCCCAAGGTCTGTGAAAGAA
Organism: Picea engelmannii; assembly: GCA_009831015.1. Lineage (NCBI taxonomy): Eukaryota > Viridiplantae > Streptophyta > Pinopsida > Pinales > Pinaceae > Picea > Picea engelmannii. The sequence goes on along the minus strand of ML794752.1, from coordinate 327,637 downwards.
TGTGAACCATAGATTCGTGTCCAGGCAGCTTAGGAATGGAAAAATGGAGAGACAGGTCTGAGCCGTCAGATCTTGGTCTAAACAACCGACAGACATTGGATCTATCGAGAGTTGCACGAGGTTTAAACCTCATGTGAAGAACAACATAAGAGAAAGTCCCGAGAAGGAGTTTGTATCGAGATTTCGACATTCAGGAGTTCGGGAGTCCGGGCACTCGACAAAAGAAGTCTTGAAATAGCGAAAGAACCTGAGTCGTCCGTTGGAGGGAGGACACGTGTCGTGAAACCACCCATATCGGGGATTCAGACATCAGGAGTCATAGAGGGAAGTCTTTTGACTTTGAGGGTGGCGAAGTCGTGAGAGAATCGCAGCCGTCCATCTGAGGAGGATATGCAACACCTTGTCGTGTACACAAACCATGTAGGAATCACAGAGGTCGAGGAAATCTTTCATGGTTTCAGAGAAGAGAAGCTCGGGAGGGATAGTGCCATTTTGTGCATAGAGCCTTAGCTGCAAAGGTCGCAGAGGAGAAGCAAAGGTTGAGACATTTGATACTTAAGAAATCTTCCAAGGAGAAGGAAGAGAAGTGCATGTTCAAGGAGGAGCTACAACTGCCATTAGATCAGCTGGAGCGAAATAGATCTAGGTCGTCGAAAACGTATGTCCAGACACACGCAGAAGAGAGAAGAAATGGACGACAGAGAGAGACTTCATGGAGAAGTGCCGAAATGCCGATAGTCGTTGGATATTGCAGAGTTGCAAGGCAGTTAGGGTTGGTGCAGTCCCAAAGAGGTCTAAGATCGGGATCTCGCATCTCGGGGTTTCACAAGAAGAGAGCGCAAGAGTTGGGTGCTCCAACTCACGAAGTCGTGAAGTGCGAAGTGGCGAGGAGAAAAATCTGAACTGTTGGATCCAGGAACGTGAGGACCGTTGGATCAGAAGTCTGTGGAGATATCGTATATCGGGAGTTTGGGGGTTCGAAGGTTGGAAGGGGTCATTTTCGACCATAAAATTCATGAAGTGCCAAGAGCCAAGGCTCGTGAGAACACGTGGCACATCCATCAAGCGGGGCCTGCGTGATTGACAGGTGGGCACGCATCACCCGGAAAGGAGTCAACACTCTGTTGACTTCTCGCGTCTTGGAGATTCGCGAGATAGGAGCACGAAGGCTCAACGCTCCAACTCACGAGGTTGCGAGTTGCAAGAAGTGCGGAGAGGAAGTCAACCATTGCTGACTTTCGCGTCTCGGGATTTCAGAGAAGAGGAGCATGAGAGCTCGACGCTTCAACTTGCGAGGTTGCGAGTAGCGAAAAGTGTCAATTGGAAGTCATGCATCACATTTCCTCAAATCGTGAAAAGTCGATAAGCACTTGGCTGGCTTAAGCATGTAGACACGAGACAGGGTCATGTGGACAAGACCCCAAGGGGGAAACCTGCCACTTGCTAGCCCTGTCGGGGTTCGACGCTTCACCGTGTCATGGTTTGTAGAGTCGAAAGACTCGACGCTCTGGTAGTGCTGAGTCGCGAAGAGCGAAAGAACGCCATACTTGTTCGACCCATGGTCATGACCCACGATCACATGGAGGCGGACAAGGAAGGAACTAGCCTATGTTAAGACCCCCGTAGGTATTTCGGGGATTTTTGATCCTCGAGAATTCAACGATTTTTATTTTGTTTTCCTTAGTGGGTATGTGACAAATTGGTATCAAAGCATTGTTGCAACACTCGACCATCATGGGCTCATGAACAATTTGCGCAGAAGCTCCGTTCGGAACACTCCTAAAAAGAGTAACCCCCCCCCCTCCGTCTTAACCTTCCTAATCAAAAGACGAAGCTAAGAATGAAAACCCCCTATTGTGTGTGTGTGTACATGTGAAAATATAAATTATGTATTGGTTATAAATAAATATAAATATTGACTAACAACCAACGTTTTTCCTTTTGCACACAAGCGGAAGATCAACTGCGGGAAATTATACACGCATAGTATGGTGACTCACCATGAAGTGGGAGAAGGCTCCCACAATAGAGAAGAAGAGTCTAACAAAAGGAGGGTAGTAAGAACCCCTCTAGATCTAGCCGAGACTGTGAGGAGCCTCATGGTCAAATTACAAAGTTGTAAGGCTGACAATGAAAGGATGATGAAAGAATAAGAAAAGCAAACAGAAATTAACGCAGTTTTACTGCATATTTTATCCGATCTACAAAGACAAATGTAGCATGAACCTGAAACTCAGAAACATGGTGATATCATCGGCCACACTAAGAGGAGGACCTCAAAAAAGTTCCACCCCATAGGTAAAGGACCAGTGCTGAGTGATTCCTTTGAGAAGGAAGCTGTCGATTCAGAAGGCTCTTCTAGCAGCAGAACTAGTTCCTATTCCCGAAAGAAATAGAAGAAGCAAAAGCCTTCCAAAGGTTGAAAATTCGAAGAATTCAGAAAGGCCAAACCACCCTCCTTCGACGGTGAAATAAAGAAGGGAGAGGAAGCAAAGGCCTGGCTGTTTGGACTAAAGAAGTATTTTAGAGTCCATGACTTCTCAGAAAATCTGAATGCCCGAGTGGCCACCTTCAACTTGAACGGAAAGGCTTCCATTTGGTGGGAAGATCTTAAGAATGTGAAAGGGGTTCACGAAGAGGACCTGTATTGGAAACAATTTGAGAAATACTTCCGGAAGAAGTATTTGTTGGAAAAATATTTCGACGAAAAGACTAAAGAGTTTTATGAACTCAAACTGGGACAACTCACTATAGAAGAATATGTCAACAAATTCCTCGATTTGTTAAGGTATGTACCCTATATAAAAGCGGAAAAGGAAAAGGTGAAATGCTTCATCAGTGGACTACCCAAGGACTACCGGAACAAAATTGAATTTGATGAGCCAAATACCCTAGAAGGCGCTATTCGAAAGGCAACCTATTGTCATGAACAGTTTGGACATCGAGTAGAACCTCATGAAGGATGGAAACAAAGGAATATTTCAATATTTCAGAAAAGGGGAATTAAATCCCCAGGATTTAAGAACTATAAGAAGAACCAAAGAATGAGGTTCCCAGCCCGGTGTATGCATCAGAAATTTTTTCCCTCCTTGAGCGGAAATAAAACTTCTGGACCCATATTAGTGAAGACCGATAACCCGAAGAGAGAACCTTTGAAATGCTGGGGTTGCGGGGAAGAACATCTATTGAGAGACTGTCCACACCGACAATAGAATAGTCGGAGGATTTATGACATCCAAGAAGCTACTACCATAAATGATGTGGCCAGGAGTGTGCCACAAATTTATGCAGCCTTGGATAATAACCAAGCCGACCACCAAGCTTCATTATTGGAAATAAAAGGTATGATTTCCAACCATCTAGTGTCTATTTTGATTGACCCTGGTTCAAATTTGAGTTATATATCCCCTAAAGTTGTTGATAAGTGTAAACTATAGCCACAAAAACATACCAAGCCATGGTTGGTATAGTTAGCCACTGGCACCAAAAGGAGGATAGCAGAAGTCATACCGGCCTGCCAATTAATGTTGGGTGAATTCCCCACCCAAGCAACCCTTAACATATTACCCCTGGGATCATGTGATATGTTGATTGGTATGGATTGGATAGCTTCCCATAAAGCTAGATTGAACTGTTACCATAAGACCTTAGAATGTGTAAGTAAGGAATGGAAGAGGATAACCCTTCAAGGGATCCGAAAACCTGTCTCGGTGAGACAAATATCAACTCTGCAAATGAGAAAGTATTGCCGAAAGGAATGTACCCTATGTTAATATTATGGTAGATGTGGGAGGTATTTACCCCCACGTGTGAACCTGACGAGAATAGAAGACTCTGGGAAGCAAGAGGAACCCTAATGAGTTGTCTAATAACCCTAAAAGCCTTGTCGGCTCAAGAAGATAATTTATATTAGGCTAATAGCCTCCAGGAGAAGAAGTCGGCCATAAATAATAATAATATACTGAACAGACACATACCCAGAAGGATAATTCGGCCCCAGCAAAACTGGCAGGATTACTATAAATACAGGGTGCCAGTTCTCATTTGCAGCATCTTAGAATTGCAATTTTCCCAGTTGGTGTGCACTGCAGTTGCAGTCTTGTGCGCAGGTTTGGAAGAGGGTTGCAGGTGCAGCTGCAGCAGCAACAAGTTTTAGTATTTGGCTTGAATATCTCTTGGCTAGGGTTTGGGACTATTTGATCAGCTTTTGTGATGCGCTATCCTTGGGGATTGATACACTACTCTTTGTTTGGATATCTAGCCTAGGGTTTGCTTCCGGAGGAATTCTCAGGTCAAGGTTAAGGTGCTCGGAGGGAGGCTTCGGACTATGGTTGGGTGACGAAGGTATCGTCAATGGTAAAATGAGCACACCATCTTCTATATTCTAACAGGTTATGGGCCCACACCCCTTTAGTCAGCCTAAAATGCTGGAAGGAAACATAGCCGCTAGACATTGAGCTCGTTGAGGAACTGCCGCTAGGGTTACTAGCAGGAGCAGTTTCCAAAAGCACTACAACTAAGGTTACTAGCAGAAGCAGTTGTAGAAACCCTAAACCTCTTGTCGAGGCACCTTGAGTGACGATATTGACCTAATCTCCAGATAGATTAGTGCGCCCTAGCCCAACGCATCTCCTGGTACTCTCAGAAGGCCAAGACGTGAAGTTTGGATTTCTGGTCAAATCTAGGGTTTGACCAAGTCAAGCAAGCCATGATGAACTCTATGAAGTCTGAGAACAATTTAGATGGAGATTCTAACTTCAGAGCGTGGAAGACAAGGATTGACCTCATCCTTGCAAAGAATAAAGTGTTGGATATCATGAAAGGAAAGATCGTGAAGCTAGAGTTTGAAGAAGGAGAAGAGAAGGAACCACAGAATGTTGCAGCTATGGAGAAGTTCAAAGACGTTGACATCAATTCCATGAGTATCATAGTGGATTCCATAAAATACCACTTGATACCCTACATCTCCCATCTTGACTCATCGAAGAAGATGTACGATGCCCTAACAAATATCTTCTCAGTTAGAAACATTGGACAAGTTATGAGTCTGAAGAA
>ML794752.1:282471-322532 GCA_009831015.1 Picea engelmannii | reverse complement strand
CCATGAGTATCATAGTGGATTCCATAAAATACCACTTGATACCCTACATCTCCCATCTTGACTCATCGAAGAAGATGTACGATGCCCTAACAAATATCTTCTCAGTTAGAAACATTGGACAAGTTATGAGTCTGAAGAATGAGTGTTGTTACATGAAGATGAATGATGACGACAACATAACATCATACTTTGTAAGGATCTCCAAGTTAAGAGATCAACTACAAGCTATTGAAGAGATCACTTCAGAAAAGGAATTGGTGAACATAGTACTCAATGGTCTTCCCAAGACATGGGATGCATTTTCCGCAAGCATGAACACAAGGAAGGAGTACCCGACATTTGATGAAATTTGGACTTGCCGTGCTCAAGAAGAATCAAGGATCAATGCAAAATAGAAACCTCAAAAGAAGTACGATGATCAAGCCTTCACAACAATATTCAATAACTTCAGGAACAAAAGGAAGTTTGGTTCAAGGAGGAAGCCAAATCAAGAAAAAGACATTTCAGAAATACAATGCTTCAACTGTCAAAAGTACGGTCACTACAGAAATCAATGTCCTGAGCTAAAGAAAAGAAAGGAGAAACATGAAGCATCGATTGTCGAAGAAAAGGAACTGACAAAGAAGACTAAGCAGGATGGAAGAGACTTCTTCTACTAAAAGGTAACAACGCCCTTCTTATTTCTTGTACAAATCTTGCTTGCATCGTCTTTATACGTAATGTGTTCCAAGAAGAACTATACCTATGAAAGAACAACAAGACAAGGATGAATATCATTAGATAATACATATGAAAGGATGAAATACAAATCATGTGGAAGACACTACAAGATAAGACCGAAATCAGAATCAATCTTGAAGAGACTTGGGAAAAGCAAATATAGAAAGAAGTCAACAATCGAAAGGAAATTGGAGAAAGACTTATGACGACTACTAAGATGGAAGCGTGGACTCTGTTAGAAAAGAGAGCCAATTATATATTGCAATAAGGTTGTATATGGAAGCGTGGACTCTATTATATATTGTAGAAGACAATAAGGACGAAGATAGAAGCATGGACTCAGTCAGACGAAGGGAGAAGATTATATGCACTCTTACATGAATCAAGGATCAGGAGGGAGCTAATCCTATGATCCATTGAAGATGAAAAAATGTATATATCCATGGTAGCAGCCATAAAAGGACAGTACGTGTTCAGTTCAATCGCAGAAGAAGACTTAAAAGCATTCATGGTTGTCCATCCAGATCCGTGACCCTATGATGAAAGGTAGAAGTGGAATCTCTAAGAGCATGGAATCTATAAGAAACTCCATGGACCCAAAAGTAAAAGAAAAACATGAAGAAGAACATAAATATTCCAAGAAAGAAAGAGAATCCAGAACAACTAGTCATTGTATCAAGATTACCAGCGTGATATGAACTCACTAAAAGCAATCAAGCAGAAGAACCGAAAGTCATGATGAAAAACAGTGTACAGAAGACTTATGAATGAAAGCATTATGAGATCCAGAACCAGAGACTCTCTCAGATGGAGGGAGAAGACTATGATGATTGATTTTTCCAGTACACCAGACTTATCTCTATATAAGTCATTATATTATCTGCAACATTCATGAGTCAGAATTCCACATCAGACGAATGCAAAGAATGTTCTCCAGAGAAATTGAATAAAGAGTGTATGAAGAGAAATCTCAAGACTTTGAGGCATACTAGAAAGATACTCCTATATGTAGATAAGAAGATGACAAATTGGAGGAGAACCTCTAGTGCACAACAGAAGCGTGGTGAATATTTCCTACAACATCAAGATGACTACTCAGAATATCAGATCTCATGATGACATAATAAGTACCACATGAATATGTTCCAGTTCTCCAACTATGATATACTCTAATATTCAGATCTACATGAAGCCTTCACAATGTTCCAGACTACAGTACAAGCATTACACTACCCATGATGAAGTCTAGAAAGAAGAAAATGATTTCTTCAATACATATCTCCATAGATGAGCAGATAAACATACATTTTGGTAAAGCCTCTATCCAAGACGAAAGGACCTGCATACTCAAGCTAGAGATCATGGAAATAACTCTATTAACCGGAAGGGAAGACTCTCCAAACTAGAAGAAGGTACACAAACATTTATTTTTGTGATTTAAATAACTCTCCAGCTAGGAGGGAGCATTTAGTTGCAATTGAAAAATAGTCCAGATTGGACAGATGCTTTCATGTTCGAAAAGTGAATTGAGATTTCTGACGGACAGTGACTTCCCATTGTAGTTAACATGGGAGGTAGGCTGATTTCTGATGTATCATAGACAACGACTTCCCATTATGGGGAGTGGTCTAGGACAGTCATTCTTCTTGGCAGTTACTCTGAGTAGTGGTCAAGTAGAATGGTTCGCCTCGCCGGGTAGTCATTCTTTCAAAGTTCACAGTTGTGAGAAGTTTTGAAGAATCGTCCGTTTTGGAGGTTGATGCAGGATAGACATTCCTTGAGGGAAGACTCATTCTCTCCAGGTTACACTTTGTTTAGTGTCGGAGGAATGGCCTAGGGTGGGGAATGGTCTGGACAATTATTCCTCGAGGGCAAACTCATTCTCTCTAGGTTACACATTGTTTAGTGTCGGAGGAATGGCCCAGGGTGGGGAATAGTCCAGGATCAACAATCATGGATAGTTATTCCTCGAGGGAAGACTCATTCTCTCCAGGTTACACTTTGTTTAGTGTCGGAAGAATGGACCAGGGTGGGGAATAGTCTGGGACAGTCATTCCTTAAGGCAGACTCATTCCCTCCAGGTTACACTTTGTTTAGTGTCACAGGAATGGCCCAGTGTAAGGAATGGTCCAAACATTTCTCGAGGGTAGACTCATTCTCTCTAGGCTACACTTTTTTTAGTGTCGGAGGAATGACCCAGGGTGAGAAATGGTCCAGGCTCAGAAATCAGAAACAATCCTTCTTCCTTGGTTGAGAAGAATGGGGCATATAACTCATTATTGATATTCTATATTGAGGGCAGAAATTATTTCAGACCTCACAGACGTGAGTGAAAGATTGGCCCAGATGATTATTGTTGATATTCTATACTGAGGGCAGACACTCTTTCAGATCTCACAAATGTGAGTGAAAGATTGGCCCAGTTGATTCAGTTTTTATCATAACATTGTTTCTATGGAGATGAAGACTACTGTGGTGGCAGACATTCTTTCAGATCTCACATATGTGAGTGAAAGATTGGCCCAGATGATACAGTTTTTATCATAACATTGTTTCTATGCAGGATGCTCTCAGATGTTTGTTATGAAGACTGTATGATAGTAGATGAGGACTACTGTGATGGATATATATTCCACTGTTCGCAACCTTACATTGCTGATCAAGTACTTGTGTGTTACTTGATGTGGTAGTTAACCACTGGATTGTAGTTATGTACTACTATGAATAGACACAGGTGTGTTCTATCCTTGTTCTAATTGCCTTGAAGACTATCAACAGTTTATTGGAGACAATGATCATTCAGATGAATGATGAACAAAGATTTTCCAAACGGAAAATAGTTCAGAGCTTTTACTGCTCTTGTATCACTCTATGGTGAGAGTGACTTATCCAACATCATATCTAATTACTCAGATGAATTAAGGTTTCGAGAATTGATGCAGCTGATGGTGATGGTGATGCTCATTATCTTGTCATGAAATAGTCTAGATGACTATATTGATGCTATCGGGTAAATGGTATGTTTTTGTGCTCAAGTCCATTACCTGCAAATACCTCTCTAGCTAGGAGGGAGTGTTAATATTATGGTAGCTGTGGGAGGTATTTACCCCCACGTATGAACCTGATGAGAATAGAAGATTATGGGAAGCAAGAGGAACCCTAATGAGTTGGCTAATAACCCTAGAAGCCTTGTCGGCTCAAGAAGATAATTTATATTAGGCTATTAGCCTCCAAGAGAAGAAGTCAGCCAATAATAATAATAATATACTAAACAAACACATACCCAAAAGGAGAATTCGGCCCCATAAAAACTGGAAGGATTACTATAAATACACGGCACCAGTTCTCATTTGCAGCATCTCAGAATTGCAGTTTTCCCAGTTGGTGCGCACTACAGTTGCAGTCTTGTGCGCGAGTTTGGAAGAGGGTTGCAGGTGCAGCTGCAGCAACAACAAGTTTCAGTATTTGGCTTGAATATCTATTGGCTAGGGTTTGGGACTATCTGATCAGCTTTTGTGATGTGCTATCCTTGGGGATTGATACGCTACTCTTTGTTTGGCTATCTAGCCTAGGGTTTGCTTTCGGAGGAATTCTCAAGTCAAGGTTAAGGTGCTCGGAGGGAGGCTTCAGCCTATGGTTGGGTGATGAAGGTATCGTCAATGGTAAAACGAGCACACCATCTTCTATATTCTAACACCCTATATGCAATACAGGTGTTGAAAATAATCGAAGATGAAAAACCAAGCCTTGACGATCACCCTATCCTGAGAGAATACAAAGATGTGTTTCCGAAAGAGGTACCGGGTCTACCTCCGAGGAGGGAAATAGAATTCTCGATAGAACTTGCATCGGGAGTGGTGCCAGTGTCTAGGACACCCTACCAGATGAGCACACCCGAGTTAGTTGAACTCAAGTTGCAATTAAAAGAAATGATGGATAAGGGATATATTTGGCCCAACGTGTCTCCATGGGGAGCACCAATATTGTTTGTGAAAAAGAAGGACGATACCCTTAGACTGTGTATAGATTATAGGCAACTCAATAAGGTAACCATAAAGAACAAGTACCCCTTTCCCAGGATCAATGACCTGTTCGATCAATTGGGGGGTGCGTCTATTTTCTCAAAGATTGATTTGAGGTCGGGATACCATCAAGTCTGAATCAAGGGTGAAGACATCCATAAAATTGCCTTCCAGACAAGGTATGGTCACTATGAGTTCGTGGTAGTGCCGTTTTGGTTGACCAATGCTCCTGCCACTTTTATGTGCTTGATGAACAATGTACTCAACAAGTTCCTAGACAAATTTGTGCTTGTTTTTATTGATGATATATTAATTTACTCCAAGAATAGAAAAGAGCATGAAGAGCATCTTAGACTTGTACTACAAGTGCTAAGAGAACATCAACTCTATGCCAAATTCAACAAATGTGAATTCTTCCAGAAAGAAATACATTACTTAGGCCATGTTCTCTCCGAAGAAGGAGTAGCGGTAGACCCTGACAAAATTAGGTCTATCATGGAATGGCCTACCCCAAAGGATGTTTCAGATATCAGATCCTTTATGGGATTAGAAGGATACTATAGGATATTTATAAAAGGATTCTCCAAGATTTGTTGTCCAATCACTGCCCTCCAGAAGAAGGGGACAAAATTCCTGTGGACACAGAAATGTGAAGAAATATTTCAAACCTTGAAACATCTACTGACCCATGCACCCGTGCTGAAAATCACCGACCCAGAAGCCGACTTCCTCGTGTGCACAAATTCCTGTAAGGAAGGGCTCGAAGGAATCCTTATGAAGAAAGGAAGTGTGATCTGCTATGAATCCCAAAAATTGAATGAGAATGAAGTCAACTATGTGACCCATGATCTAGAACTGGCTGCCATAGTGCATGCCTTGAAAATGTGGAGGCATTACCTCCTGGGAAGAAAATTTGTACTTATGACAGATCACTGTGGATTGCGATACCTGTTTAATCAACCAAAGCTCAATGCTAGAAAAGCTAGGTGGATGGCCCTCCTTAGCGAGTTTGATTTTGAAATCAAACACATTAAAGGAAAGGAAAATAGGGTGGTCGATGCCCTCAGCAGAAGTATGAAAACAATTCACCTGGCAACAGTGAGCACCTGCGAGATAGATGTCAAGGAAAGAATCATAAATTCACAAGAAACAGATCCCTTCGTCCAGACCGTGACCATGTACCTACAACAAGAACCCGCCGAAGTAAAATATGAAGGCTATCAGATGACCGAAGGAGGTTTGCTCACTTACAAAAATAGATTTTATATTCCAGCGTGTGACGACTTGAAGAGGTTCATTATGGATGAACTACATAAAAGACCCTATACTGGTCATCCAGGATACCAGAAGATGATCACTGCCACCAGGAAACAATTTTATTGGCCTGGATTAAAGAAATACATAGACGAGTACTTAGCCAAATGCATAGAGTGCCAACAGGTTAAAGAAAAACATCAACACCCAGCATGATTATTGCAACCTTTACCAATCCCAAAATGGAAATGGGAAACCATCTCCATGGATTTCATCACTGGATTACCAACCTCAACCAAATAAAATGACGCCATTATGGTGGTGGTGGATAAATTAAGCAAGTCTGCTCACTTCATCCCCATCAAGTCGACTTGCAAGGCAACCAATATCACCCAGGTATTCATGAAAGAGATATTCAGACTGCATGGTATGCCGAAAGAGATCGTGTCTGACAGAGACATGAAATTTACTTCCAACTTTTGGAAATCACTGATGTTTGGTTTAGAGACCAAGTTGTTGTTTAGCACCGCCTATCACCCTCAAACCGACACACATATAGAAAGAGTGAATCAAATATTAGAAGACATGTTAAGGATGCATGTAATGCATCAACCCAAGAAATGAGAAGACTACCTGCCACTGGTAGAATTCGCCTACAACAACGGCTACCATGTATCCTTAAAGATGAGTCCCTTTGAAGTCCTCTATGGTAGACTATGAAACACTCCTATCAGTTGGAGTAATCCCGTAAACATGATTTCTTTTGGACCCGACATGTTGAAAGAAATGGAACAACAAGTGACCTAGATAAAACAAAACTTGAAGGTCGCTCAGAACCAATAGAAAAGTTATGCCGACCAAAAGAGAACTCCAACAGAGTTCAAAGCGGGAGACCATGTATATCTCAGAGTTAGGCCCAGGAAGAGTTCCCTAAAAATGGGAGCTTGTGCCAAGTTGGCATGTCAGTATTGTGGACCCTTTGAGGTTCTAGATAGAGTGGGACCTGTAGCCTATAGGCTAGCACTTCCTCCCACAGTCAAAGCACATAATGTTTTCCATGTCTCATTATTGAAGAAATATGTACATGATGCTAACCATATAATTGATTGGTCTGTGATTCAGGTGGAACCAGAGGGAGAATTTCTACTATAACCCCAATGCATACTGGATAGAAAGGAAACCTCGCTCCGGAACCGAACCATTGCACAAGTCAAGGTGCAGTGGAAACATTTTGGCCCAGATGAGGCTACATGGGAAATGCAGGATGCCATGAGACAGGCATATCCGATTTTGTTTACTTCTATACATGCATGTCATGTTGATAGATAAGAACATCGAGGACAATGTTCCTTTAAGGGGGAGGGAATTGTAACACCCTGTTTCCCCCAGTTTGTAAAATAACTATACTGGCCAAGAACTGTGGCAAACCCAAAAATGTGAATAATATTATGTATATATATATATATTGCAGGACTGCTGATAGGGGATATGCTGAAAAAGAGACCACGATGGCTGAAGAAAGGTGGTGGAAGGCACCTAGAAAGGTGACATTAACTTCCACTGAAACCAATACCGTATTTGGACTTCACTGGCCCGGAGAACCAAGAGAGGCTCGCTGGCCCTGAATTAAATGACTCTCCAGGATTGGTAGGTAAATGTCTCCTCATGAGTAATGAGGGATGGGGGGGGGGTGAACCACCCATCCGTAGAGCCGTCAGGCCTGACCAGTGCAAGGGAAATCGCGCCGCATGCAACCTTGCAAGAGGAAAAAGGCATGAGGGAGAAGTGGGAAGGGGGCAGACGCGAGGGGATGAAGAGAACTCTAGAAAATACAGAGTGGGTGATAACAAAGAAGGGGGAGAGTAACCCTTGTTCTCGGTCACTGGAAAACAGAGACGCAGTCTCACAACATCGTGGTCTCAGCTCGGGGGTGGCTAGTGGTAAATCCTATTGGAATCGCTGAGCCTATGGTTGGGTGGAAACGAGCACCCCTCTCATTAGTTGCACTCACTTCTGGTGTTATTTCTGATAAGTGTTTTACATCTTGCATCGTGAAATTTATATGCTGACATATATGCTCTTAGTCTATGTAGTTTTATGAATGGTTTGAGTATAAGATTGCCTGTGTAGTGTTTTGATTCAGAAATGGTGGTTGCATGCTTATAATGGAAGGGCCATGTATGGCTTACGTTTATCAATATATTTATATGTAAATACGCACATTGAATCAATTCAGAATTCAAGCCGTTTCTCGGGAAATCTATACCCTTATCCGTCTCAGGTGATACCCTGGATAAAACTCCCCATAGAGACACCCTTTTTGAAAATTTCAGAAGAGGTAGCACTTAGTGTGAAAAGACTTTGCAAAGGCGCAAAAGTCACAAAATCCCTTGAGGATTCAAAGAATAAGTATCGATCAAAAAATGAGAACCTGTCGAAAGATCTGTAGTTATTCATGACCGTTAGATTGAGGGAATAAACGATGGCGTTAAATGCCTTAACCCTTTTTCCTTTATCTTCACGAGTAGCGAAGAAATTGGGACCATAGATCCCTAAGGTCCATGAAAGAATCTGGACCATGGATTCGTGTCCAGGTAGCTTAGGAATGACGAAATGGAGGGACAGGTCTGAGCCGTCAAATCGTGGTCTAAACAGCCGACAAACGTTGGATCTGTTGAGAGTTGCATGAGGTTTAAACCTCACACAAAGAAAAATAGAAGTGAAAGTCCCGAGAAGGAGTTCATATCAGGATTTCGGCATTCAAGAGTTCGGGAGTCCGGAGGACGAGAGTCCTGGCACTTGACATCAGAAGTCTCGAAATAGAGAAAGAACCTGAGCCGTCCATTGGAGGGAGGAAACCTGTCGCGAAACCACCCATATCGGGGATTCAAACATCAGGAGTCATAGAGGGAAGTATTTCGACTTCGCGGGTGGCGAAGTCGTGAGAAAATCACATTCGTCCATATGAGGAGGACAGGAAGCACCTTGTCGTGTACACAAACCTTGTAGGAATCATAGAGGTCGAGGAAATCTTTCACGGTTTCAGAGAAGAAAAGCTCAGGAGGGATAGTGCCATTTTGTGCATAGAGCCTTAGCTGCAAAGGTCGCAGAGGAGAAGCAAAGGCCGAGACCTTTGATACTTAAGAAATCTTCCAAGGAGAAGGAAGAGAAGCGCATGTTCAAGGAGGAGCTACAACTGCCATTAGATCAACTGGAGCAAAATAGATCTGGGTTGTCGAAAAATTACGTCCAGACACGTGTAGAAGAGAGTAGAAACGAACGGCAGAGAGAGACTTCGTGGAGAAGTGACGAAATGTCGATAGCCGTTGGATCTTGTAGAGTTGCAAGGCGGTTAGGGTCGATGTAGTCTCGAAGAGGTCTGAGATCGAGATCTCGGATCTCGAGGTTTCTCAAGAAGAGAGCGCAAGAGTTGGGTGCTCCAACTCATGAAGTCACGAAGTGCAAAGTGGCGAGGAGAAAAATCTAAACTGTTGGATCCAGGAACAGGAGGACCGTTGGATCATAACTCTGTGGAGATATCGTATATCGGGAGTTCAGGGGTTCGGACGTTGGAAGGGGTCACTTTCGACTGTAAAAGTCATGAAGTGTCGAGAGATGAGGCTCGTGAGAACACGTGGCACATCCATCAGGTGGGGCCCATGTGATTGATAGGTGGGCACGCATCGCCCGGAAAGGAGTCAACACTCTGTTGACTTCTCACGTCTCGGAGATTCGCAAGATAGGAGCACGAAGGCTCAATGCTCCAATTCGCAAGGTTGCGATTTGCGAGAAGTGCAAAGAGGAAGTCAACCATTGATGACTTTCACGTCTTAGGATTTTGGAGAAGAACAGCACGAGAGCTCGACGCTTCAACCTTCGAGGTTGCAAGTAGCGAAAAGTGTCAAAGGGAAGTCATGCATCGCATTTACCTGAATCGAAAAAAGTCGATAAGTGCTTGGCTAGCTTAAGCGCATAGACACGGGATAGGGTCATGTGAACAAGACCCCAAGGGGGAAACCTGCCACTCGCTAGCCCTGTCGGGGTTCAACGCTTCACCGTGTCGGGGTTTGCAGAGTCGAAAGACTCGACACTCTAGTAGTGCTGAGTCGCGAAGAGAGAAAGAATGCCATACTTGTTCGGTATGTGGTCGCGACCCACGATCACATGGAGGTGGAAAAGGAAGGAATTAGCCTATGCTAAGACCCTCGTAAGTATTTCGGGGATTTTTGATCCTCGATAATTTGACGATTGTTTTTTTTTTTCCTTAGTGGGTATGTGACAACATCATACACCTCTTTTCTTTCATCTTGGAAACATGTCTGGTTACTATTAGACAATAAATGTTTCAAAGGTCAACATCATAAACTACAGCCTCTTTTCTATGGCCCTTATATAATTATGGAACACATTAGAGAAAATTCCTATCGATTGGACCTCCCTTCTCAGTTGGGCATGCACAATGTCATCAATGTCAACAATCTGAATCTATTTGAGCCACCACTCTTGGAAGATCTAGTCACCATCAATCATGTCATGGATAACATTCCATATTTCCAATTGCCTCTGTTACATGATACCATTCTCCATATCAAGAGTCGCTCTTGTCACCAAAGATAATATATTTCTTACCTTCTAGCACGCAAGGGACAAACTCTAGCATAATAAAATTTGATGATAACAGACATGGTCGAACATATGTTTCCCCATGCGCTAGAGGAAGCATGGATGCTTTCAGATCTAAAGAAGGAGGAATTGGTCCATAAGGAAGCTAGTCTTGCTTATAACCCCATTAATAAAACATGGGACAATGTACTAGAGTAGATATTTTAGTCTATTTTGTAATTAGAATAATTTTATGTATGAAAAATAAGTATGTCCGTTCTCAATAAAAAGATGATCCTATGAACTAATAGAAGGATTGGATTTTTTTGAACAAAATTCTCTTTTCTCTCATTTCTCTCTTGTTCTAGGTTTAGGGTTCTTGTTGTTTGTTGTTTTTCTATAGCTACTAGTAATGGTTTCTTTCCGATTATCTAAGTGATGTATTGATCCAGATTATTTCCATAACAAAATGAAGCAGATAAATTACAATGAAATACTCGTGAAAATTTCCAAAAACAGAGAAATACAACAATACTTGATTTCTATTAATGAAAGAATTGTAAAGAGACTGTAAAAATACAGAGTGCAAGACTTGCTAGAATCGTGGCATATTTATCTCTAAGAAGAGATGTGATGACTACGCTCATTCACAAGAAGGTGATTACAATGAGGCTCCGAAGGCCTTTTTGTGATAAACATAAATGAAAAAACCCTAGATATCCAAAAACCTAACCCTAAGAGATGAAACACCAAAAGTCATGTGGGCCCCGTTTGGGTAAGTTAGTACATTAACTTCCCGAGGTCGTACATTTTTCATACTATCTTCATTTTAGGCACATGATAGCCCGTTAGAAAGGTATTTTCGAGAAATACACGTTATGCCATCAAACTCTAACTCCATCTACAATTTGACTGTGGCATGCCAAAAAAACACTGTTTAGGGCCCCAAAATAGCCCTGGAAGCACATAAAGATGTGATAACATGAAAACATACAAAATAAGCCAGTTGGATTAGGTGGGAGGCCACTAGCATCAACCTAGAAGATGTGTAGGGATTCAGATAGCCCCAAAAGTGTAGAACCCACAATTACAAAGAAGTACAAAAGAACGTGTTGAACTAAAAAATGACAAGAGGAGACAGTTGGAGTAGGTGGGTGGCCAACAATATCCACCTGGATAGGTCCTCCCCCATTAGGAATAAATGGTGTCCATTGCATTGAGTGCCTAGGGAAGAGGGGAAAGCGTTTTCTGAAGTTGAATCTTGGTAAGTTGCATGCCTTGTTGGAGAAGTTGTGCTGCTTGGATTGTGGAAAGCTGTCATGAACCTATTGTTGGTGGGGTGGAATCTATTCCACCAATATGTTGTCTCTGGATTTGATGGGGCATTGTGTAGGAAACATTGTAGGTGAAGAAACAATATCCTATTTCTCTTTGGCATTCAACTTCTATTGGATAGAAGGTGCTGAGGCTGAAGTGGTTGTAGTGGCCTTATGTGCATCCTTTGAACAGACTGTGAAGAGGATGAATTTTTCAATATGAGAGATTACCTTGCAACACTATTTTGGTGGAAAAATAGTAGGAACTACCTCTGGTATCCTGCAGAGTTGAGCCCCCAGAGTAATAATAACACTACGAGGTTGAGACTCATAAACAACATGTCGTTTCCACATATATGGTTGGCCCAAAACAACATCACAGACATCAAGAGGGGAAGCATCACACACTACCTCATCTTTGAAGGGTTGGATGCCATAAGATAGGTGACATAGTGATCTCGTCCTTGGTGAAGCCACTCGATGTTGTATGGCTACGGTTGTGGTGTTGTCGAAAACCCCAATTATTTGATGACCTTAGCTAAGATGAGGTTTTTTTGGCTTTCATTATCAACAATGAAATGCAACGAGGTCCCCTTAACCCACATTTGTGAATGGAAGAGGCACTCCCCTTCTTCATGATCTACTAGTTCTTTTGGTTGAATTGTTGTGGTCGTGACAGTAGTAGTAGGGTCTGCATCGATGATTTGTCTGTTTTCAATATTTTCTACATCAGATTCTGAATCAAGGTTTGACTCCTTTTCTTTGAACTCGACCACCAATGACTATTTTGAGCGACATTCATCGGTGTTGTGCCAGGGGATTTTGTGGAATTCACACCACTTCCTTGTGTCATTCATCGTCTTTCCCTTACCCTTCTTGTCCTATGTCTTGGAATGGTTGTCTAGAGGTTGTTGGTTAGGGTCGTCTTTACCATGATTTGGTTGTTGCATATTTGAAGACCTAAATTTCCATTTGTCCTGGTGCTTAAATCTCTGCTTGATTTTGACAACATATCGATAGAAAAATCTCATTGATGAGATGTTTAGGAAATCCATTTCGGTTTGGATGTACCTATTCCGAGCCTCACAATATTTCAAAACCAGATGTCACTAAGAGTCTTTGATACCCAACTTGGTACACAAGGTATGGAAAGTATTTATGAACTCTGACACCGTTTTTCTCTTCTCTTGTTGCAATATGGTCCATCTCATGTACTGGTATTCATAGTTATCAACAAGATAGTACTTTTCTTTGATTGCATCCAAAAACAAATCCCAAGTGGGATCATCCCCATATATTCCAGATTCCTCTATGGAAATTTTCTCCCAGTAAGTTTCCCACCAATGTTTGACATGGGGGAGATCCTTGAGGAGTGCGAAGGTGATCTTTTCCCTGTCGAAAATTTTTCGATCAGAGAAATAACCTTCTAATAGATTTAACCATTTTTCTAGGGCATCTGCATCTATCTAAACTTCAAATATGGGAATATCAAAATTAAATTGTACCTTGAAGGGAGAGGTTCTTAAAAAATGGACACTTGATGAAGATGTGCTTGTTGCCATCGACTTGCGTTGAAGGATGTGTGAAAAATTCCCCATCTTTTTGTCCCTTTTTCACGCGAGAGCTTGCTCAAGAAATAGGTTAATAGAATCTTCTACTTCACCGCTTTTATTTTCTGCCACCATCGAGGGTTTCTTGGGCATGCAAGAGTGATTGTCTTCAAGAGAGACAAGATCAAGACCCAATTGGCTATACTTGGACCTCGTCAGGGACATGCATTGAAAAACGATCAAGAGCAACCCACTTTGATACCATTGATCCACATTGTTTTTGGAATGAAATGAAGCAGAGAAATTACAATGAAACACTCATGAAAATTTCCAGAAACAAAGAAATACAACAATACTTGATTTCGAGTAATGAAAGAATTGTAAAGAGGCTGTAAAAATATAGAGTGCAAGACTCGCTAGAATGGTGGAAGATTTATCTCTGATAAGAGATGTGACGACTAAGCTCATTCTCAAGAAGGTGATTACAATGAGGCTCTGAAGGCCTTTTAATGATAAACATGAATGCAAAACCCTAGACATCCAAAAACCTAACTCTAGGAGATGAAACACCAAAACTCACATGGGCCATGTTTGGGTAAGTTAGTACATTAACTTCTCAGGGTCGTAACTTTTGCATACAATCTCCATTTTGGGTGTGTGATAGCCCACTGGAAAGGTATTTTTGAGAAATATGAATTATGCTATCAAACTCTAACTTCGTCTACAGTTCGACTGTGGCACACAAAAAAAACACTGTTTAGGGCCCCAAAACGTCCTTGAAGTACAGAAAGATGTGCTGACATGAAAACATACAAAATAAGCTAGTTGGATTTGGTGGGAGGCCACCAATATCCATTTGGAACATGTGTAGGGATTTAGACAACCCCAGAAGTGTAGAATCCAAAATTACAAAGAAGTATAGAAGAATATGATGAACTAAAAACTTACAAGAGGAGCCAATTCAAATAGGTGGGTGGCCACCAATATCCACCTGGATTATGTATGTCTGAGAGATTTTGTGAATATTTGTGGTCTCCTACTCAAGGAAATACATCCCTTTGATCTCTTACCTTCCTAATTCTACTCCTTTGTGTTTCCACTTGCAATTGCAACATTTCCTAGCTCTTGAATTATGTCCTAGTTTCCAATGCACCCTTCCTTACTATGCTCCTGCATATATTCTCCATGGTTTGATTGCAAGAATGGTGGATGGATAAACCTTCCAACTACCCAAACATCTCATCCTCATTCCATTATGCCAGGGTTTAGTGCCCTAAATGATAAGTTCACCCTCCTATGACTATTGCACCCTTGCAGCTGCATTGCAAAAACTAGTTTGTGAAGATTTTGCAGCTGCAAGTCTTCATATCTTGAAAGGGTGCTAGATCTCTCTCGGTTAGAGATCAATTTTTGTATTTACTTTTAGTAGTTTATGAACCCATGGTATTTTCCCATAGTATTTTATGTGAGTCTTTGCATGTCATTCAATGAATATCTCCATGCCAGGCATGTCCATGCATGTCTTCACATGACTATCTTATAAACTTTGAGTGGGGTAGGGATTGGAGGTGAGAGGTGCATACTCACTAGGTCAATTTTTCCAAACTTGGTCATGGGAAACCCCAAGTGAAGTTTAAAGGGGGGAATTTTAGGTTAAAATTGTCTCAATGAAAGAGTAAAAGTTATTAGGTGAATAATGATTGTTGGGAACATGGTTTTGGTAGCATACCGTTTTAGAGCCCATGAATTGCATATATTGAAATCCATTAAAATTCTAGTGATGCTCCATTTTAATTCATTGAGGACGTGAGTGGTGAAGACTCACTTGTTCAGGGCCAGGAGGTTGATTGAGTTGGATGGGTTTGGTCAAGGAACAAATAGATCTGCTAGTTGGTTTTTCTATTTAAGGTTTCCAGGGTAAATATCTAATGTCCATTTATATTCCTTCTTTCTTCTTGCGACATTTCTCTCTACCATGTTAAGAACTGAGAGAGAAATATCAAAACAAGAAAGAAGACATACAAATGGAAATTAGAGATTTACCCTAGAAACCCTTAACCAAAAAAACTATCCCAACTCGAAGCTTCCTACTAGGATACCTAGAAGCTACCAACTTACTTATCATGGAATACATTTTTCACTATACTCATGCTTTGCAATTCCTTACAGAGTTGGGCAACGAACTAGAAAGACAATTACAGCTAAAGACACACAGAAAACTCAAGATACAACTCAAAACCATACACTACTTTCCATTGAATTAGAACATGTATATAAATGCTAAGGAGGGAGTCTCAATCTCCCTCACCAGAATTCTAGAGAGATTCTACGAATTCTCTGGAACGTTATGACAAAGTAGACTAATCTCTTACCTACCAATCTATCTAGAAGCTACAAACTTACCTACCTTGAACCACTACGTATATCTAATCCAAAGTTTCTATATTGACATTCAGTGTGATGCACCACTATGTAAATCTATTCCAACTTTCTGAATCTTCCCTTGTAGGTCTTCTTCTTCCACCCATATGATTGAGAAAATAACCATGTTTTCCGATCGATATTCCTTGCTATCAGTATACCCCTCTCAAAGATGTTTACATGATGACCCCTCCTCCACTACACATGGTAGTAACGAAGCCTCCCAACCACCCAACTGGAAATCACAATGGATGTCTCACACCTAATCAATCTATTGACCAAGTCCAGTTCTTTTATGAAGATTCCAACAATCAACATTCATGGGATTATGTCCCTCATGATCACGAATTTGACTGTGAATGTTATAAGATTTATTCAGATATTGACTACGATATAGATGTAGACTACATTATTGAATAAAAATTGCTTTGAATTCAATAAGTTTTGGAATCCTCACCCCCATAAACACATAAGATTATCCCTGCTAGTTTTCCAGATGATTGGATAAAAATTGCCACTTCAATTATACACTTCTAGAGGTTACTACATCAATGGATTGAACTCGCTTAGCTTCGTCCAACTCCATAGTACCCTCAGATCTTCTTCAAGGTCAAGATAGGATTAGAACACAGTCATCCTTATCTACCTACTATCAAAATTACCAATGTTTTGTACATCTCAGTACTACACAGTTTGAAACACCCTCACCATATACTTTGCATTTTCTTATTGACATTGGATGTTCCTCAAACATTGCATAGAAACTGGTTGGTCCCCAAGATTTCTGGAAAATATTTCCTTCTCCTCACCTATTATGGCCTCATTGTCAATTATAAAATCACCATTCCATTTCGTTATCCTATCCCTCATAAAGACAAGCTAAGCCAATAATTTCTCTTAATGCACAATTTTCTAAATTTGATTACAAGAGTTGTTTTTTACCAACTCTGCACATTCCCTCATGATATTCCTAAAACCGTTTTGTTTGTACCTTAATGGAAGTAGTAGTTTATGTTTTTTATTTACTAGAATAAAAAACTCAAAACTAAAGGATATCCCAAGGCTTCGTTTGTTAGACTATTTGGATGTCTACAAGTTTGTGAATGTTATTAATGTGGTGATTCAATTCAAGGATATGGTCTCTCATAGGTTCTTTGTAATGTTCTCATGTTGTGTCCTAGATGTTCTTTATTGTGATGTTCTCTAGGTTTTGTCTTTGTGCAAGGTTTTTGTGAGCATCTTGATTTTTGTGCAAAATGGGGAACACTTACATAACAATGGCCCCTATAAACAATGGTTATAATTATAGATTTCTCTTCAACAAGGTTGTTTTGTTCCATTCAATTTTAATATGGACAATGCATGGTTTTACCATTCCCTATCAAGTGTGTCTATCTTCTTAGGGCATTTGAAAATTGAGACATACCACATAAATTAGGTTAACAATGTGCAAGTTTGGGTTTGGTAGCATGTGTGATATTATCTCTATGTACCCTCTAGGGTGGGTTTACTTCATGTGGATTTTCTCTTCATTGGTGTGTCAATGTATGTTATTGGACTATGCACATGGATATGATACTCTCCTTTGAAACCCCTTGTGGCACCTTCAAATTTCCCCATCACACTTTCTCAATTATTTATGAAAATCTTAACTCTAAATCCTTTACACACACATGCGTATGTATGCACATATTCATTCCAAACAAAACCTCATAGGGAAATCCAATGGATGCTTCCCCACATCCGTGGATGGCCTCTCTAGTACACCCATCAACTAATTAGTGTGCCTCAACTAGGGAGGTTTGAACTGAGCACTTGGTGACATGAAACTAGCCAAATCCCCAACAACATTGGCAACAACTAGTTGAGATAACCCCTTGGGCTATATATATTCCAAGAAAAAAATTGTCATTTCATTTCAATAAGAAAATAATTTACATTCTAATGTACCATTGAGATTTAGAATATTTGAGTAAGAATATGCCTATCTCCACATAAACCAAAAAAATACCAACATATCTTCCTTACCTTAGTTGATGATGTTTATTGCTCTGTGATCTTGTGAAATAGTGGAGACCAAAAGTACTATTTGTACAAAAATACAACTTTCTTCCTAATATGAGCAGTAGCATTGTCTTTGTCTCAAGATTTCTAAAAAGGCAACTTCATTCTCCAATTATCCCTTTCTTTATAGAATCTTGAATGGAATGATTAAACTTGCAATAAATAGATTTCTTGTAAACTAACTAAGGGTGATTTATTATTTAATTCAGAAATTGGTTAGTCACGTGCCCTGGAAGGAATGTTGATTTATGTTTAATTCAGTAATTATATCACGTGCACACCTTGAAAATAATGTTGATTTATTGTTTAATTCAATAATTGATTAATCGTACGCCTTGAAATTGGTTGGAGTTACTTCACACACACACACACACACACACACACCTAGGATTTATTTTTCCTAAGGTTTATCCTTTTTTATTAGTCATTATTAGTCATTATCTAGTCTCCTATATTTTAGGGGATAATATTCCAGCTGGAGAATATTCTCTTCAATTTTCACTTCAGTTTGACTAGTTGAGTGGAGTATAGATGTTGCATTGGTTTTGTCACCATGCAACATTTGGATCATCACCAGCTAATGCACATTGTCCTTGGTATCATAAACAGACTAGTGAATTACTCATGATTCCCTAATATCTTCCTCAATTCACTTTGTTTTGGTAAGTTAACTGAAGACTGATAGACTAGTTAACTCAGACTAGGTGATAGTTCACTCCCATAACTGCCTCAGAGACTAGACTAGGTGGAAATTTACTCTCGTAACTGTAAGTGTGTGTCCAGATCACTCTAGACCACCACTATGGCTCATTAGTTACTCATGTATTCTATATCTATTGTAAATTATTCACTCTTTGAGTGTGGAATACAGTTAATGAAAATTCTTCCATTCTTTCTCTCTTGCTTTTTCTTTCTCAATTTCTCTCTGCAAATGTGTGTTGTATTTTCTAGCTAGATCTATTCTGTGCAGGTTCAACACATTTACATGGTATCAGAGTCGACAAAATGCTAAGAAAAAGATACACCAAATTATTTTTTGCAGGGACTGAAGATTGAAGAACACAGAAAGATGGAATCTGTGTTTTACTCATCGACAATTCTTCTCACGCCTCATAACTATTTGGAATGGAAGCCAAAAATTCTGCTTCATCTCAGATGCAGAGGATTGTACCAAATAACTATGGCAATGGAAGTAGAGCCTGATTCCACCGATGAGAAAAATGACTTTCTCAATAGACAAGATATGGCCATAGGATTTATCTTCTTGTCTATCTCTCAAGAAATTCTCCACCAAGTATATGATGACTCACAAGAATCAACTCCAAATGAAATATGGACCAGATTGGAGGTTCTATTCGGGAATAAATAAGATTGTAAAGATTTCATACAGGAGGTTGAACAGATAGATCCAGAAGAGAAGCCATCATAAGATCAAGCCTCTTATTATGAAGAGTCTTCTACAAAATTATTTGCAGAAATTTGTATTCCATTAATTGAAGATGATGTCTACTCCATTTCAGTTTTTTTTTTTTTTATAATGAAATTCATATGGATGATATACGACATGCATCTTAGGAGTCACATGCAGACACTTTTCCATGCGCGATGCATGCATCTCAGGAGACAAAAAGGGAGCCACACACATCAGATTCAATTTTGATATTTTATGATCACAATTTGCAGAAACAAATTGGATATTTGAATTCCTCTAGAAAAATTATCCAATTTCAAAAAAAACATCGTCCGAAATGAAGTCCGAGAATTGAAGTTACGATCTTTTTAAAATCAACAAAATTTCAGCATTTTTTCGGAAACGGTCGCACGATTTTCAAAATTTCATCCAAACTTTATTTTGATATTCTTAATTAAAATAAGAGAAAGTGGATATTTGTGGACATATCAATGATGCATATACTTCATCAGATGTATGCAAACATTTACATCTTCAACAAAATCTTCAACGAGCACAAACTTGCACAATTACGAGGTCTTCTTGGAGTGAAGAACATGGTTGCTTAGCAACTGCTTTTTGTTTCTTCTCATTTTATTTATTTTTATGCATTGTAATTTTAGGGGGGGGTTTTCCCATGAGGTTTTCCCTCTTTCCTCACTTTATTTTCAGTGTATCTTTTGTATTTGATTACCAAACATGGCCTCGTTGTCGGGACCCATTATTTATTTTCACCATAGTGATGTTCATGGGGGGTGTTGGAGTTACTTCACACACACACCTAGGATTTATTTTTCCTAAGGTTTTTTCCTTGTTTATTAGTCAATATTAATCATTATCCAGTCTCCTATATTTTAGGGGAGAATATTCCACTTGGAGAATATTCTCTTCATTTTTCACTTCAGTTTGACTAGTTGAGTGGAGTATAGATGTTGCATTGGTTTTGTCACCATGAAACATTGGGATCATCACCAACTAATGCACATTGTCCTAGGGGTCATCACTAGACTAGTGCATTACTCATTATTCCCTAATATCCTCCTCACTTCACTCTGTTTTAGTAAGTTAACTGAATACTGATAGACTAGTTAACTCAAACTAGGTGGCAGTTCACTCCCGTAACTGTCTGAGAGACTAGTCTAGGAGGCAATTTACTCATGTAACTATAAGTGTGTGTCTAGATCACTCTAGACCACCACTATGGCTCATTAGTTACTCATGTATCCTATATCTATTGTAAATTATTCACTCTTTGAGTGTGGAATACAGTTAATGAGAATTCTTGCATTCCTTTTCTCTTGCTTCTTCTTTCTCAATTTCTCTCTGCAAATGTGTGGTATTTTCTAGCTACATCTATTCTGTGCAAGTTCAACACATTTACAAAATTAAATAGATGTCTTATTTTGTGCCATGAAAATAAAATAAAGTTGATTACACTTGTGCCTTAACTTATGTTGTTATATGATTGATTAAGCCCTTATAATCTCTTATGCCTTATAAAATAAATTTTATTACACTTAAACCTTTAGAATAATGTTGACATATGATTCATTTAGTAATTATTCTTGTTATCGCGCAATTTATACTTTGAAATAAAGGAAAGGTAAATGAAGAAATATTGACGTAACAAGAGACTATCCTATCATTGTCACCTTAGCATGATGTCTCTTTCTATTTAGGGTGGTAGGCCTAGGGTAGACGTCCCTAATGACCTGGGGTTTTGAGAAGGCAAATGATTAAGGCCAAGTAAAAGTTTCCCTCTAACAAGTCACCACCGATCATAAAGTCTGGATAAACAACCAATAAAGATAATAAGAACCAGAAATGAACTTGCCCGAAACAAAGCAACATGAAACTTTATTTGCAAGGTCACTTGCTGGTTAGTACTTCATATAATCAAAGACTTTATCAATAAAAATAATTGACTGATATATTGATGAAGTAAGAAAATATGTATAGTAGCAATAATCACAATACAATACTTCACAATAAATGCTTTAAAGAAGCTTCAAAATGTGCAAAAATGATTTATCATCAATGTCACAACACCAACATTCATCAGAAGCAAATACTACTATGCATTAGCCAATATTTCAATCGCTTAAAGAGTCTTAAAATGCTACAAAGTATAACTATAGCTCCAATGGGTAATAGCAGTGATAATTTTAGGAGGTCAACTTAATCTAGGGTTAGAAGGTGTTAATGGTTGTTCAAAGATTTTGAAGGTTGTGATCAAAGCACTCAAGCAAGAAGTGTTAGACTAGTGCATTCATAGGGAAAATGGATTCAAAAGTAGCATCAAGAGTTGAAGGAACAATGATGATAATAGTAGGGCTAAAGACAAGAGGAATTTAATGGATGAAGTATTGGTAAGCCAAGGCTTCAACCATCAAAACCTAGGTGAAAACAACTACTAAGAAGTAGGTAACCCTAGGCTTTAGTAGGTTTTCCTCCTTCTTTAGCTCAATGACAAAGTAAAAATGACTAGGATGAAGAACAAGAGATAGGTTGTTTCAATGGAAAGGCCCATATCAATGACTTCAACAGATAAACCGAATCCTTGGCATAATCTAGTAGGTAGATAGAAATTAAAACAAGGACATCAACATGTGCTTATTTCCTAGGGTTTATTCCAACAATTTCATTAACAAAATGCAAGTAAAACACTATAACCATTCAAGTAAGAGAAGGATTGCAAAAATTCCCTTACATTCACCAAATATTTATCAAGACAATCCCTAGTTATAAACCATCCACCAAGAAAAATGCCAAAGATCACCAAAATAAACATCCTTCAATAAGTGTGCACTAGTAATTTCATCCAAAACCCTAAGAAGGGAACAAATTTCAGACCTCACCAAGTGGTGAGTGAAATATGATGAGAAAAAGAGAGTTTTATCTCTCTACTTATACAATATTAATGACCTTAATTGTATTTTTAGGTCACAAAAGGTCGGCATGGCCAATTTTACATCAAAATATTGTTTTACATTAAATGTCTTATTTAAAACCCTAATCAAGGATAAATGATGATGTCATTCCCTTTTAGGGCAACGTTAGGCCCCTTTAGGGAAACATTGGCCTCCTGGAGAAAAACGTTAGGCCTTGTTGGGCCTCCAGATCCTGCCACACGTGCCACTTGGCACATAAATGCCTCCCAAAACCTCCATAAACACTGGATGACATCATGGGTGTCCTAGGTGACGTCATGGGCCTTCCAAGGCCTATGTCCTGGTGGAAAAGGCATAACCTCCCTGCGTATGGGCCTGCCAAGATGCCTCTGGTGGAATGTCTTCCTCTTCTCCGGTGCAAATCCTCTGATCTATCTCTACCCCCTGCTGTGGTCTCAACATCCAGTAGGTGGGATTTCAGCCCCATGAAGGTCTGAACTAGTGATCTCCTGATGTGTACCTATCCATAAGGGTACCTATCCACTGGGTATGGTCCTGAAACATCAATAGATACGCCCTCCATGGGCTCATAATTCACAAGGATCATAGCAATATCAATCACATCTAATCATCAAGTTATTAAACATGTGCATAAAACCCCCTTTACCAGGACAAGTGCTCAAAGACATTATACTAATCTACAAGCCAAGTTTGGAGGAAATGCTAGGAATTTCTATTGGGCTAATGCTCATTGGATGTGGGGTGTTTCCGGGAGATATCAAAGCTAAGCCATGTGAGTGGATGAAGCGGATAAGAGATGTCTAGGCAAGGGGTGCAGTGATGCCAGGGAAATGTATGGCTTACCTGTGGGTGCCTCTATAGAGGGTGAGCTTCAATGTCATGGATGAAAATTTTTCCAAGCTCATTCATGCCTTTTGTCTTTATTTTATTGATTTTTCTTCAAGAAGCTAGCTAAGGGACACTGCCCTGGCATGGTGACCAGTGGTGGCAATGTTACCCACAAGCATTTCAAGGAAATGAGAAGGATGGCTCGTGATGAAGACCCCTTTCTCTTGGTTATGCCACCAAGAGCCACTACCCTGGTGTGGTGACCAGTTGCTGGTAGTGTCATACTGCTACATGCCCATGGACCTAATAGGCTGGCTCATGATAAAGCCCCCCATCCTCTAAATAGGTCTTCTTTTATTATTTTTTATGGGTCCCTCTGTTTCTTGATCATAAGATTTTTATTTCTTTCTCAGGGATCCCTCGACGAAGCATCTTAAGGTTTCATTCTTTGGATTCTATATTTTTCCAACTACTTTTACCCTCTGGGCCTTTAGTCCCTTCTTCCCATAAGGTAACGTACAAACCTTAAATATTTGGCCAACTCAATGCCCAGACTAGTGTAATGGGATGGATGAGTGGGAGAAACATGGAAAGTGGTAAGTATGGTGGGAGCGGATGATGGCTTCTCATGAATCCCCCTAGTGGCAAATCAAAACCTATGGGCATCAACTTACTAGGGAATCATGTCACCCCCCTAGATATGGTCAATTAGAAAGGTATAAGATCCAAGCACTCGTTAGAAACAAAAAGAATTGAATGCACATATTCAAAGGTTTTAAGGATCAGAGTGACACATACCATGATACCTAGACTCATTATCTCATGGAGAAAGATCCATTTTTGCTACAGGACTAGGCTGAGGTGATGGATACTGCTGCTGCTGACAAAGTGGAGGTACTAAATAATGAAAATATGGGCCCTCTAGGGCCATGCTCAAGTCGATATGGATCTTGGTACTCCATGTCTAGGACCTCTGGACCTCGAGACATAATCTCCTTAGTTATCCCTAAATTGGGGGATAACAATACTCTCCTGCGTCATTTGAAATAAAGTATATTTCTCATGCGCCATGAATAATATGGATGTATGTTTTATTGAGTATTTAGACTTCTCTTGCGACTTGAATAATATCGATTTAAGAATGATTGAGTATTTAAATTCTCTTACACCATGAATAATATCGATGTGTGAATGATTGAATATTTAGATTTCTATTGCACCATGAATAATAATGATGATGATTGATTGAGCTAGTTGGATTTCAACTTGATTTTGTTAGTGGGATTTAGACACCTCCTTGTTCCTAAGAACAATCACCAGCCCTAAGACCTTAAGTGGTCAAAATCGATCGGAAAAATCCTAGGCTTGAGTGCTGCTTATGTGTCCTCGAGGTGCTAACCATTCAGGATAGGTTGGGCGGGTAGTTATTTAAATGATCAGTGACATGGTTGATCATTCAATTGTATATTGCTTCAATCGAACATGATGTGTTTATTGTGTCATTGATAGTTATGATGATGTGTTGATTGAGTCTCTATATATGTGTTGATTGTGTCACTTTTAGATATGTTAATGCAATTCTTATGTGTCGTTTCAATTACGATGATGTATGTTGTTATTATGTTGTAACGAGTTTAATATCCTAATGAAAAAAAAAGAAAAAAAAATCTACTTTAACTTTAATAGTTATTTTTTTCATAACTTTAACCACGTTTCAGTTTAATAGTTATTTTTTTCATAACTTTAACCGCTTCCGTTGTATGTCTCGTTATAAATGTCGACTGTGTTGTGTAGATTTTTTTTTCTTTTGCATCTCTCATTTTGGTTATATTTTTTAATAGACAAATGGAAAAATTCCCTATTTGCAATTGTTGTTCCAGTGAAGAAAAGAAATTTCCATATGTCTTAAATAGTTGCAACTAATACATAAAATAGTGTATTTGTCATATAGACACACCTAAAAATAGTAGCATATAAATAAAAAACAATTGACAATGGAAAATCATATCGTTGATTTGTCTTCCTCTGTGTTTTCATAGTTTATATTCAAACTGTACTACGATCTGACTTTCTTAGCCAACATCATGAAAACTAGAACAATGCTGATAGGATACATACATGTATTACTTGCAAATTGCTTGATTGTTATGTCTGGTATGAAATTGTATTCTTTGAAAGTTGGAGACATTGTCTCGATGATACTTGATTCAACTGTGCATATAACACAATCATAATCAACAAGGTCATATCCTCGTTTTGGTAGAATTTTTAAATTTGCAATATATATTCTAGCTCTCAGAACAATCTTTTTCTCATCTCTTTGAATGAGGTGTGCAAGAACAGTCAATGTAATTGTGATCATGCGATTTGCATTTGTCATGTCAGCACACAAGATTCTGTGAATTCTATTCTCCTTATCCAAAAATGTGTTGTAAACAACGTTTACATAACCAATGAATACTTCCCCAGTTCCGCGACTATTCAAGTATTCTATTGACACAATCTTCGAAGTTATGAAATCGCACTATGTAACAACAATTGCGAAAAATAAGAAATATAAAAAATAGTCTCAATGTATATCTTGTCCACCTGTCCCTGTCACACTTGACTCCCCAACATTGATTTCTTCGATTCCAAGTATACCTATCTCTCCTAAACTGAATATAACAATTTTCAAATTGGATAAGTATATGTTTCTATTAGCCAAATTTTCATCACAATGTGAAAAAAAATAGCCTATACCAATTTACCTGTGACTCTATTGTTGGGAGTGTGTCTGGGATGCACCAATACTAATACTTCCATGGATTTGTCCAACTTCTCCTAGTTGCAAAAACATATATGTGAATGCATAGTACATAAAGTATATTCTATACTATTTTTGAATTGATACCTGGACATTAGCATGAAATGTACTAGTGTGCCTTTGTATATGTCATTCTTTTCAAATGGAAAATAATGCAAATTCTGATTCTATTTTGCAACCTAGTGTGACTTTTATTAATTCAAAGGCCATTTATTTTAATGCTATATGTTTTTTCACTTTCTCAATGTAATTCCCGTGAATACATTTTCCATTCACATCTGACAGAGGACTAGCACATCTGTGTAATTTCCAAATAGTCCACGTTCACGATTTGTTCATTTTGTGACAAGACATTCAATATGCACATAACTTGGAGTCGTGGACATGAAACTTGAAAAAAATTGGATGCACAACTTACTGCCGAGATGATAGTAACATATGAAATATGCACTATTGATCATACCTAGTACTATGCAATATCAATATATATTTGTTCACATACATACAAGCCACAAAAAAAAAGGTTGTTTCATGTCTAATTGTTATAGGTATACCTTCTATTGGAAGATTGTTCTTAAGTTTTCTCTCCTGCATTTCTTCTTACTTCTTTCTCTCCTGCAATTGCCCTATTTCATTTTCATGCAAAATCCGTAAATCAAAACCATGAATACGTAATTAAACCCTTATGTCAAAATTTCATGAAATATACAATGTTAACAAACAAAAAATATATAGCACATGGATAAAATTAGAAAACACACACCTTTGTAGCTCTTGTTCCTTATTTCTTTGTTTTCCCTATTGTCTTTTTTAACATGGGTGTTTGTTTTGATGGAATTCACATCGATGAGACTAGGATGCAAAGATAATGCAATTTGCCAATATTTGTTTTTCTCTGTGAGCAAAGAATCTGTTACATCAACTACTTGCAATTCCCTAAAATATTTCTTGGTCAAACATAGAAACAAGAACTTCCTAAATATGTAGAAAGAATATGAAAACATGGTTTTGTTCAGTTTAGCTTTTTTTTTCATTTAGAATATATATATATACCTTGTTTTTGTCTCTATCTATGTTTGAGTCATTTTTCATATATATAGTTTCTGAGATATCTCTTGCCTAATTTACTCTACCCCTAAAAACAAAAATATGGACTAAACATTCAATTTTTTTTGGCAATAACAACTACCAATGTAACAAACCCAACCCCCTAAGTGTCCTTTTAAAGGATGGGGCATTGAAATTATTTCTTTCCCTGACTATATCAAACTCTATACTAGAGTATATCATCATCTTATGCTCGTCAATAGATTTCCAATGACTGTAACCATGCTCAATTCCGAGATCATGATCAAAAGTTATGGCCTCCTAAAGTTTCTTGAGCATTCATATTGAAATCATCTCACTGGCATGTGGCATCAACGTGGAACTTAATCATTCGAGCCACCTTATGTGGTAGTTGGCACCTATGAGATCATTCCATGGGCCTGATCTCTTTTCCCATTTTCGTCGATGTTGGGATTTATTATCTTGTGGTTCAATCTCACTATCTCAAGACTTCCGACGATGATACAAAAGAGTGCACCATCCCCAGATCCTACGACTCTTATCCCTTGATATCTATGGTTTCGAGCACATCAGTGATGTATTTTGGAATGGGAGTTAACAACCATCTCCCAATGGTTTACACTGTGTGAATATGTGACTTGTGAGATCCATGATGGACATTTCACCTCATCACTCAGTCGATGGATGGTTGTCTTTAGCCCCGACTCCGATCATTGTCAACATTTTCTTCCTCTTCGACAAATTTCCTTGGTCAAGCATGACCATGCCAACCTCCCACATTTCCAATGACAGTGTGTTTGGATCCAACATTCCATATCACTTCATCAAATATCCTACGAGATCAACACCTATCATCATCTTCCCTTTGTGGAACCTCGTCATCCAACCAACAATTGACACCTATCTTCCTAAGGACTCTCTAGCTTCCTTTATAGCATGCCATGTCTGTCATGACATCATCATCCTCCTTCCTTGTGTGAACAAGTCTCATGGAAGATCAATTATTGATATTCCTCTCGTCCATCGACATATCGATGGTTCTCATCATGTTGTTGATTTCGTATGTCGTCGGCATTCAGTCCTCCTCCTAGTTCACCTAGATTCTACCTCCGATGACGATGTGTCAGAGATATACAACTCAGGTTTCCAGAGGATGAACTTCGATAGATCGAATGGTCTAGAATTAGTGCTTGAATTCCTCCTTTTGGGGTGTATTCATTCACGTCTATCAAACTAATTCAACTAACCATCTTCGATGGATGACATTGATCCATTTACAATTCCCCGATTGACAGTTGATATTCACTTGGTGGTCTAGGGTTCTCCTACCCTCTCTCTAGATCCCAACACGTGGAACTACCATGGCCTACCACCTTGCATGACATGTGACCCTACTAGATCCTACCGCATGGCATGACACACGAAACCATTTACATTCCCCCTCTTACATATTTCACGTAGGATATCAAAGGTGTATATATCCTCTTAGGCTCTCTCCTATTGCGTCAAACCAATGAACCAGATCTCCTTTCAGAGCATTCCAATCAGAGTGATCCTACCTCCCCATCCAAGACCACTATGACCAACCCGTTGCGATCAATGACTCAGATCTATACTGTATCTTCAATCATATCTACGACCCATATTCCACCTCAAATACTCTCCTTCAAAAAAATTTCCACAACACTCGAGGGTTCCCTCCTAAGGTTCCACTCTGAAAAACCCATTGCAATCAACAGTTCAGATCCCTTTATATCAATGACTATCATCCTTTCATTGAATATGAACGTCATTGGACTTTACACCATTATGGCACTCGATCATTCACGACGACGTGCCTTCACCGAAAAAGCGTTGAGATCTGTCGATTGGCTAGATCGACAACTTCGATATCTCCTAGGTTAAAACAAGACTTAATTGTAATAAAACTACCATTTTTGGGACTTAACCATTTCTTGAGTTTTCATATGAATTTAGTCCTGATTTTCAAGAGTTTGAAATCACTCTAAGGCCATTGCAAGGTATTTAAACTTTGAGGGAATAATCTTGCATGAACTACAAGTGCTCCATATAGGAATACAAAATATGCAAGTAAGCTACAGTCCATACTTAATCATTTTATCGTATATTATATCAATAATGAATGTTATAACACATCTCGAATATCATGCATTCAACCATGGATTATGAAAGACTGAATTTTCCTTTTTAAATTCAAACATTTACACATGCACAAGGGCATATCATTCATAAGAAATATTAACAAAGATAAAAATTATCTCGTAAGGAAATTTCCAAATCTGACTGACTAAGGGAGGATGCCTTTCCTCCCAACCTTCAACCTTGGTGCAAAGTAAATTCCTACATCATGCCACTCCCATGCCAATCCATGATACCACTAGGGAAGCTGACCCAACAGGGTTCCAAGTTTGTGATGATCTAGTAAGGTTACTCTCCTTCCTCCTCTAACAGAACAAAAGTTTCCACCTCCCACTGAGATTCAGGTCTCCATAGGTTTATCAGGTGGTTTCTCAACTATATTTTCTCTGCAAAATGGAGTCCCTTCTTTGCTCAATAGTCCCTCAATGACCTCACCTTACCAGTTCCATTTTTTGTCTAGTAAGGACCAAGATGTATCCCACTATTGCTCCAGTTCGGGTTCTGGGTCTTCCTTGTTCAGGGTGATCATAAATAACTCATAAAAGCTTCATGTTTCCTATATAAATCTCTTCTTTCTCCTTATCTTCCTCAATAAATTCACTTGAACCTATTCCCTTTGTTTTATCTTTCCCAACTCTATGTCTTCTATGTTGTCTTTTTTCTATTCTATTGTGTCACTCTCTCGTATCTCCTCACTGTGTTTTCCTCCCCTGTTATTCTTCTTCATCCCCCTTGGTATTTTCAAGACTTCCTACATATGTAACCTGCAGTCTGTCTTTCACAGTCTGAAGGGGTGGTTCCGTGGTAACCCATTTTTAGTTTTTGAATCGACCTTTTCTCTGCGAGGACCTACTTCCAATATTCATAAACTACCCCATCCACCTTTGCGACTTCTTTTAATGGTCACATGGTCTCATACAAGTATGGTATGATGGTAGGTGTAGGTTTCATGTTTTCAAGCATATATTAGCTTGTTGTGCAAGCTTCCTATTTTCTTCACTGATACATATGATATCCACCTCCTGTAACCATTCAATCAGTCCCTCAACCTCATCAATTTCCCATGGTGTATCATGGTGATTACTGTCAAAGTTGTTCCCTCTCAATCAACGGTTTGGTGTTTCTATTAATTGAAAACATAATGACATGCCTCATAACATTAATATATGGAATATTTGCATAACTACACTCTTGGGGGAAACAAAAGTGTTACATTCCGTCCCCCTTAAAGAAACACCATCCTCGGTGTTTTGAAACACCATGTATTTATAATTATACAATAAACAAAAATGGGTATGCCATTTTCTTGGCATCTTCCAACTCCCATGTAGCTTCATTTGCTCCAATATGCTTCCATTACACCTTGACTTGCACAATGGATCTGTTCTAGAGCATTATTTATTTCCTATCCAGGATGCATTGGGGTATTGGCTGAAGTTATCCCTCTCATTCCACCTGTATTACAGTCCAATAAATAACATGATTAAAATCATGTACAATTTTCTTTAGAAAAGACACATGGAATACATTATGTTATTTAATATTAGGTGGTAAAGCAAGTCTATATGCTACTCATCCTATTATATCTAGGATTTGAAATGGTCCACAATACTGGGGAGACAACTTAGCACACATCTCCATTTTCAGGGAGCTTCTCTTGGGTTTCACCTGGAGATACATGTGGACTCCTACTTTGAATTCTCTAGGGGTTCTCTTGTTATCAACAAAGATCTTCTCTTTATCCTAGGAAACCTTCAGGTTCTTCCTTATCTTAACTATGTTATGTTCCATTTCTTTCAACAATTTAGGTCCAATTGTTATTTTTTCCATTGGATTGTCTCAGCTAATTAGAAATATAAACTTTCTTCCATACAAGACTTCAAATAGGCTCATCTTCAATGATTCTTGATAACCATTTTTGTACACAAATTATACCAAAGGTATATATTCTTCCCATTACTTGAGCCAATGCATAACATGCAATTGTAACATGTATTTTAACACTATGTTTACCCATTTTTCATGACCATGTGTTTGAGGATGATAGGTTGTGATAAATTCCAATTGCGTTTCTAAACCAACAAACAAGATTCTCCATAAATTCGAGGTGAACTAAGAGTCTTTGTTCGAGATGATGGTTTTAGGAAAACCATGCAATCTGAATATCTCTTTCATAAAAACATTGACAATGTATATGGATTTATAAGTAGATTTTATGGGGATAAAATGAGCTTCCTTTCTCAACTTATCTACTACAACCATGATTGCATCATGTTGTTTAATTGTCTTTAGTAAACTTGTGATAAAATCCATGGAAATAACTTCCCATTTCCATTTTGGTATCTATATAGGTTGGAATAGTCCAACAAGGTATTTATCCTCAACTTTTACCTGTTTTCACTCCAAACACTTTGTAATGTAATGAGAAATGGATTACTTCATTCTAGGCCAATAATACAATTGTCTAACTGCTGGCACCATTTTCTGGTAACCAGCGTGACCCACGCATGATATTTTATGGAGCTCTTCCATACTCAAACGCCTCAAATCTACTGAATTAGGCACATAAAACTTGTTGTTGTACAACAACAAATTATCAACCCTTAGTTGATATCCTTCATGCATATTTTCCCTAGGTTCACTTGATTTAAGAACTTGTCTACCAGAAAGAGGGTCTTATTCCTTTTTTGAATATCAAACTCTCCTACACTTGTTGTTGTTAAGTGTATTTTCTAAACGCTTCAACTGAGCATGTCAACCACTCTATTATCTTTTCCTTTTATTTTTTTCATTTCGATGTCAAACTCACTGATCAACACCTTCCACTTGGCTTGTCTAGCGTTCAAACATGATTAGTTAAATAAACAATTCAAACCACAATGGTCAGTCATGAGGATAAATCTCCTCATAATCAATTAATGTCTCCGCATCTTCAATGCATGTACAATTTATGCAAGTTCTAGGTCATGGGTAACATAGTTATTCTCATGTTCATTCAACTTACATGATTCATAACAAACCACTTGTCCATATTGCATGAAGACTCCTCCTAGTCATTCTTTGCAAACATATGTGCAGACCAGGAATTCTTTTTATGGGTCTGCAATCTTCAAAACAAGGGTATTAGTCAATGGCTGCTTCAGTTGTTGGAAGTTATCTTCGCACTTTGGTGACCACACAAAATTATTCCCTTTACTTTGTAACGAGGTAATAAGGTTACTGATATTGGAGAATCCCTTGATTAACCTTTTATAATTTACATACAATCCCATGAAGGATCTTTCTTCTGTCACATTTTTAGGGGCAACCCAATCCATGATTTCTTTGATATTTGCAGGGTCTACTGTCATTAATTCAGTTGAAATTACATGGCCTAGATATTGGATTTCCTTTTTAAATAAATCACACTTGTTGAACTTGGCATACAACTAATGTTCTCTTAACACATCTAACACCATTATGAGGTGTTCTTCATGATCCTCTTGGTTCTTGGAATACACCAAAATGTCATCCGCGAATACTAAGAAAAACTTGTCTAAATATTTGTTGAGCATGCTATTCATCAAACACATGAATGTAGTTGGTGCATTGGTAAGTCCAAATGGCACCATGATAAACTCATAGTGCCCATACCTTGTCCTAAAGGCTGTCTTGTGGATGTAGTCATCTTTAATCTTGACTTGGTTATATCCCAACCTTAAATCTATGTTTGAGAAAAATGTATCCCCTTTGAGCTGATGAAAGAGATCATCTATTCTAGGAAAAGGGTATTTGTTCTCGATGGTCACCTTGTTCAACTACCTATAATTGATACATAGTATCAAGGTTCCATCTTTCTTATTTAAAAACAAGGCTGGTGCTCCCCATGGAGACACACTCGACCTGATGTAACCCTTTTCCAACATTTCTTTCAACTGGATTTTTAGTTCCACCAACTATGGTGTACTGATCCTATAAGGAACTCTCATTGTTGGCACTTCTCCAGGAATGAGATTGATTCATAAATCAAGATCTCTTTTTGGAGGTAATCCAGGCACCTCCTTCGGAAACACATTTCTGAATCCCTCATCTCCTTTCCTTTTGTTGAGTTTAATATTTATAACATACAAGGGACACCCCTTTCCACTAAACATATTAAGCTACAATGTTGATATTTTCCTCATGGAGATTGGCTTCCAAATTCCTTGCAAATTTTTGGTATTTCCTTTCTCATCTTCACATTCTAAAATTTTCTCATAACATTTTAATTTTAACTTATGGGTAGTTAACCAATCCATTCCCAAGAACATGTCATATGAACCAAGGGGTAGGAGATTCATAATTTCTTGGGTATGAAATCCATCTATCCCACAAGCTTCAACTACTTCTGACACTTTCCTCTTTTTTCCAATGGCTAACTGAACTAACCATGCTTTGGTTTGCTTGTTTCTCTATAACGAACATGCCTCAACCACTCAAGGTGAAATATAAATAAGATTAGATCCTGGGTCAATTAAAACAAATATTGGTAGTTCAATAATAATACCTTCCAATTCCACCACAGAGGCTTGGTGGTCTACTTGCCAATTTTCTACCACTACATAGATGCTCGGCACACTCCTTGCTACATCGTTGATTGTAGTTGCCTCATGTACATTGTACACTCATTGATTTCCATTTTGGAGGTTGGGAGAATCCCTCAACATATTTGGCTCTCCACATCGCCAATATTGAAAGGGTCCTTTCTTTGGATCCTCTGTTCTTTCCCTTGTCCACTCTGCTTGTTTATTCCTACTTCTGAAAATAGACCCAAAACAACAACCAACTATTTTTACCAGCAACACATCAGAGCTAATTGTACCACACCTGAAGGTCTTTCCTTGTACACCTTTCACTTTTTTCCATAGACACAATTATTGTAGGCTCAGGAAAAAGATCTAGTAAAAAAACAAAAAAAACTCCAACAAAACAAAACACTTGCATTATGCAACAAGAATATACTATTAGAGAACAAGCACAAAACCTAGTTTTATTTTAATAGTTATCAATGTTATTAATGCATCAAAATATTCTATTATTGATAATACTAATAACTATTCGAATTGTTGAGCTTCGGGAATGTATTTTCCTATTTATATTCAATTTTAATAAATTTAACTTAAAATTAAATAAAAACGAAGCCTTATGTATCTTCAAAATAGACTGGCATAATTCCTTTTCTTTCCTTATAAATCATAGAAAATCAATTTATTATAAATAAGTGATCTATATTGAAAATTACTTGCTCCTCACTCCGCACCTCTGCAACTCCTCATAGCTATAGTCCCGTGGAATGAATAATGAACTATGAAGGAAATGTGCATAGCTTCCGCACCTCCGCACAAGTATATCCCCCTCACAACAATACTAAGTCTAATATTTATCAATGTTACCAATGCATAAACATATTCTATTATTGATACCATTGATAACTATTTGAATTTTTGAGCAACGAGAATGTATTTTCCTATTTATATTCAATTTTGATAAATTTAACTTAATATTAAAGAAAAACTAATTAATATAAGAATGCCACACAATTCCCAATAGACCAAATGTCCATTGTGTGACGCAAAAACAATCTGCATAGAGCACCAAAGACATAACTATGCGATGTGCATAATCATGGATGCACATCTATTCAAAATTGTAGCTGCAAAAGTGTTTCCATGCAGGATGCTCACCTATACCAGTTCCTTGCAGAAGGATAAAAAACACTGTATCTTAACTACACTAAGTATAAGTGTGTAGGTTGCATAAGGATTCAAATTATTTTCACTGAATGCTTTCTCTATTATCAGTCCCTGTACTGGTCCTTTGTAGCTATGCAGTCCAGATAACTATACTTGGTCTACCTAGTACTGTATATCTCTAAGCTCTGTGAATATTCAAAATAGACTGATAGAATACCTTTTCTTTCCTTCTAAATCATAACAAATGAATTTACTATAAATCAATGATGTATTTTCAGTTTTTCCTGCCCACACAGTTACTATAGGCACAAGAACATGATCCAGTAAAACACCAGAAAAAACTCCAATAAAAAACAACTCTTACACTATGCATCAAGCATATACAATTAGACAACAAGAACATAGCCTAATTACACCCTCATAACAAGCATAACTAAATATTCATATATGAAAGCACAAAATAATAACAAGTTTTTAATGTTCCTCGCCATGTAGCATCTAATGTGCAATATTTATCACCCTTTCACATAGATTTGTAGAATCCCAACACCACGACTCATGCAATTCCCACCTTTCACTGTTTTCTGCCCACACAATTACTGTAGGCGTAGGAACAAGATCCAGTAAAACACCATAACAAACTCCAACAAAACACAACACTTGCGCTATGCATCAAGCATATATTGTTAGGAAACAAACACACAAGCTAATTTCACCCTCAGAAAAAACATAACCGAATGTTCATATCTGGAAATCCAAAATTAGAACCAATTTCTAATCTTCCTTTCCATATAACATCCAATGCGCATGATATGTTACCCTCAGACATAGATTTGCAGAATTCCAACACCACAAATCTTGCAATTTCCAATAGATAGCACTTGAACATTGTCAACACCTTCATCTTTATGAACACCTTTCTTTCCTTTCAATATTTAATTGTCTCTCATGCTTACACTTTTTTGTAAGAAACCCTAACTGGTTTAACTCGCCTCTACAAAGGAAACAAAACAACAACAAGATATTTCAACTAGCAAGAGAGTAGAACTAACTGCACCTTGCAAAATAAAAATTAGTTTCTAATATTTCTATCAATATAGAATGCAGTGCACATGATTTCTTATCCTTTGACATATATTTGCAAAATTCCAACAACGCAACTCCTGCAACTCACAACACACAGTACACTGTTTTCATCTGTCAACCTTTAAATGTCTTAAGCCTAGACACTCTCTCTAACAAACTATGGTCTGCTTAAATTCGCCCTGCAAAAAAAAAAAAAAAAACANCGACCAACAACACAACAAAGCTAACTGCACCACCCATGAACATAACCAACTACTATATGTATCCAACCAATATGGCTCAAAGAAAGATAGTATATGCACAACATTTCTTAGCCCACTTTTGAAAAACATCTTCTTTTTCACTCATAGCACACTACATTATGTTAACACGCAAACAACTCAACAA
Organism: Picea engelmannii; assembly: GCA_009831015.1. Taxonomy (NCBI): domain Eukaryota; kingdom Viridiplantae; phylum Streptophyta; class Pinopsida; order Pinales; family Pinaceae; genus Picea; species Picea engelmannii. Next base: position 286,175 of record ML794752.1, on the reverse strand, counting down.
CAATTACTTTGAAAAAACAAAATTCTTAATTCAAACTCGTTGCAATCCATAAAATCCCCCATACAACATCATCCCATACAATACACATAAATTTAGTTATATTTATTTAAATATGTCTATACATTGTATGACACTAGTACATGCACCCCTCCCAACCGGGCGTTACAAATCTACAATTAAATCACTTATTAAAATGGCGTGGCCAACCCGAGAATAAGATCTTGTTGTGAATGACCAACTAGAAGCCAACACAAAAAATTAAATCACTTGCAACAAAGTTCAACTATCCAAAAAAACGACAGATTTTTGGTGAACGCAAAATCGATAGCACACTGTAACATGTTAGCAAACAAATTTAATTAAAACTCGTTGCCATCCATAAAATCCCCCACACAAAACCATCCTATATAGTACATAGAAATCTAATTATATTTATTAAAACTTTTCTATACATTGTATCATAGTAAACACATTTGCATATTCTCCATTGAATATATGACATAGCGACAAGCTTCGAGAGCCGATATCCTCTCCAAAATTTGACATTATTATTTGCACCCCTCCCAACTGTGTGTTTCGACTCTACAACTAAATCACTTATTAAATTGCCATAGTCGACTGAACAATAAGATGTTGTTTTGAATGACCAATCAGAAGCCATAAAAAAAAAATTGAATCACTTATAACAAAGTTCAACTATAAAAAAAAGTGATAAATTTTTGGTCAACGCAAAATGGATTGCTATAGTTTGAGGCCTTCAATAAGGACTAATAATAGATCAAGGTTTGAACTTGGACTATTAAATTTAGGCACTAAATTGTGAATTTGATGAAGATTCGAACTTGGACTATTAGATTTAGACACTAAATTGTGAATTTGGCTTAGCATCATGTATATTTGATCACCCAAAATCACAATTGAAATAAGGAGGATCACATTAAGTAATGTGTTAGCTTTGCCACTGGATTCTGTAGGATGCAATATACACCATTAACTTGACCAAATGAGTTTTATTCATCCCCCGATTCTCCTTTCCTCTCTTAACCAAGCCTCATAACTATACTTCTTTAGTAAACCTCTTTTCTTCTTTGATCCACCGAAAAATCCATTAGCTCTTTGGCTATATCTTCCATCCTTCGGCCCTTGGGTTGAATACATGGATTGCAACCATGCAACACTCTTTTAAAGATGACGTTACTCCTTGATGAATAAGAAAACAAGGGCTTAATGTTGATACGTATCTACTCGACTCCTCTCCTTAGTGTTTCCATGAATAGAAACTGAATGGAAGTTAATGTTTTCTTCGTGAAAAATGTAATATAATTTATACAAATGTTTTCATATGTTTACCGAAAATGGAATGTATTATTGTGAAATATTTAGTTAATTATTTTTATTCAATTACACACTATTTATTTGATGCAAATTTGGTAAAAACTCTTTTGTTTAAGGTTTTTTTAATTTATACAAATATTTGCATATTTTTATGGAAAATGTAATGTATTATTGTGAGATGCTTAATTAGTCTCTTAAATTATATCATATTTGTTTGATATAAACGTGATGAAAAACCCTTATAAATTTTTTATTCTTGAGATAGGTTTTTTAATTTTAATTATTTTTTTCTATTTATCATTATTTTGTTATATATATATTTTCATTGCCATCCTAAATTTTGTTTTAAATATCAATATCATATTTTTTAATATACATCCGTTATCTCATCCATTTTCTATATTTTTATTAAACAACAATATTAGAGTTTTTATACTTTTTTTTCAAATTCTAGCTTAATCACAAAGATTTGTTTTGGCAATTTTCTCTTTAATTTCTTCATTATATAGAACTAAAAACAACCACATTAGTAATATTAATGTGTTTGTATACCTTTATAAGTGTATATTTAGCATATTAATAACGTTTTCCTATATATGTGCTAAATATAAGTCTATTTGCATATATGAACATATTAATATTATCAATATTGCTTACTTTTTCTTGAAGATTCTCTAAAATTAGTTTCCTATTTGATGTAATGATTAATTCAAAATTCTACATTCATGAAATTAGTTTTGGAATTCTTTAATTTTAAAGAAATAACTCAACTATGAAAAATACAATCAAATCAAATAAAAGGACTAAGGTTCCATGTTAAATAATTTGATATAATTTCCAATGAATTGAATAATGCTAATGAATTATCTAAAATAGTTGTGGCAAATTACTATATCTATTTATCTATGCTTTAAAATTGTTTTATATCTTCACAAGGTAGATATATAGTTGTGGTACCAGGAGATCAAAGTGCAAAACTACTTCAAGCATACCATCTCATGGCATAAAAAACAAGTAATAGCACAACTAAGAACTAACACACATGATCGAAGGAAAAGTTACGTAGAGCATGTGGAAAATGGAGGTTTAAATCAAGTCATATTTTCTTCTACATTAGCCAACACATACTCACAATCAATGATAATTCAAATTCACATATAAGAGATACACAATCAATATTTTAGGAAGATCTAGTGAGAAGTACAATAATGTTGGATGATAAAATGATGTGAGCCCAAAATAGATGGTTGATAATAGAGTCAATATTATAGCTATTCCTTGACACAGAGAAAATGTGACCATATTTAATTGAGTAGACCAAGTCCATGTTTTAGATCTTTCCATCACACCATCAACTCTATTGATCATAGTTCCTAATTTTAATATCTTCCAAAATGACAAATTGAATGTAAAACTTTGTTATCCATTTAATAAATAAATCTACCTATTCATCTATCTAATAAAAAATGTATATATTAGAACACTAGTAACTAAAAACATTAAAAATTGTAATATCACTCTTCAAGGAGTCACATAAATGATTAAAAATATCATAATTCCTTATGAGATCTTCAATTATATATAAAAAAATAAAGATGATCATGCTTATCCTTAGAAAAAGCATGATGCAATAATAATAACATGGAAATTCAAACAAAAAAATACACAGATTTGATGGGCATTGAATCTATGTATTTAGCTTCACATGTAAGTTGGAATTGGTCTTATATACATGCCTGACAAATTTTGGGGCATCAATCAAATTTGTAATTTATGATGAAGCATTTTTTGAATGGCTATGCATAAAACATAAGTGAAATCATGTGAACAACTTTGATATTAGTAGATTAATGACCCAATACATGAAGGTGTATGATTGAATGAAATCACTTGAAATTTTTTGATACTAGTAGATTAATGATCTAGATTTATGTAGGAACACAATGAAATACAAAAATACACATAAACGCAGAGATGCAGCGGAAATAAGACTTGATTTCATTAATAACAAATGACTGAAATATGCTTACAGACAGAATGAAAATAAACTAGCTAGGGCGCTGGTAGCTTATCTCTGAGAAGAGATGTGGCTGCTACTCACATCCGTGAGAAGATGATTACAATGAGGCTCTAGAGGCCTTTTTACAATAGAAGAGAATGCCAAAAGTCATAGACATCCAAAAAACTAACCCTAGGAGATGAAGCACCAAAAGTCATGTGGGCCCTGTTTGGGTAAGTTAGTACATCAACTTCCCGGGGTCGTAACTTTTGCATACGATCTCTGTTTTAGGCGTGTGATAGCTCGTTGGAAAGGTATCGTCGAGGAGATTCATTTTGGGGCCTCAATCATGCCTTCGGCTATCATTGAG
>ML794752.1:265946-277144 GCA_009831015.1 Picea engelmannii | reverse complement strand
GGAGATGAAGCGCCAAAAGTCATGTGGGCCCCGTTTGGGTAAGTTAGTACATCAACTTCCCGGGGTCGTAACTTTTGCATACGATCTCTGTTTTAGGCGTGTGATAGTTCGTTGGAAAGGTATCATCGAGGAGATTCATTTTGAAGGCTCAAACATGCCTTCAGCTATCATTGAGAACCTATATCTCAAAAAACCTTCATTTAGGCCCTCAAAATGGCCCCGGAAATTAAAACCTGCTAAAAATAGTAAATTGCCAAAATTGCCAGAAAACTGTTTTGAGCCAGTCGGAAAAGGTGGGTGGACACCGATATCCACCTAGATCAATTAATGACCAAATAAAGGAAGGTGTGTGATTGATATGTTCATAGTTGTGCTTGGTCTTACTAGCTATTTCTAGATAATGGCCCTCATCTACTCGGATGTGCACTACTTGCATAATCAAGTAAAATAAATTGCTCATATTAGGAAACCATGGATAAGGTGCCCATAAAAAACTAATTGCATTTCCCAGTTATTTTTAAATTCATAGCTCTTTTATATATTTGATTTGTCTTTCAAGTCCCATCGGATTATTTTTTCATGTTTATCACAAACACTAATCAATCAAATATTCAAAAAAATGGTATTATGAATGTTAAATATGTTGCAATGCAATGCTGATAGTGTATGATCACGTAGGTGTGTAGTGGTTCATTTGGTTTATTTTATTGGGTTAATCTTGAATCAGTCATAGAGTCATTGATTAGTTCAATGTTGGGTTTACTTTTAGTGGTTTACAAACCCAAGATATTTTCCCATAGTATTTGATGTGAGTCATTGCATGTTATTTCATGGCCATCTCCATGCCATGCATGTCTTTGCATGACTATGCATGTCTGTGCATGTCTTCACATGGATATCTCCACTCCATGCATGTCTTTGCATGACTATATTGAGGCCATGCATGTCTTCTCATGGCTATTTTCACTCCATGTGTCTTTGCATGGCTATCTCCAAGCTATGCATGTCTTTGCATTGCAATCTAATTCTAGTAAAGGAATCAGGGTTGTAATTGATGAATCCTATTTAATGGATTGATATACTCCATTGTAAGAATCCTTAAGTAGTCTCAAGTGGTTGGTGTTGGCCTTAATTGACCAATTTAACCAAGGTTATTAATAAATATCTATGGAGGTGTCGGTTCTCCCGGTTAAGGGTTTCCAGGATTAATATGGTCTCTATGTGCATGCTTTCTTGTTGTGTTATTTCTCTCTCAATTTTAAACATGGTATCAAAGCTAGTTTGGGTTTGACTCCTTCAAGGGAGGGCCTAGTAACTTGCAGAGAATAGAGTAGACAATTTTTGTGAGTGGATATTGATTTCCATCAATTGTTGTTGTGAGGCGAATCTGACAAGTCTCTGTGCGGAGGAGATACAATATGAGAAGGAGACACTACCTTCAAGAATGAACTTCCATAGAAAGAACAACTTCTCTAATTGAGAACTGACTATTGCCGGTTGGTGTACCTAGATTGGTTATTGTTCATTGTTGCAAATCCAGATGCTTTCCTTGACATAAATGGATCAATCTATGGTCTCCCCAATGAATCTCCTAGAAATCCAGACAAGGAAAATCGATGAAATGGAACTTGACATCCAAAAAATTAAATCCCTTTGTTATTCCTCAGTATTCATCCTCTACCTCAATTAAATTAGGTGCAGTTGTCTCCCCTTGTGAAGTTAACACAAATAATGGCATTGAGGATATCGTCCCAACTCCTATGGACATTGAATAAGGAACACTCTAATAGGCCAGGGTTTCATAAATTCAAGTCTCTATTTCCTCATATTAGTGAATGTATTCCAAAACTATTTTTGTTTTAGGGAAGTTTGTTAAAAATGTTATTAGTGAGTGTGAGTGTGAAGATGATATGCACATAGCTCCGTCCTTTATATATATATTTTTAGAACTACGTATAGGTCTTTTTCCTTGGCACAACCTTCTTTTTCAATATATAAAGTTCAATTTGTTTTAAAAAAATATTACAATACTCTACCCACAATGCTTTAATCTTTGTCTATGTTAATTGTATTCACAATACACATCAATTACAAATCATAAACTTAAGATGTAGTTACATGTCACAACCATTTTAGACTTTACTATACTCATTCTTTTTACCTGTTTTCATGTTTCGTCCTTAACAGAATAGAAATCCAAAATAGTAAAATTGAAACTAATCAATCAAATTTGGAAAAATGTGAATTTAAAGAGAATAGGTATGATAACTTATCGACTAAAGAGAATTCTCACAAAAATATTATCATATGGAAACAAGAAAGTAAAAATAACAATAAAAATCTAGAAGATACAATGAGATACAAGATGGGTTATAAACATGCTCTAACAAACCTTGAAAACTTATTTAATATGTATGTTACCCCTCAAATTGTATAATAAATAGTCTTCACACTAGATATGATTGATGATTGTATACATGCATAATGCACATGATTATGTCATATCCCCAATTTGTAGAACGAGACTAAAATTGAAATTCTCACTCATCCAAAAGTTTACAATGGTATTTGTGAAATTTTAATGATAAGTTTTGAAGATTAAGAATATTTAGAAACCAAGGAAAAATAGAAAATCAATATACACTTACATCCAAATTCATTATCTATTAAGCTAGTATCCCCATACTTAATCCAACTTTTATTCTAGTTCCAATCTCCATTGTTACCTAACAAATTACATACATTACGATAGTTTCTTAAAATACGATTGCCTAAATCTTGTACATATCTATGTACCAATGGTCTTGCATTATGAGTGGCATTTCATTCAATACCTTTATATAAATCAATGATTCGATTACTCGTGATTGTATGCATTTTTTTCTGAGTTAAACACCATTAACTTATAACCATGATTTTATTAATGGCATAACAATATCATAGTGACCACTTATTTACTAACCAAATTTGTATTTCTGTAGACCTCCTTGACAAAAACCTTGAGTCATTCAATACAGTCTTCTTCCTTGAACTCATATAGTTTACTCATTATTATCACCAATCCAACTTTAGTCCAAGAATAACAACACATCCTATTATGAGTTTTATTTCTGCAGTGTAACACTAGGAAACATTAAGGTCACAGAGAATAATTCAACACCATCACTTGTTAGATAGTCCATGACCTTTGCAACCCAAGCTCTAATAATGGTAAAATAGTTGGTTTGGTGTGATTCCTATAGGGATCACCTATGTAAGTAGATACAAAATAGTAGGCTAGTCTCCTATTTACTTACAAAATAAAATTTACTTGGGAATTTGGTTGCACTTGTAGGAAGTACATATTTTTAACATGGGCTCCACAATATTCCTAGAAACAATCCCACCTATATATGCAAGGAATATCAGCCCTAGGATATATGAGACATCAATATCTAGTGCTTAAATTGAAATCCCTTCAACAAAGACCTTATCTCCAATATTTCTCAGTTAATGAGAACACAAAGATTTCCACTAGGAATTTCTTGACAACTTGGTCTCAAAATTTCAAATGTTTTTTACTTATAACGTATATAGTATCATCAATGTAAACCAACACTATATACATTGAATCTAATCCATTTTCATTGAGGGATCGGGCGAAACGAATATGGTCACTAGAAGAGACTTGTGTAAACCCAAATATGTGATACACTTTGAGTTTTCTCAACTTAAATGTATATCTCATAGTACATAAAAATGACTAAAGGAAACTTTCGATGGAGATGTGTTTTTCTGTAACCTATTGACACTTGAATATGTTAGGACCGAAACGACAACCTCACGCAGATATGAATCCTCCTACATTTTTAAAGAGGTGGTACTCCTCTTTGGATTATGATATTCTCCGTAATTTCAAATTAAGAATAATATGGGACCATATCACAAAATATAGTCCAATCTTCAATGCTCAAGAAAAATCAAAATGCTAAAAAAGTAAAAGTATATTTATTAAAGAAAATTCTTGAGAAGTGGACCAAGAATGACAAACATCACACATTACAGAAAATAAAAATGTCCTCACATGCATCATAGAAGAAATAAACATTCTAATCACATTCAAAATAAAAGAAGATGGTCCATTCACATGAGAGAAGTTTTAAAGAGTAATACTTATGGAGCTCAAAAAATGATTATGATAGATCAATTTCAAATACTTTATACTCAAAACTCAGAGTTATAAAATACAATCAAAATTGATCCCAACTTAGTTCTCTGGGATTTTTGAAAAATAATAATGTCTATTACAAAGCATGAAATTCAAGAGTTTGTCCAATGGACTGAGATTGGGGTTCCCACAGACCATAAAGAAAACATGTACAAGAAAGTATGAAGTAGAAAGAGTATCATGGGTAGATCTCGAACAACAAAATCTGGAAAGAAGACAAAGACGAAGTTTATCAAGATTCGGTTATACTTTTCTAGTTAAAGAATAATAATAACTGGATGAAAACTGATAAAGGAAGAAATATGTGATCAACACAGACTTACTATGATTCAATCTCTTTGTTTTTACTTTCTTTTTGTTGCGTCTTTTATACCCTTGTTTTATGCAGTTAGAGGGCCGGTTGTAACTTCTTCTGTTGATATCTTGGAAATATTGGAAACAGAGATGTGCAACCAATTTTGAATATAGTAGCTTAACAGAACAACCATCACTTCTTGTTTTAATTTAATATTAAACAACTCGTGTTCGACTTCTCTATGTTCAATAGATAGATTTTTCAAATTATTTTCAATCTCTTCACTTTTATGGTATATTCAACAAGCCAGTTGTTGATATCATCATGTGTGAACTCAACCATGGAGTAAAACTTTTCAGCTGATGATTTCTTCAATCCTTCAATTTGTTCTTCAAATTGTTGTCGAGTCATAAGAATTGAACTTGAGATAAATTTTGGGTCTCAGAATTCAATGGTGGTGCCAACATTATCCAAGCCAATAATATTTGAATATGCTTCAGTTTTCTTCGTGACATATCATCTAATTGCACTAGCAATCTCTTTAATACATTGATTATTTCAATCCAACATGTCTATAATTTTTTAATATAGATCTAGGAGGGTAGGTCTTCTTGTGTTCTCATCTAGTCTATCATCGCTAAGACCTTTGCTACAAACACTTCAACTCCATCAACATAAAAACCTTCATCATTTTTTAGATCTCCACCCAAATATTCCTTAGTGTTCTGCACTCTGAGGCTAAGAGTGGAAAATATTTTTTCCATATCCCATAGCTCTAAAATCAATGACATCCTTTTCTTTATATTTTCTTTGACAAAATGTCAAGTGGAAAAAATCAAATTTGAAATTCCTTTAACTCTGGAACTTGATCCTGAGATTTCTTGAAAAATCTTATGAGGCCGAATCATGGCAACCGGGGTAGCTAGGATGGGTTGAGGCATGAGAGTTGCTTCCAACTCTTTCTTTTAGTCGAGCATTTTCCTCCTGCACATTAGCTATTGAAAAGTCCAATGCATCCCATGTGACCTTGTGAATGGAAGACAACTTTGATGGTAACATGTTTCAAGTATCAATCGTAGACCACTTTTTTACCCTCTTACTCTTTTAGGTCCTCTCGAAAATCATTTTCTTAGAATCTTTATCAAACTAGGAATTCTGAACAACAAAGATTTCTTGATCATAAAAAATCTCATCGTGGACAACAAGTGTATATATATGCGATACATTTTTTCTAGAAGACTCATCTTCCTATGGGAAGTTGATATTCTCGATATCAACATCGAGGTCCATTCGATCCAACAACATATCATGTTCAAGTGCGTTTATTTCTCCTCTCCTTTGTTGAGAATTAGTTATTTTCCTTTTGATCGTTAATTTGTGGGGATTTTCTAAATTCCCATGAGGAGGGTTTTTCTCTTCATCATCCCTTGAATTACTACTCTGAGTTTTTCTTTGTTGGGTCACTTCGGGTTGAGGTTTTACCTTGGGTAGAACACTTCTTCGAGAAACAATGAATGATTGAGCATTATTTTCATTGGAGGGCTTGCCTCTCTCCTTATGGGATTCTATGGTGCTTATGATAGTCTTTATATCACCGTGATTTCTATAAACTTTTTTAACATTAGGGTCATGACTATCACCTTCTTCTTCTCCATATATAAGAGTGTTGATGAGTGAGGGGCTGAGCCTGACTGCAACTATATGATTGTAAAAAAGGTGATTAGGGTGAAACCCCTTGATCTCCTCTACAAAACTCATGTTGAAATGGTCAAATTTCTTTTTTCTTTTCTCGTAAAATATATGAAACCAAAATTTATACTATCTTGCCACTTCTATAACAAACAATTTGTTAGAAACATAATATGGAAGAAATATGGGTTTTTCGTGAGAACAAAAAACCTTGATGATATTATAATCATCCATTTTTTCAAGAACTCATTTTCCATTCAGAAATGTTGAGGCTTCTAATGAGAGTCAGGAAGTATCTTTTCCAAATAGTAACTTTTAAAACTCAGACATGAAATTATTATATACTTCGTAAAAATGGTGTCCAACATTTTTCCTCAATAGAGCTTGATACCATATAGTTACATCGTCCACTTTTGAGTTTACCCTTTTAGCAATGCTTAATCCCTTAAAAAAATGACAATTAAATGATGGAGAACACCAAATAAGATGACATATAAAGTTTCTTCTCAGTCTTAAACTTTATTAGTTGTACGATGACCTCATTTGAGATAATCCTCACCCGTTCGAAGATTGAGTTCTTGTGGACAATGAAATGCAATATATACAATACCAACTTGTGGAATCTTGACCAACAACTCAAGTGAATAACCAAGTGATTTATTTATATGGGTCTTTTAAATAACTAACTTGAATTCTGGATAGGTCTTCTGTCATTGAGGTAGGATATTTTAGATATTCTTGTAGAAGTTCTATTCCATTAGTTTTGATTTTTAGAAAATTCCTCGCTTCTTCCCCTTTGTAAACCAGGTTTGGTTGTGGAAATCTAAACATCTTCTTAAATACTAAAGGTGCCAGTGAAACAAGGGATTTTTTTTGCAAAGGGATGGTTCTTTTGTCATGGACAAGTTTACCCACATAGCACATGATGATATCTTTGCATTCAAAACCTCTGGGATGCAACTAGAAAGAGTTATCCCTCATGTCCAGACTTTATTGTTTTCTTTATCCAACAATTTTGAATAGTACCAATATGATCTAGACCAATGGCAATTTTGGTTGTCTCTGGCAAACATGTTCAAGGTATCCATGTAGAAATGTTGTTTTCTCATGGTTGTCTTTGCCAAGTTGGTGAACTTCTCTGGAATACTACTTAGCATAGTAAAATGACCCTTAAGATAGATTTATTTAAATGAGATCATTAACTTGAAATAAATGTGAATTGACCCTTTTCAGAAATGAATTTAGCAGCTGAGTCAGTAAGAATAACATTAAAAGTGACTAGAGAAATGTGAAAGAAAGAAACACATCATGCCTCAGAGAGTCTGAGTGAATGTTGGGAAGGAAAATGCAAGTTCGCGAGTAGAAGAGTCAATGATACATGAAGTAGTTGTTAAATGTGAATTGACCCTTTTCAGAAATGAATTTAGCAGCTAAGTTGGTAAGACTAACATTAAAAGTGACTAGAGAAATGTGAAAGAAAGGGACACATCATGCCTCAGAGAGTCAGAGTGAATGTTGGGAAGGAAAATGCAAGTTCGAGAGTAGAAGAGTCAATGATACATGAAGTAACTGTGAAATGGTTAAGTGTTGAGGTATATCGGATGATCAATGATACATGAAGTAGCTGTGAAATGGTTAAGTGTTGAGGTATATTGGATGACTTGTGAGAAGTGAAAAAGTGCCAAATGTAACTCTGCAAGTCCGTGATAAAAAAAATAAACTAAGTATTGGGACAAACTAATTTTATAAGAAAAAGAAAAATAATACACATCCACTAGTCAACCAGCTAATATGGAAAAGCTACTAAGTATGGTAACTTCGATAAAACCATACAATGTAAGTTTGCAAGTCCATGATAAAATAAATAAACTAAGTATTAAGGCAGACTAATTTTATAAGAAAAAAAAAAAATAATACACATCCGCTAGTCAACCAGCGAATATGGAAAAGCTACTAAGTATGGTAACTTCGATAAAACCATACAATGAAAAAATATGTACTAGAATGCTCTTGGAAATGCAAACAATCCAAATGAAAATAACTTAAAAACGGTTCCTCTAAAGCATGGATCATATATCACGTTTAAAATCCCACATGTATTTTAACATTGAAAAAGTGTGTTTGCCACGTTGATTAATTATCAGCTGATTTAGCACCGTTTTTGACATACCGCCTCTTCCCGGCCACCTCCGAGCCGTTTCTCTTCCCGTCGGTTCATGTTTCCCAAGGTTTAAAGAATAACACTAACACATTTACTGTAACGCTGCGTTTAAAAAACAACACGTTTACTGTAACGGACTTTTAAAAATTTCTGTACTCCGTTTCTAATGACTGTAACGTTACCACTTCCACTGTCCGTTGCATATATGTACACGGAACCAGAAGATTTTGTGTTAAGTACCCGCGTCTGTTCCCGTCGGTTCATGTTCCCGTCGGTATATGTACACTGTCTGAGCCGTTTCTGTTCCCGTCGGTTCATGTTTCCCCAGGTTTAAAGAATAACACTAACAAGTTTACTGTACCGCAGCGTTTAAAGAATAACACGTTTACTGTAACGGACTTTAAAAAATTTCTGTACTCCGTTTCTAATGACTGTAACGTTACCACTTCCACTGTCCGTTGCATATATGTACACGCAACCGGAAGATTTTGTGTTAAGTACCCGCGTCTTGGTCTTCATCTTCCAAATTTCGTGTAGATTGCGTAGGTTTTCAAGATTTAGATTTATCTGCTTTCTTTTGTCTTTTCCAAATTATTCACTAACGCCGCTCTATGATGTATGGAGATATTCGTTTCATATTACTCCTTATAAACATTATTTTTATTTTTGTATGGCAGTGTCAGCCGTTCCAGAGAGATTAATGGACTTTTGTTACAACCTGATGTCTGGTGATAGTTACGGTGATCTGTTGTTTTCTTAATTTGAGGCTCCTGGTAAGCATCCCCTCTATATATATGCTAGAGCAATCGGCCATCTTATACATTTTTCTTTATTACAGTCAGTTTAATGAAATATGGGATATCTTAATGTCCTTGGAATTTGGATTTAAAAGTTGGTTTAATTAGTTTGCTAATGAGCTCTTTGTAAATTTTATATGGCTAGCTAATCTAACGCAATCTGTCTACTCATCAACTTGAAATGTAAAATTTCATCAAGCTAAAAAACTGTCAATGCAATTTCGCATTCTGCTCTCGGCTTCTATACAATTATGCTGTGATAATGATCCGTGTATATCCACGGTATATGTGGTGGGGATGATCAGGGTATATCTGGTAAGTAGATTTTACGTATCAGCTGTGCAGATAGATATTACAGTTAAGGGATAAAATATCAAACATGGAAATAAAAATTTATTGCGGCAGAATGATCTCCAGTAGCAGAGTAGAATTTCTAATTTCAAAAAAGAGTCTATACCCAATTTCACGTTCTTGTGAATTTAAAGTATTATGTTTTACAAGAACATCGAATTGATTAGGTAAAAATATAATTTTATTTGATTTTGTTAGCTCCATTATTGATTTGACTCGAAAAAACAGTTGATCGAGGGTCATGTTGACTGGATTATTTCTATGATCTACTTCCCAAACACATCTTCCATTCTAGGTCAGCACCATCTTCCATTCTAGGTCAACAAAAGAAATTGTAGGTCCCTGCATTTATCCACAGAGGCTGGACTCAACAATTGCAACTTTTGATAGAGTTGTCTGACTGCTGCAAACATTTTCTCTCGCTTTTGCCCTTAATGGTTGGGAGCAAGTTCTTATTAATAACGAATGCAATTGATTGGTTGGCTACACTGGTTTCGGATGCACCTGTTTTGGCATACCTCCAGATAGAGAGAGGAATCATCGGCAGGAAATATGGGAATCACGCCGGCGTACGTACGGGAATCATCAACGGTAATAGATAGTCCGCGGGCCGCTAGTTAGTTATAGCTGGTATCGACGATGGATGTTTGATCAACATCATATTAATAGTACAAGTCTTGGAGTAATATGTAGTTTATTAAGTAATATTGAATGTTGTGGCAAGTGGATTATAAGCTATCAATACCAGACTAGATATTGATTGCTGTGCAAAGTTTACCTTTTATTTATTTTTTATTTCGAACTAGATCAACCTCAAACTAGTAAGAATCAAGTACTGCTTATGGGTAACACCTACCTTATTGCCACTTGCACTATAATTAACCTGCCTGTGGCAGGTGCTATAGGAATCAGAAATTTTCAATTCCCACAAAATTCCACAGCAGGCATCCTAAATACATAGATATATATACTTTCTTTCTTAGATTAACTATGCATTTTGTTCAATTCTTTTACTCATTCAATTTGATAATGAAATTTGAATAATTTTTAATAATGTAATATTTTAGGATTACAATTCACCAAGAGAAATAGTAACCATCTCTTCCCTCAAAAACCTTCATCATTTCAAAAACTCATCTCTTCCCTCAAAACCCTCATCATTTCAAACCTTAAACCCCTCACATTTCAAACCTTATTTATGTAATACTGATCCATCCCGACTTCCTGACCCTAGCTTATTCTGGTAGAGTATGGGGAGTAAAGGACTCAAGAATTTACAGGGATTCCCTAAAGAATAGTGCCTATTGGACTGCCTTACTTCTTAAAGAAATTCATTCCTTACTTCCGAGAGAAAGTGATAGAATCGATGACTTCACATGGTGCCCGAGCGAGGCTTCCTGCCTTACTGAATACTGAATATTTCAACAAGAACTTAAAAATATGAATGGTTTTGTTTCTTGCTAAAAGAAAAAACAGCCCTTGGAAGCATGACTTAAGCTTTGACCCTTTTGGTGGTGCACACTATTTTGGTGGTGGTCATCCAATAAGTCCAGACCACTGCTGGGATGGGATCGTCCCAATCATCCCGGCTTGCCTAAATGATTGAGCATGCCTACCCAATTGGTTGAGAACAAGGTGACTATCTTCCCATTAAGACGTCATATACAGAAGAACCAACCAGGGTGAAACAATTGAGAT
>ML794752.1:186508-242328 GCA_009831015.1 Picea engelmannii | reverse complement strand
TTAGGGAGCGCCCAGGGAGCATATATATATATGTTTTTAATTTTTAATTTTTTTTTTAAGTCTTACTGGGCAAAACAAATTTGGGGGGACTTCCAGGAGTCCCCCTTTCAAGGGGGGACGTCCAGGCGTCCCCCTTTTGGGGACTCTCCTCCCCCACCTTGGGGAGTCGCGTCCCCCCAAGTCCCCCCGCGTCCCCCCAAAAGGGGGACGTGGGGAAACGTCCCCCCTGGAGTCCCCCCGTCCCGGGGACGTGGGGAACGCGTCCCCTGCGTCCCCCACCCTGGGGGACGCGTCCCCGTGGAACACTGAAATATTCTACCAAGACGACATCTGTTTAGGGTTTCTCTTGCTTCCTGAAATATTCTAGTCTCGTCAAAGGTTACACGTAGAGGTTAATACCTCCCTCAACTACCATAATATCAACAATGAACGCTTGGGACTAAACCTATAAATATTCTATCTTGGTTTATCCATTGCCTTTTATTATTCAGTATGGTCCCCGTCATTAAGTAGGTACACTTTGTTCCTCCACATGATTCATTGCATAATTCATCTTCATACATCAGATTGTGCCTCAAGGCATCATATGTCATCAGAGACTTCCTTACCCATTCCCTGTCATCACCATTTGACGATGCATTCTCTTCATTGACACAAACAATAGATGTCTCTTTGATACCTCGCTTTCATTTTGCCCTATGTGTTGTCATCTTTGCAAGCATATTACCATGAGCCTATGGAATGGAACCTATTCCAAGAACAATCGGGTCCTTGAAATGAATAAAACTCATAGAAACATCAAATCTCAATTGATTGAAATCAGGTACTTAATTATTGATAATACAAATATTTTGTCCAGGTACAATGCCCCTTTGCATTTCGAAAAACCTTCGAATAATGAGTATGTGGCATGACACCTGGTCCAAGCATAATCAGGTCCTTGAAACGACTGAAACTCATAGCAAAAAGAGATCTCAATCGATCAACATTAGATACTTGAGTATTGATATTAAAGGTCTTCTATCCAAGTAAAATCCCCCTCTGCGTTTCGACAGAACTTCGAATATCCGGGAATAGTAGAGGTTTTTCTGATCTTGTCCTCTCAGACCAACAAGCATCTCAAGCTTTTCATACTCCAACACTTATGCTGCATTACTTTTCCCTACTATGACCCTATAGCAATTTCACTGCTATTTAGTGTGGAATGAGTCTGTGGCATGGTACCTATTCAAAGCATAGTCAAGTCCTTGTAACAGATAAAACTCATAGAAATAACATATTTCAATTGATCAACATTAGGTACTTGAGTATTGATACTACAAATATTGTGTCCAAGTACAATCCCTCTCTGCGTTTTGGTATACTTTCGAATATATGGGAATAATAGAGTTTTTTGTTAATCTTGTCCTCTCAGACCAACAACTAGCTCAAGCTTTCCAGACTCTAACACTTCTGCTCAATTAATTTTCCCTTCTTTGACCCTTCGGAACACCGGGACTTAGGATCACTTTGTAAGATCAATGGTTGTGTTTAAATGTATCACGAAGATCAATGACCATGAGTGATTGCAAAGCTTTAACTTGTTAGCGCATTGATTTCCTTCCCGATCTCCACAATGCGAATATGCGCATCCGTAGTGGGGTCGATATCCACCATTGATCTATTGATCTATAAAGATCAACTATCCTAAGGGATTGCGGAGTTTGAACTTGCACACTCTTTAATTACCTTGCAATTTCCGCAGTTTCTCTCCATCGTCGATATGTATTCAATGAGATTTGTTTGGCTTCGTTGTGCACTCCTCATCCTATTTGGGCTTAATCAAAGGACCCAGACCTGTTCCCAAGACTGATCTAATGACTGTTGTATATTCTCCTCTGCTACTTTTGCATCTTCCTCCTGAAGAAAGGATTCCATGAATTCTTAAAGATCTTCATATTGAATCTTCTATCTGGAAGGAATATTGAAAGGATACTGCAACAAATTTTCCAAGCAGGACATATATACCCTTTGTATTCTAATTATAATAGCTTCTGTGCCTTGATTATATTTGACAACAAAAAGGTTGATGTTTAAGTTTTTTGTATTTGTATTTGAAGTGATTTTTGGATTCATAAAAATAAAAAATCATAGTTTTATTTTTTGAAAGATTCATTTGTGGAGAAACAATCCCACTTCTTTTGTGGATAAATATATTTTTCTTTTAAAAAAAATTGGAATATATATTTTGTTTCTTAAAAACGTTATTTAAGTGGGTGGCGTTTTTAATTTTTTTATAGAAGTTTGAATATTTATGAAGTTTGAAGAGGAAATATATATTTTTAAAAAATCAAATTAATTTTTTTGGAGTAAAAAAATATTCAAATTGACATTTAGAGAGGGAGCCTCTGTGTAGAGAACTAATAATAAAGATGATGAATTTTCAATTCGAGATTAAAAAATTAAAGGCAAAAATAACTCTAAATTGTGGAAACTTAAAATGTGATATTTGTTAGTATAACAAGGGTTGCATAAGTCATTAGATGGAAAGAGCAAGGAAAGTTCAACTATGACCAATGAAGAGTGGGAAGCATTGGATGCTAGAGCCCTAAACACAATTCGGTTGATGTCTTGTTGAATATTATTGTAGAATAAACAACAACTCACTTATGGAGAAGGATGGAGAGCCTTTATATGAAAAATTCCTTGACGAATCAAATCTAAACGAAGAGGGAGCAATACAATTTAAAAATGAAAGAAGGTATGAAATTTATTGATAATTTGAATGTGTTTAATACTTTTATATGTCAGTTGAATAATATGGATTTTAAACCCGATGACGAAGATAAGACAGTTACATTTCTATGTTCATTCCCTGAATATTCAGACCATCTAGTCACTTTCATTATCTTTAGTACAACTAAGAATCTTGAATTTGATATTGTTCATGGAGCTTTGTTGTATGTGGAGGTATAGAGAAAATGGAGTATTGAAACCTCCACACTAAAAACATTGGTGTCTCGTGATCGATCCATAGAAAGGGGAGAGCATTTGAGTAGAACATCCATGGCTAAGTCAACAAGTAGAAAGGGAAAGGGAATATGTTGTTATTGTAACAAATTAGGGCATCTCAATAAGGATCATTGGAAGCTGCAGGAATCCAATTAAGACTCCAAAAATGAAGTAAATCCATTCGAATCATGTTCATGTATGATTGATGAAGTCTTTACAATTTGTAATGTCTCATAATTTTATGAAGAGTGGACATGAGGGAAGATTTTAAGGATGGAAATTTATTTTAAAATGTAGAAACCTTAGCGAGTCTTACTTATCCTTCATATGCAAACTATAAATGTTTGGCGATATTTTTGAAAAAAAATTCAAATTTATAAGGATTTTATATAGTTTTTATAAAATATTGGCGATTTTTAAGGTAATTGTTTTTTATCCTATAGAATTTGGGTGAATCATTTTTAAAATAACGAATCTCATTTTTGGGAAAACCATGGAAAATTAGCCCATGAGAGAAATTTAGCCCCTAAAATCATCCATGAGAGTGGTTATTAGATTATGGTTCTTCACACCATTTGTGTCCACATCAATATTGGTTTTCTACATACCAAGCTATTTATGGCGGTAGTGTTCTTTTGGGAAAAAATGTTTCCTGTAGCACTGTGGGGTTGAGAGTATTATGATTAGTATTTTTTATGGAATAGTAAGAAAGTTAACAAATGTAAGATATGTACCTGAACTAAAAAAGAGTTAATCTGCAAAGCTTGAGCTAGTTGTTGCTCTGAGAGGAAAAGATCAACAAAATCATGTACTATTCCCATATATTTGAAGCTCTGACGAAACACAGAGGGGGATTGTACCTGGACATAAGATTTGTAGTATCAATACTCAAGTACCTAATGTCGATTAATCAAGATTTTCTCTTTATATGAATTTCAATCATTTCAAGGACCTCACTGTGCTTGGAACATGTGTCATGCCACATACTCATTCCACACTAAATAGAAGTGAAATTGTTGCAAGGGTCACAATAGGGCAAAGTAATGCAGAAAAAGTGTTGTTGCAAGGGTCACAATAGGGCATACGATCTCCATTTGGGGTGCACGATATCTCATTGGAAAGGTATCACTGAGGATATTCATTTATGGGGATCAATAAGAGCCTTTGGATAGCATTGAGAATATTGATCCCCAAAACCCTTCATTTAGGCCCTCAAAATGGCCCCGGAAGTTAAAAATTACTAAAAATAGTAAATGACCAAAATTGCCATATTTATTTTTTGAGCCAGTTGGAAAAGGTGGGTGGCCAATGATATCCACTTGGATCATACCTAATGTCGATCAATTTATATTTTTTGTTTCTATGAGTTTCAATCATTTCAAGGACCCGACTGTGCTTGGAATAGGTTCCATGCCAAAGACTCATGGTAATCTGCTTGTGGAGACAAAAACACATAGGGGAAAATGAAAGCAAGGTATCAAAGAGACATATATTGTTTTTGCCAATGAAGAGAATGCATCGTCAAATGGTGAAGATAGGGAACAGGTGAGGAAGGCTATGATGATATATGATTCCTTGTGGCGCAATTTGATGAATGAAGATGAATTATGCAATGAAGCAAGTGGAGGAACAAAGCGCACTTACTTAATGACAAGGAACATAATGAAGAATAAAAGGCATTGGATAAACTGAGATAGAATATTTATAGGTTCAGACCCAGGCGTTCATTGTTTATATTATGGTATCTGAGGGAGGTATTAACCTCTACGTGTAACCTTTGATGAGACTAGAATATTTCGAGATGCAAGAGAAGCCCTGAACAAATGTCGTCTCGAAAGAATATATAAATATTCTACCAAGAAGACATTTGTTTAGGGTTTCTATTGCTTCCCGAAATATTCTAGTCTCGTCAAAGGTTACACGTAGAGGTTAATACCTCCCTCAGCTACCATAATATCAACAATGAATGCCTGGGACTGAACCTATAAATATTCTATCTCGGTTTATCCATTTCCTTTTATTATTCAGTATGGTCCCTGTCATTAAGTAGGTACACTTTGTTCCTCCACATGATTCATTGCATAATTCATCTTCATACATCAGATTGTGCCTCAAGGCATCATATGTCATCAGAGCCTTCCTTACCCATTCCCTGTCATCACCATTTGACGATGCATTCTCTTCATTGGCACAAACAATAGATGTGTCTTTGATACCTCGCTTTCATTTTACCCTATGTGTTGTCATATTTGCAAGCATATTACCATGAGCCTGTGGAATGGAACCTGTTCCAAGAACAGTCAGGTCCTTGAAATGAATAAAAATCATAGCAACATCAAATCTCAATTGATCGAAAACAGGTACTTAATTATTGATAATACAAATATTTTGTCCAGGTACAATGCCCCTTTGCATTTTGAAAAACCTTCGAATAATGAGTATGTGGCATGACACCTGGTCCAAGCATAATCAGGTCCTTGAAACGACTGAAACTCATAGCAAAAAGAGATATCAATTGATCAACATTAGATACTTGAGTATTGATATTAAAGGTCTTCTGTCCAAGTACAATCCCCCTTTGTGTTTCGACAGAACCTCGAATATCCGTGAATAGTAGAGGTTTTTCTGATCTTGTCCTCTCAGACCAACAAGCATCTCAAGATTTTCATACTCCAACACTTATGATGCATTACTTTTCCCTACTATGACCCTATAGAAATTTCACTGCTATTTAGTGTGGAATGAGTCTGTGGCATGGCACCTGTTCCAAGCACAGTCAGGTCCTTGTAACAGATAAAACTCATAGAAATAACATATTTCAATTGATCGACATTAAGTACTTGAGTATTGATGCTACAAATATTGTGTCCAGGTACAATCCCCCTCTGCTTTTTGGTATACTTTCGAATATATGGGAATAATAGAGTTTTTTGTTAATCTTTTCCTCTCAGACCAACAACCAGCTCAACCTTTTCAGACTCTAACACTTCTGCTCAATTACTTTTCCCTATTTTGACCCTTGCAAAAATTTCACTTACATTTAGTGTGGAATGAGTCTATGGCATGGAACTTGTTCCAAGCATAGTTAGGTCCTTGAAATAACTAAAATTCATAGCAAGAGAAGATCTTGATTGATCAACATTAGTTACTTGAGTATTGATACTACAAATGTTCTATCTAGGTATAATACTTGTAATGTACCCCAAATTTCCCAAATAAAAAAAAAATTGTTAGGGGACATTAAAGTTCCTTGACTCTCTAACATTGATTGTGACATAGAGATAATCCATTAAACCTATCCTTATTCCTTTATTGTATGCATAACATTTTTACCGTCGTTATTGGATTAGAATCATACACTTATTTGTATTGAAGAAAATTGCGACCAGGACTGTCATAGCCCTTAGAATAACCAACATGTCTATGTCAAGACATGCTATTCATAATACATCACATAATAGACTATCATTAATCATATATCGTCCACTTATACATAATTCTCCTAGCTTTGATCAACAATATATACTATAGACTATAACCTATTCATAACAATAACACTAACCATAATGATATATATCATTGATCATATAGACTACCATATGGATACCATAACAATAACACTATCCATAACAATATATATATATATATATATATATATATCATTTACCATATAGACTATCATATGAATACCATAACACTAACACTATCCATAACATATATCGTTTAACATATAGACTATTATATGGATACCATAACAATGTATGAATTTATCATAGCGTAGCAAACATATATCTATACATAGTGTATTGTTTACCACAATGCAATGAACATATACCTATACCTAACATAGGTAATCCCTACCTGACTATTAACATCATCTTTTCATTCTAGGGTTCGACTATGAACAGGACTCAACAATTAAGTGGTTCGAATTTTTTTTATGGTGGATGACAGGTCAGGTCCTGTAGGCATTTACTCTTGGCCTGGTTCATTAATGGTGAGCCTATCTGGTACCTTCCAGGCTGACCCTGAGGTGAACACACCCAATGTAGTCTTGCCATTTCCTCGACTTGACATGGTAGAGGTAAGGGTGCATACCAACTACTTTTACTCCTCTAGTGAGGACCTCGAGGTAACATTCATTCATCGTTATTGCCCCCTTTGGTACTATAACACAATTTTTGTCTCTACACTGTAATACGACCGATGCATTTGGTGAGGTTCGACTTTGGTGAGCGATGGAAAGAGGCAATGCATACCCGAGGTTCTCTATGCAACAAGGTGAGTAAACAATTTCATTTTTTATGATCTATGTGAGAAGTATTTCGTGATGTATTCTCTATTTCATGCAAATGTAAATAGTTGAGAGCTCAAAGTAACAGACCTCATGTTTTCCTTTCTCTGTTTGAGGGTTGATAGTTGCACCCCGTATGCGTTTTCTTCCCAGGATTTCCATTGAGTTTATGGTTACATTTATAAGTTAGATGAGACGCCTTGAGAATTAGCACTTGAGTTTGAGGTTCACTGTGTTTTCTCTTGGTTGGCTATAAGTCTTCAAAACTAGTTATTTGTGATTCTTTCCCAGTGAGACCATCGCCTGAATCATTATTAAAGTTAAACCCTCTACATTTTATTTTATTCATCATTGTATATTGTTATTCTTACCCTCTAGAACTCATCCAAAGATCCCAAGACTTTCTACGCTTATTTCTATTATTCAGGCTTGGCTGGACTCAACAATTGCAACCTTTTATGGAGTTGGCTCACTGTTGCAAACATTTTCTCTCGTTTTTTCCATTAATGGTTGGGTGCAAGTTCTTATTAATAATGAATGTAATTGATTGGTTGGCTACACTTGTTTCAGATGCACCTGTTTTGGCATACTTCCAGATGGGGGGGAGGAGTCATTGGTAGGAGATATATATATTTCTAGTTACCAATCTACTTAGATGGGTCACCCGTCATACGTACGAGCATCATCAACCATAATATATAGCCCACGGGCCTCTAGCTATAACCAAGTATCGATGATAGATGTCTGATCAACATCATATTAATAGTACAAGCCATGTTCAAAGTGTGGGAGAAATATGTAGTTTTTTAAGAAACATTGAACGTGGCGGCAAGTGGATTATAGGCCACTAGTAGCAGGCTAGATATTGGTTGTCATGCGAAGTTTACCTTCGGGTTTTTTTTTTATCTCGAGCTAGATGAACCTCAAACTAGTAAGAATCAACTGTTTCTTATGGGTAACACCTACCTTATTTCCACTTTCACTATAATTAACCTACCCGTGGTGTTATAGGAATCATAAATTTTCAATTCCGACAAAATTCCACATCAGGCATCTTAAATACATAGATATATATACTTTCCTTCTTAGATTAACTATGCATTTTGTTCAATTTTTTTAGTCATTTAATTTGAGATTTGAATAATTTTTAATAATACATAGATATATATACTTTCCTTCTTAGATTAACGATGCATTTTGTTCAATTTTTTTACTCATTCAGTTTGAAATTTGAATAATTTTTAATAATGTAACATTTTGGAATTACAATTCACCAAGAGAAATAGTACCCATCTCTTCCCTCCAAAACCCTCATCATTTCAAAGATTAAATCCCTCATCATTTCAAACCTTATTTATGTAAGACTGATCCATCATGACTTCCTGACCCTAGCTTATTCTGGAAGAGTATGGGGAGTAAAGGACTCAAGAATTTATAGGGATTCCCTAAAGAATAGTGCCTATTGGACTACCTTATTTATGTAATATTGATCCATCCTGACTTCTTGACCCCTAGCTTATTCTTGGAGAGTATGGGGAGTAAATGTTGATGTTTGGACAACATCGACAAGACATTATCTAAAGATAATAATTAATAATATAATTAATAATTGATTATTAACTATAGTATATAATAATAATAACAAATAGTTATTGATTATTCAAGGGACGCATCCTTTCATGGATGGTCACCTTATGTTCTCTATATATGGAACACTAATCATTGTAATAATATATCGAATATCTCTTATATCTTGTATGAAGAAAACCAACATTGTATCATAGTGGGATTGGGCCTTACTCCCTCACGAGAGGGCCTAGGAAAACAACAATGATGAGCTCCAAATTTGCTCGATTAAACTTGATCCATGTTATTGCATGCGAATATTTGGGATCAATGAATCCAGTAAGGTCTCCTTCTCCAGCGATAACTAGATAGATATGACAAGGATGTTTTTTGGGAGCATGGTCATATCATTCCATCCCCCTGACACAAAAATCATTGACAGAGTCATTGCGTAGGAAGTACGGAGGTTCCCACGGATCCTTGGATAGGTGAAGTCCTGGGAGGTGGGAAGGGAAGGCAATGGAGTTCTCTCGGCCATGAGCGGTTTTGTTGTCTATAAAGAGTTGTCAACCAACACTGATGTCATGTTCACATGCATAGAATAGTGACGCATTGGCAACCTGTATCACCTAATTTGAGTTCATGTTACAGTTTGGTGACCATGAAGTTCGGAAAAATTTCAACATTGCTCGAGTGATTGATCAGGTTTGGACCACCTACCAATGCTTTAACCAATGACCAAGGGTATGCACATTTTTCAAGTTAATCCACAATTCTTCATGAATGGGGGTTCCTTTATTTTGCGCCCATGAACTCGTATGCTCTTGGTTTTGGTGATATTGCCTCTAGATCACGTTGGATATAACAAGAGTATGGGATATGATCTAATGCCTGCATCCAAGTGATTGGTCAAAGAATCCATGAAGATACTCTTGAGAGATCGTTGGAGGTCGAGAATACTTCTGATTGTTTGCACCCATGTGGACTGGAATGTTTGATTCTTTGCACTCCATTCTATCATATTGATTATGGTTGAGGTCGAGTTTCCTTTTAGAATCAAGTTACCATTGGAGAAAAAGGTCCTGTATATAGTGTCAATGTAAATGTTTGGCATCCATAGTGGGACGAGCACCAAGCGAGGAGGCCACTGTCATGACATAGTGAGGCTATTGATATGCACCTACATGCAGTTCAAGCTACAAAGGAATTCTATTTTATCATCAACGATAATGTTGTATATGAGTCTTGGGTTCAGAGACATTTTATAATTGACATGTATGGTACCATGGTCGAAAGGATTCGAAGTGTTGGCGAAATATTCAAGCCTGTGAAATAACTCAAAGAATGTCCACCCTCATTAAGAGGGAGGTGTGGTGTTTTCTCTCCTCTAATCGACTAAACCCCTCTAGACAAGAGTTTCCCTAATTAGTCATGTGAGGTGACTGAGGGAGTAATGCTCAGTTGGGCACAAGTATTGTGGAAGCCATGCGAGGTGGCTAGGTGTGAGTGAGGCAATGGTTGTAGTCTTCCCTATGCCATACGAGGTGGCTAGGTGTGAATAAGACTACTGGGAGAGGAGAAACATCACAACATGGTAATGAAGACTATAGCAGTGGTTGTGTACCACTGGACAATAATTGTGTACTACTATGACATGGAAATAATTGTGTACTATTGGACAACATTGCAGTAGTCGTGTGATACTGGTTGATTGCAACATAGTCATAAAGAATGTGGCGAATGATTTGAGCTATCGATGGCATGGTAGTAGCAGTATGCTACTAGTTGATTGCATAGTAATCAATGGATTACTAGATGAAGGAACCAAGACATTGGTTTCATGAGGAAACCTCGATATGTCTTGGGGGACATTGGTTCCATGAGGGAACCTCGACGTGTCCTAGAGATGTTTGAGGCAGGGATCAAGAGGGATTACATCATTCCTCACAACCCTCAACAAAATGGGGTCGCAGAGAAGAAGAATAGATCTATTGTTGAGACAGTGAAGGTGATGATTCGTGATCAAAATTTACCTATGTTTCTATGGGAATAAGAATCCATGATTGTGTTGTATGTTAAAAAAAATTTCCTTGAGGAACATGACTCTTGAGGAGGCCTTCCCAAGAGTTAAATCTCGAGGTTGGACACTTCAGGTTATTTGGGTGTTCAGTATACATATATGGGGTACAATGAGTCTTGAAAGGAATATCAGATCGTCATCCTTGGTTAGAGATAGATTGAGTAAGAGACAAAAAGAGATGGTACCTTTCGAGAAAGCAAGATACCTCAGAGATATTTGTGTTATGCTATAGATATCAGCCAAATCATTGATTCTAAACCTTCTTGTTATGAGGAGGCAACTAGTAATCTAGTATGGAGAGATGCCATGATGGAGGAGTATCAATCCATCATGAAGAATGATATGTGGGATATTGTTCTGATACCTGAGGGGAAGTTTGCAGTAACTTCTAAATGGATCTACAAGATCAAACACACAGTTGACAGGAGCATCGAGAGGCACAAAACAAGATTTTTTACTAGAGGATTCTCTCAGTTGGAGGGAATAGATTATGAGGAGACATTTTCTCTTTTTGCTCGATACACTTCTATACAGACGATTATTTCCCTCGTAGCATCCATGGGTTGGAAACTAAATCAGATGGATGTGAAGACAACCTTTCTCAATGGAGAGATTGAGGAATAAATATACATCAAGAAGCCAGATGGTTTCATCATACATGAGAAGGAGTCTCATGTGTGTAGGTTGAAGAAGGCCTTATATGGACTCAAGCAAGCACCTTGAGCTTGGTATGCGAGGATTGATGGAAACCTAATGAGTTTGGGCTTCAAAAAAAGTGTTGTTGATGCCAACCTATACTACAAGACTGTTAATGGGGAGGACTTGATTCTGGTCCTCTACGTTGATGATTTATTCCTGACTGGTACATAGAGCCTTATTATTGAATGCAAGTATGCGTTGGCCTCTGTGTTTGAGATAAAGGACCTTGGTATGATTCACTAATTCTTGGGACTAGCAGTGTGGCAGAGAAATGACGAGATCTTCCTGAGTTAGGAGAAGTACACAGATGAGATATTGAAGAAGTTTGAGATACTAAACTTCAAGCCCGTGGCTATACCAATAATGATGAATCTAAAGAAACTAAGTGTGTCTTCTTTCGATTTTGATGAAATTGATCTGACTTTGTACAAACAACTGATTGGATAATTGATGTATCTGGCTAACACCAGACCAAATATTTGCTATGCAGTAGGTGCACTTAGCCAGTTTATAAGTCAGCTGATATAGACACACTAGATTGTTGTGAAACATGTGTTGAGCTACTTGTGAGACACAGTTTGATATCGTCTGAGATATACTTCCAGTATTGATATGATATGGTAGGAATATATTGACTCTGATTGGGCAGGGAGTGTAGTGGACAGAAAGAACACCTTCAGGTGTTGCTTCACTTTGGGATCTTCCATGGTTTCCTAGTGTAGTTGGAAACAAACTTATGTGGCTTTGATCACAACATAAGCATAATACACTGCATTAAGTATGACAGTCCATGAAGAAGTGTGGCTTCACAAGATCCATGCAGATTTATTCAAGAATGTGTTGGATTCCACCATTATTCATCATGGTAATTAAAGTTGTGTGAAGATCTATGATAATCCAGTGTTTCATGAGAAATCAAACCACCTTGAGATCATGTACCATTTCATCCAAGACATGGTGCAGAGGAAGGAAGTATTGGTGCAATACGTTCCTATAGATGAGCATGTTGCTGATGTTCTTACCAAACCAGGATGAAGTTTAAGTACTTCCATGACAAACTTGGCATGGCAAAGGATGCCTCCCTCGCTGAGAGGGAGTGTTGATGTTTGCAGCTTCCTGAGACATTCTCCAGATCGTACTCCTCTGTGAATGAGTTGATTTGATATGTGATGACACTTATCTGAGAAGGGGTAAGTGGGGCACTTATCTGAGAAGGGATAATTGTGGTTGGTCTTATAATCCAATGTCCCATGTGGAGAGAACATGAGGACATGTCAAGGGAGTTGACCCTTGACGTCATACACTATGGGAGTTGACCCTAGTGTTTCCACATGCAGTGCCATCTGTGACAAAATTTCTCTAGATAGTACTCCTCTATGATTTGAGTTGAGTTGATATGTGAGGACTCTTATTCGAGAAGGGATAAGTGCATTTTGGCTTATAGCCCAAGTTCCTAGAGGGAGTAGCCTCTAGAAGTGTCCCTAGAGGAGTAGCCTCTAGAAGTCCACATGGGAGTGCCATGTGTGACAAATATTTTACTACTATGGTGGTTTTGTACCACTGGCGGATACTATGTGTCTCTGGATAGTAGTTGTGTAATACTATGGAAAGATACCTCCCTAGCTAAGAGGGAGTGTTGATGTTTCAGCATTGGGCATAACTTCTCCTATATTGGGCTGCATACCAAGGGAGATAGGATACATTTATCACTTAGGTTCACTTGTGGTAAATGGGCCTAGACGTATTCCTTCCTTGATCATGATAAGGAATAATATGGACTCGAGGTGCTTGAAGTGCTTTCCATGTGTCAGTTATCATCAAGCCGACATTCACTCATAGGTGTGTGTCTGTGGTGAAAGATCGTGGTGTGGTCTTTGTCCTAGTTATTGTGATTTGACAAGGAATGATAAAGACTCAAGATGCTATATGCTATTACATGCAGACCCAAGTGAGACTAATATTAGAGAGAGTTAATTGGCTCAGAGGGAGAGCCTCATAAGGAGTTTCTCCTTGGTTCAGGTGGGAGAGAGATGTCTCCCAAGACTGACAGACAAGTGTCATGATTCTAGGGTGAAGTTTGTATACTTCAAAGACAAGAGTGGCATGTTGCAGAATATCTCCCTCGTTGAGAGGGAGTGTTGATGTTTGGACAACCTCGGGAAGACATTCTCTAAAGATAATAATTAGTAATATAATTATTAATTGATTATTAACTATAGTATATAGTAATAATAACAAATAGTTATTGATTATTCAAGGGACACATCCTTTCATGGATGGTCACCTTATGTTCTCTATATATGGAACACTCATCACTGTAATAATATATCGAATATCTCTTATATATTATATGAAGAAAACCAATAGTAAAGGACTCAAGAAATTATAGGGATTCCCTAAAGAATAGTGCCTATTGGGCTGCCATAATTCTTAAAGAAATTCATTTCTTACTTATGAGAGAAAGTGATAGAATCCATGACTTCACATGGTGCCCAAGCGAGGCTTCCTACCTTACTGAATACTTGAGCGAGACTTATTTCAACAAGAACTTAAAAATACGAATGGTTTTGTTTCTAGCTGGAAGAAGAAACATCCCTTGAAAGCATGAGTTAAGATTTGACCCTTGAACCTATGAGTCACATAAGGTGCACACTATTTTGGTGGTGGTCATGTAGTAAGTCCATAACACTGCTGGGATGGGATAGTCCCAATCATCCCAGCTTTCCTAAATGATTGAGCATGCCTACCCAATTGGTTGAGAAAAAGGTGACTATTTTCCCATTACGACGTCATATACAGAAGAACCAACAAGGGTGAAACAATTGAGATGGGACTTGGGTTGTTTGAGGTGAAGGAGGGGGCCAGGGAGAGGATAAAGGATGCATATTGATAAGCAGGTTTCTTTGGATTATTTTGTGAAACAATTGAGATGGGAGTTGGATTGTTTGAGGTTGAGGAAGGGGCTAGAGAAAGGATAAAAGGGGCAGATTGAGAAGCAGGGTGCTTGGGAGTATTTCGACTTCCTTTAGTACACACCCATCCCTAACTAAACGACCTATGCTATGAACCAAACTAAATTTTATCCAACTATTCGTTATTCAAATCGAATTGGTGAGTTTTCATTTTTTTTTTAATATGGTCAAATTTAGTAACTATGGTTAAAAGCATACACAAGGGTACATACAATCGATGTGAACCCTCCAAGGAATTTGTAGATAGGAATGCGTAAAAAATTGTAGCAAGGAATTCGACATGATTTTGTTTTCTCTTGTTGTTATGCCAGATCCTTAAAGTATTTGTTCACACCACACAATATATTAAGTTGTCGATATGGTTGAAAAATCTATAAATGAAACAAACAATATAGAAGAGGTAGATCTAGAATAGGAAAATGCATAGCACAATTGTATTAGTTGATATTCTAAAGATATAAAGGAAAAAAAAATAAGAAGTCATAAGAAATAACTAACACTCTCTTGTAAACTCAAGAGTTACAAAAATGAGCACTGATAATGCCTAAGTGTTGTCTCCGAAAATAAAAAATGGTTTTTCCCAGTGGATTTTTAAAGATGTCTGGGAGTTGGTCTCGTGGCCCACAAAATTGTAGTGTGATTTCACCATTATTAACTAGCTCGTGTATGAAGTGAAAGCAAGTGCCAATGTGATTGGTTTTCTTATGAAAAACATGGTTTTTGGATAAAACAATTGCTAAAGTAGTGTCATAGAAGATAAGAGTTGGCTCATTTTATGTATGTGACATGTCATTCAATAGTCTTCATAGCCACACAACGTGACAGGAAGCTGAGGTAGGAGAGACACACTTTTCCTCTGCAGAAGATATTTAAACAATGGGTTGCTTCTTTGATGCCCAAGAAATTAGTTTCGTGTCGAGGTGAAAAGTGTACCCTGAGGTGCTTTTTTCGGTCATCTAGGTTGCCTGCAATATCAATGTTAGTGTAACTAGAAAGATGATTATCTTCAGATTGAGTGTACCATAAACCAAAATTGAGAGTTCCTGCAACATATATCAGAAACATTTTCTCCATCCTCGAGTGAGAATCTTTGGGAGATTCCATGAACCTGGAAACAAAGCCAACTGCATACATAATATTAGGTTTAGTTGTTGAAAGATACAACAAATTTCCTACTAAAATTTTGTATAAAGTAGAATCCGCTATAGGGCCTTCATTTTGCTTGCTCAATTTTGTTCCTAGGGGTATAGTGGTTTTTGTTGGATTGTAGTCTTCCATGCGGAATCTTTTGATGATGTTTGATGCATAATTTTTCTGACAGACACAAATCTTTTTGGTTGATTGGTTAACCTCAATCCCCAAAAATATTTCATTATTCCAAGATCTGTCATCTCAAACTAAGATTGGATGGCATGATTAAAACTGATTAACTAAATGTTTTCAGTATATATCATGGACCATCAACATAAATATAGACAATCATAATTTTACCTTTCTTATCTTTTCTGGTGTATAGAGTTGGCTCATTTTGGCTTCTGCGGAAACCACTCTTGATTAGGTAAGTATCAATTTTGTTGTACCAAGATGTTGGAGCTTTCTTTAAGCCATAGAAGTATTTTTCCAACCGATACACTTTGGTTGGATGCTCTTTGACTTCAAATCAAGGTCGTTGATCCAGATAGACCTCTTCTTCTAAGACACCATTCATGAAAGAAAAAGTTTCACCATAATCAATGTCTGGTTGCTGTGAGAGTCCTTTAGGAACAAGTCTTGCTTTTTTTTTTCCCAATCTTCCCATTTTTATTAATTTTATTCTTGTAAACCCACTTAAAGACAATACTTGTCTTATGTCTGGGCAGATCCACAAGATCCCATGTTTTTTTCTTCTCAATAGAGTCAATTTCTTGGTTCATCGTTTGAACCCAATGTGGCTCTTTGACTGCCTCTTTAAAAGATGTAGGTTGACGCGAAATTAATGCAAAAAGATTGTGCTGATCAATATAATCCAACTGCTAATGGATTTTACTCAAGCTTCGAGTTCTCTTATTCTGAAGTTCAGAGGATGAATTTCTGCTTGAGGATGATTTTTCCTGAGATGTTTGAGGCTGTCCTTGTACCTACAATATTGGAAGCATAAGATGATGTGTTTGTTGTCCTGAATTATCTGTGTGTTGAGGAAGTGGCAACAATGGATTTTGGCTATCCATAGAGCGATTTTTAGACTCACTCTAGAGCTAATGTTCAAGAAATTTGACATCTCTGTTGATAATGACTTTCTTTGAAGTCATATTGTAGAGTTCGTAGGATTTAGATCTCTCACTCTAGCCAACAAAAATACATTTCTCACTTTGATCATCAATTTTCTTCCTCAATTCGGAAGGTGTGTAAGAAAATGGAATGCATCGAAAATTCCTAAGATCAAGAACATTCAATTTTGTCCCACACCATGCTTCTTGAGGGACCTTCATCTTAACACTATTTGTTGGAGATATATTCAGAGGATAAATTGAGCATGCTATAGCCTCATGCCAAAATAGATTTGACAAACATTTATCTCTGAAAAGGATCCTTTCCATGTTCATTATAGTCTTTTTTTTCTTCTCATCCACACCATTTTGTTGTGGAGTATACCTGGTTGTGGTTTCCATGATTATGCCTTGTGATTTGCATAAATTTTCAAATTCTGTTGAACAATATTCTCATCCTCCATATGACCTAAGAACCTTCACACTCACTATGTTTTTGAGCTTCAACCTTGAACTCCTTGAACTTTGAAAAGGTTTCAGACTTGTGTCTGAGGAAATAAATCCATATTTTCTTACTAAATTCATCAATAGATATTAGAAAATAAAAGATACTACCTATTGAATTTGTTTGCATTGGTCCACATAGGTCAGTGTGAACCAACTCTAAGTGTTGTTTTTCCTAAGTGGAGGAATGTGGAAAGATTGTTCTCTTATGTTCTTCAAGAATTCAAGACTCACATGGGGGATTTCTCTCTTTGAAGATAGGTACACCTTTGACCATGGAGTGCTTCTCCAGAAGGCTTAGAATTTGAAAGGGAAAAGGTCCAAACCCTGTATGCCAAGTCATAGTTTCATTGGGGGTGGTTGCACTTCGTGCATAAGATTGGGTCAAATTTGCAGTTCTATGGGTTAGGGGAAACATTCTATTCCTACATGATGCTCCTTCAAAAAGTACCTTATAGCCATTTTAAACTAGTTGTCCTACACTCAGATTATGTTTTAGATTTGGAACGTGATAGACATCGTTTATGTCTTTCTTTACATCTTGTTTAGTGATAATATGTATTGTTCCTTTGCCTTGAACTTTGACTACATAGTCATATCCAAGTGTAATATCACATGAAATAGTAGAAACAATGCAAGAAAGTAAATCTTTGTTACTTGTCATGTGATTGTTGCATCCACTATCCAAAAACTAGAGGTCCTTGTGGTGTTCTTTAGTTCTGTGACATGAGAGAAACATCCCATCTGAGGTGTTTCCTTCATGATTTGAGACATGTTCTCTTCCTAGGTGTTAATATTCTTTCTTCTTATTGCATTCAAATTCATAGTGTCGATACTTTTTGTAGTAATAGAATTGTGTGATTTCTTTGTGATTGAATCTCCTCCCTCTACCTCTTCGAGGATGGAAATTTTGATTCTGATTTTGATGTGTGCTGATTTCACCTGAGTAATTGTTTCTTAGACTTCTCCCTCTTTCTCTGTGACCTCTCCCTCTGCATATTCCTCTCCCTCTGTTGAAAGAGAATTGAGCCTTGAAGGCATTGGATGTTGACTCATATTCTAGATGTAGTCTAGTCTCATGTGACAATAGAGAACCCATGATTTGATCTGTTGAAAAAATTTTCAGATCCTTGCATTCAAGGATGGTTATAAAACCCATCCCAAATTTATTTGTAAGAATTCCAAGGAATTTCTCAACAATCCTTTGATCAGGCATGGATTCACTAGTCAACCTGATCTAGTTTAAAATTCCCATAACTCTGGTCATAAATTGATCAATATTTTTAGACTCTATCTTTTTTAATGTCTCAAAATGTGTCCTCAAGGTCTATAGCTTGACTATTTGGACCTTTTCATTTCCCTGGTAGGTCTTACTGAGAATATCCCAGGCATGTTTTGAGGTAACAAAACCTATGATTTTTTAGAAAATTGAGTCATCTACTGAGTTTTGAATCCAGAACTAGGATTTATTCTCTCTTTTCCTCTATTCTTCCTAAGCAACTATTTCTTGATTGTTCATAGTAGCTAGATCTTATGGATCTGGTTCCACATAGCCAAGATCCATTGGATCCCAACAATCCTGTGCTTGTAGGAAGGATCTCATTCTGAGAGACCAAAATTCATATTTTTTCCCAAGAAGAATCGACCCTTGTGTTGGTCCTAAATGGTTAGAGGTGGCCATTTTTGTAAAAAAAATCATAATAATTCTTCTTCTCAGGGATAAAGAAATACCTCTGATATTGCTTGATGCAAGGAGACAGGTCCTCGTCCTGTGTCCTCCACATAAAACACACCAGCGAAGTTTCGATGTCGATCTATAGGAAATTTCTTGTATCCTGGTATCGATCTTGTTTTATATGATTATCCGAGCACAATATCGTGCAAAGTCAGATATTTGATTTTCATTATTGATTGATTATAACCCTTTAATGGTGAAAACTAGGAGCTTTGGGGTTCCTTTCTTTAACGATTTTTTTTTTAACGTTAAATGTTCATATGACCAAGGGATGAGAACCAAATGCTCTGGGTCTTTGGGCTCTAGGAGTTTCGGGAAATTGGGACTTTCTTCCCTTCTTATCTTCGAATACACAATTCGTGAACTGTCAAACAATAGGAAGCAAGATCAAAGGTCTTCAACAAGCAACGAGATCAACGACTCAAATTTCACTGTTTTGGGCTTCGACGATTTTTGTTGATCACACCAACACATAAAACACCCACAAAGTGTCAATCACCGAAAAAGGGAATATCAGATGGATCATATTCTTCCACGACATAAAATCCTTTGTGCCTCCTTCACACTTCGTCCTTCGACTATTTTTCCACAACACCTTTTTACAAATCTCTCAAATCGACGAATACACCCAAGTATTAAATCGCCGGTCCTCAAGCTCTGACAAATGGAAGATTTATATTTCTTCTCTTCAGGCTTCACTGATTTATTTTGGTCTTCCACACAACACGACCCTTCGTATCCGCTGATGCAAAAATGCTGAAATGGAAACCAAGATCAACGACCCACAATGCTCAACCAACTGATGACCGAGATTTTTTTCAGGACACTGGGAGTTTTGTCCCTGTCTTCTCAATGAAAAAAATTCACCGAAGCGTCCAATGTCCGAAGATATGTAAGCATGATCCCAACGGTCCATGTGTTTTCTAAATGAGTGGCCATGATCCACTTCGGTTCTTCGACATTCTGGGCTCTTTGTGCATTGCTTCAGAGTTCTGCCGGAGTCTCAAATCGTCGAACTGTCGGATGACTTCCACATGATCAATAGCTTGGATTTACTCCAGCTCTTTGGAGCTTCGGGTGATTGGTAGCTTTAGCACCTATTTTCTACTTCCTCCGAAGTATGAGATCATTAAATATGGGGATCGTTTGACATGTGTCTATTGGATCCAATGGTCCAGAGTCACTTCGGAACACCAAGACTTTGGATCACCTTGTAATATCAATGGTCGTGTTTAAATGTATCGTGAAGATCAATGACCATGAGTGATTGCAGAGCTTTAATTTGCTAGCACATTAATTTACTTCCTGATCTCCACAATGAAAATATGCTTGTCCGTAGTGGGGTTGATGTCCACCGTTGATCTATTGATCTAGCAAGATCAATGATCCTAAGAGATTGTGGAGTTTGAACTTGCACAATCTTTAATTCCCTTCTGATTTCTGCAATTTCTCTCCACTGTTGATTTATATTCAATGAGATCTGACGATCTTGACTTAAAGTTTAAATGATCTGATGGATATTTTCGCTCATACCTAGATCTAACAAATAAGATATGTTCGAATCCCTTGCACGTTCCTCATCCTATTTGGGATTAATGAGAGGACCGAGACCTGTTCCCACGGCTGATCTAACGACTAATGTAGATTCTCTTCTACTAGTTTTGCATCTTCCTCCTGAAGAAATGATTCCATGAATTCTTAAATCTCTTCACCTCTTCATCTTCTTCTACAAATCTACCTCATGCTCTTGTTTAGCAGACTGATGTTTCCAATGCTCCTTTAGCAGACTGCTCCAGTTCTCCTTTAATGGAATACTCTCTAGGCTCTGTGAAGAGTCTTATCTCCCACGCTTTGATACCATGACAAAACTATAAACGAAATAGATAATACATAATAGACAGATCTAGAATAGAAAAATTTAGAGCACAATTGTATTAGTTGATAGTCTAAATCTATAAAGGGAAAATGAAACAAGAAGATCAAGAAGTCAAAAGAAAATCCTAATGACTG
Organism: Picea engelmannii; assembly: GCA_009831015.1. Lineage (NCBI taxonomy): Eukaryota > Viridiplantae > Streptophyta > Pinopsida > Pinales > Pinaceae > Picea > Picea engelmannii. The sequence goes on along the minus strand of ML794752.1, from coordinate 221,231 downwards.
GTACATCTGTCCAGAACACCTGGCAATGTACAGTCATACGTTGTTGAGGTTATAACTAACAATTGTATGAGTAAGAAGATAACATTATTGTGTTTGAGGAGAAACACGTTTTTAAAATGTGACAACAATTGATCAAAACAAAATGTAAAAACCGAAAATTACATATGTAAATAATTGGTGATGTTAGTTTAAGAAACTATGGAAGTTTTTATAATGGTTGGTAGTTCTTGTAACTATGTAAGTGTTCAAGATAGATGTATATCTATGAAGTGTCAGACATGTATCAAGTTGTAAGCTTGATTGCAATCCTATCTTGAATATTAAATATACAGATACAGATACATGGTTGTTTCCTTGACACACAGGCAGGGTTTTACCACATAAATATTTTGTGCTATCTGAGTTATATATTTTTATTTATTGTCATATTTATTGCATTTATTATTATGCTCAATATCTTAAATACCAACAAGTGGAATAAAAGCGAAGGTGAAAAACATTTGGTTAGTGGAGGAAGAAATGAGTCACAGAGTAGAAAAGGTCGAGCATAGGAGGAGCAACAGAGTAAAACCCTAGCCACCGTTTGATTTTTAAGGATCCTTAGGAGAGGGAGAGGCTAAGTCATAGAGCGTAGAGGGAGGAAATGATTGAGCCGATATATATTTTTCCCACTTGCATAGAACCGAGGGTTTTCTCTGTTCATGTGCACGAGAAGTTGAGCTGATCCATCACGTGCAAGAGTAGTTTATAAGGGTTCCATTGAGCCTAGTGTGAAAGGAAAGTGGAGTCGAGAATGGTTTCGTATTTTTCCAAAGAGGTTGATGGATACTGCAGTAGAGTTGTCGCGCTCAAAGAAAGAGGAGCCAAGGAGGTTTTTGTCTATCTGGAAGGAAGATTGAAAGGATACTGCAACAGATCTTCCAAGGAGGACATATATACCCTTTGTATTCTAATGATAATAGCTTCCATGCCTTGATTATATTTGACAAAAAAAGGGTTGATGTTGAAGTTTTTTGTATTCGTATTTGAAGTGATTTTTGGATTCATAAAAATAGAAAATTATAGTTTTATTTTTTGAAAGATTCATTTGTGGAGAAACAATCCCCCCTTATTTTTTTGGATAAATATATTTTTCTTTAAAAAAAAAAGGAATATATATTTTGTTTTTCAAAAACCTTATTTAAGTGGGTGGATTTTTTAAATTTTTTATAGAAGTTTGAATATTTATGAAGTTTGAAGAGGAAATATATATTTTTCAAAAATCAAATTAATTGTTTGGAGTGAAAAAAAATTCAAATTGACATTTAAAGAGGGAGCCTCTATGTACATAACTAATAACAAAGATGATGAATTCTCAATTCGAGGTTAAAAAATTTAATGGTAAAAATAACTCCAAATTGTGGAAACTTAAAATGAGAGATTTGTTAGTATAACAAGGGTTGCATAAGGCATTAGATGAGAAGATAAAGGAATGTTCAACCATGATCGATGAAGAGTGGGAAGACCTAGATGCTAGATCCCTAAACACAATTCGGTTATGTCTTGCAGATGATGTCTTGTTTAATATTATTGTAGAATAAACAACAACTGGCTTATGGAGAAGGATGGAGAGCCTTTATATGTAAAATTCCTTGACGAATTGGATATACATAGAGAGGGAGCAATACAATTTAAAAATGAAAGAAAGCATGAAATTTATTGATCATTTGAATGTGTTTAATACTTTTATATTTATATTTCAATTGCTATGTTCATTCCCTGAATATTCATACCATCTAGTCACTTTCATTATCTTTAGTACAACAAAGAATCTTGAATTTGATATTGTTCATGGATCTTTGTTGTCTGAGTAGGTGCAAAGAAAATGGAGTATTGAAACGTCCACAATAGAAACATTGGTGTCTAGTGAACGATCCACAGAAAGGGGAGAGGATTTGAGTAGAACATCCATGGCTAATTCAACAAGTAGAAAGGGAAAGGGAATATGTTGTTATTGTAACAAATTAGGGCATCTAAAAAAGGATCATTGGAACCTATAGGAGTCTAATGAAGACTCAAAAAATGAAGCAAATCCATTCAAATCATTTCCATGTATGATTGATGAAGTATTTACAATTTCTAATGTCTCATAATTTTATGAAGAGTGGTTATTAGATTATGGTGCTTCACACCATTTGTGTCCACATCAATATTGGTTTTCTACATACGAAGATATTTATGGTGGTAGTGTTCTTATGGGAAAAAATGTTTCCTATAAGACTGTGGGGTTGAGAGTATTATGATTAATATTTTTGATGGAATAGAAAGAAAGTTAACAAATGTAAGATATGTACCTAAACTCGAAAATATTTAATCTACAAATCTTGATATGGTTGTCTCTTTGAGAGGACAAGATAAGAAAAAAGAATCTACTATGCCTAGATATTCGAATCTCTGCCGAAACACAGAGGGGGATTATACTTGGACATAAGATTTGTAGTATCAATACTCAAGTACCTAATTTTGATCAATCAAGATCTTCTCTTGCTATGAATTTTAGTCATTTCAAGGACCTGACTGTGATTGGAACATGTGCCATGCCACAAACTCATTCCACACTAAAGAACAATGAAATTGTTGCATGGGTCATAATAGGGAAAAGTAATGCAGCTAAAGTGTTGGAGTCTAAAAAGCTTGAGCTAGTTTTTGGTTTGAGAGGACAAGATCAACAAAAACATCTACTATTCCCAGATATTCGAAGGTTTGTTGAAACATAGAGGGGGATTGTACCTGGATAGAAGATTTGTAGTATCGATACTCAAGTACCTAATGTCGATCAATTGTTATCTGTTATTTCTATGAGTTTCAGTCATTTCAAGGACCTGACTGTGCTTGGAATAGGTGCCATGCCATAGACTCATTCCACACTAAATACAAGTCAAATTGTTGCAGGTGTCATAGTAGGGAAAAGTAATTCAACAAAAGTTTTGGATTATGAAAATATTGAGCTATTTGTTGTTATGAGAGGAAAAGATCAAATAAAACCTCTACTATTCCCATATAAATGTATACATATATCTCGAATATCTAGTGATATAATAGAAATGTATCAGAGATGCAACCATAAAAACAAAGATATAGTAATACACAATTTTCTATTAATGAACAAAAATGTACAAAGACTGTAAAAATACAAAGTGAAAGACTTGTTGTAATGGTGGTAGCTTATCTCTGAGAAGAGATGTGACAGCCACTTGCATTCACAAGAAGATGATTTTACAATGAGGCTCTAAATTCCTTTTTATCAAAAAGAATATCCAAAACCCTAACCCTAGAAGATGAAAAGCCAACAGTTTTGTGCACCCTGTTTTGGGTAGTTTGGTGTATCAACTTCCCAGGGGCGTAACTTTGGCATACAATCTCCGTTTGGGGTAAATGATATCTCGTTGGAAAGGTATTGTTGAGGATATTCGTTTAGGGGGATAAATCATATCCTTTGGCTATCATTGAGAATATTGATCCCCAAAACCATTCATTTAGGCCCTTAAAATGGTACCAGAAAATTGCTAAAAATAGTAAATGACCAAAATTGCCAGAAAACTGTTTTGATCCTATTACCGATATCCACATGGATCATACCTAATGTCGATCAATTTATATCTATTGTTTCTATGATTTTCAGTCATTTCAAGGACCCGACTGTGCTTGTAACAGGTGCCATGCCACAGACTCATGGTAATCTACTTATAGAGATGAAAACACATAGGGGAAAATGCAAGTGAGGTATCAAAGAGACATATATTATTTGTGCCATTGAAGATAATGCATCGTCAAATGGTGACGACAGGGAACGGGTGAGGAAGGCTCTGATGATATATGATGTCTTGCAGCGCAATCTGATGAATGAAGATGAATGATGCAATGAAGCAAGTGGAGGAACAAAGCGTACTTACTTAACGACAGGGACCGTAATGAAGAATAAAAGGAAATGGATAAATTGAGGTAGAATATTTATAGGTTCAGTCCGAGGTGTTCATTGTTGATATTATGGTAGCTATGGGAGGTATTAACCTGTACGTGTAACCTTTAGCGAGACTAGAATATTTCAAGAAGAAAGAGAAACCCTAAACAAATGTGTGAGAACCCTAGAAGACATGTCAGCTCAACATAATATATAATATTAAGTTATTATACTCTAGGAATATAACTAGGATAAATAGGAAAAAGACAAACATAAAATGTAATTACCAGAAAGTGGGGTTTCTAGATGGGTCGACTTGACTTTCTGGTAATTACATTTTCTCTTTATATTTTTCCTATGTAGCCGATTCGTCTTCCCGGAGTATAATACCATAATATTATATATTCTACTTAGGCGATATGTATTCTAGGGTTCTCACACATTTTTTTAAGTTCTCTTTCTTCCCGAAATATTCTAGTCTCGTCAACGGTTACACATAGAGGTTAATATCGCCTGCAACTACCATAATATACCTAATGAACACCTAGGATTGAACCTATAAATATTCTACATCGGTTTATCCATTGACTTTTATTATTCATTATGGTCCATGTCATTAAGTAAGTATAGTTTGTTCCTCCACATGCTTCATTGAATAATTCATCTTCATACATCAGATTGTGCCTGAAGGCATCATATGGCATCAAAGCCTTCCTTACCCATTCCCTGTCATCACCATTTGACAATGCATTCTCTTCATTGGCACAAACAATAGATGTCTCTTTGATACCTCGCTTTCATTTTACCCTATGTGTTGTCGTCTTTGCAAGCATATTACCATGAGTCTGTGGCATGGCACCTGTTCCAAGCATAGTGAAGTCCTTTAAACGGATAAAACTAATAGCAACATCAGATCTCAATTTATCGACATTAGGTACTTAAGTATTGATACTACAAATATTTTTTCCAGGTACAATCCCCCTCTGCATTTCGAAAAACCTTTGAATATATTGGAATAGTAGAGATTTTTGTTGATCTTGTCCTCTCAGAACAACAACCAACTTAAGATTTTCAGATTCCAACACTTATGCTACATTACTTTGTCCTATTGTGACCCTTGCAACAATTTCACTATTTCTTAGTGTGGAATGAGTATGTGATATGGCACATGTTCCAAGCACAATCAGGTCCTTGAAACGACTGAAACTCATAGGAACAACAAATCTCAATTGATCAACATTAGATACTTGAGTATTGATACTAAATTTCTTCTGTCCAACTACAATCCCCCTCTGTGTTTCAACATACCTTCGAATATCTGGGAATAGTAGTGGTTTTTCTAATCTTGTCCTCTCAGACCAACAACCATCTCAAGATTTTCAGACTCCAACACTTATGCTGCATTGCTTTACCCTACTATGACCCCTGTAGCAATTTCACTGCTATTTAGCGTGGAATGAGTATGTGGCATGGCACCCATTCCAACAACAGTCAGGTCCTTGAAATGGATAAAACTCATAGCAACAACATATCTCAATTGATTGACATTAGGTACTTGAGTATTGATACTACAAATATTTTGTCCAGGTACAATCCCCCTCTGTGTTTTGGTAAACTTTCGAATATCTGGGAATAGTAGAGGTTTTTGTTGATCTTGTTCTCTCGGACCAACAACCACCTCAAGCTTTTAAGACTCCAACACTTCAGCTCAATTACTTTTCCCTACTGTGACCCTTGCAGAAATTTCACTTATATATAGTGTGGAATGAGTCTGTGGCATGGAACTTGTTCCAATCATAGTCAGTTCCTTGAAATGATTGAAATTCATAGCAAGAGAAGATCTCAATTGATCGAAATTAGGTACTTGATTATTGGTACTACAAATCTTCTGTCCAGGTACAATCCGTGTAATGTACCCCAAATTTCCCAAATAAAAAAAAAATTGTTAGGGGACATTAAAGTTCTTGTGAATTTAAAGTATTATGTTTTACAAGAACATCGAATTGATTAGTTAAAAATATAATTTTATTTGATTTTGTTAGCTCCATTATTGATTTGACTAGAAATGTTTCCACAAAACAGTTGATCGAGGGTCATGTTGAATGGATTATTTCTACGATCTACTCCCCAAACACATCTTCCATTCTAGGTCAGCACCATCTTCCATTCTAGGTCAACAAAAGAAATTGTAGGTCCCTGCATTTATCCACAGAGGCTGGACTCAACAATTGCAACTTTTGATGGAGTTGGCTGACTGCTGCAAACATTTTCTCTCACTTTTGCCCTTGATGGTTGGGTGCAAGTTCTTATTAATAACGAATGCAATTGATTGGTTGGCTACACTGGTTTCAGATGCACCTGTTTTGGCATACCTCCAGATGGAGAGAGGAATCATCGGCAGGAAATATGGGAATCACGCCGGCGTATGTACGGGAATCATCAACGGTAATAGATAGTCCGTGGGCCGCTAGTTAGCTATAGCTGGTATCGATGATGGGTGTTTGATCAACATCATATTAATGCTACAAGCCTGGTGCAAAGTATGAGAGCAATATGTAGTTTGTTAAGAAACATTGAATGCTGTGGTAAGTAGATTATAGGCTACCAATACCATGTTAGATATTAGCTACAATGCAAAATTTACTTTCTAATTTTTTTTTTTTTATTTCAAGTTAGATCAACCTCAATCAAACTAGTAAAAATCAAATGCTGCTTATGGGTAGCACCTACCTTATTACCACTTGCACTATAATTAACCTGCCTGTGGCAGGTGCTATAGGAATCAGAAATTTTCAATTCCCACAAAATTCCACAGCAGTCATCCTACATACATAGATATATATACTTGCCTTCTTAGATTAACTATGCATTTTGTTCAATTTTTTTACTCATTCAATTTCAAATTTAAATAATTTTTAATAATATAACATTTTAGAATTACAATTCACCAAAAAAAATAATACCCATCTCTTCCCTCCAAAACCTTCATTATTTCAAAAACTCATCTCTTCCCTCAAAACCCTCATCATTTCAAACCTTAAACCCCTCGTCATTTCAAACCTTATTTATGTAATACTGATCCATCCCGACTTCCTGACCCTAGCTTATTCTGGTAGAGTATGGGGAGTAAAGGACCCAAGAATTTGCAGGGATTCCCTAAAGAATAGTGCCTATTGGACTGCTTTACTTCTTAAAGAAATTTATTCCTTACTTCCGAGAGAAAGTGATAGAATCGATGACTTCACATGGTGCCTGAGTGAGGCTTCCTGCCTTACTGAATACTTGACTGGGACTTATTTCAACAAGAACTTAAAAATATGAATGGTTTTGCTTCTAGCTGGAAGAAGAAACAGTCCTTGAAAGCACGAGTCACATAAGGTGCACACTATTTTGGTGGTGGTCATCCAGTAAGTCCAGAGCACTGCTGGGATGGGATCGTCCCAATCATCCCAGCTTGCCTAAATGATTGAGCATGCCTACCCAATTGGTTGAGAACAAGGTGACTATCTTCCCATGAAGAACCAAGAGAAATAGTACCCATCTCTTCCCTCCAAAACCTTCATCATTTCAAAAAATCATCTCTTCCCTCAAAACCCTCATCATTTCAAACCTTAAACCCCTCATCATTTCAAACCTTATTTATGTAATACTGATCCATCCCGACTTCCTGACCCTAGCTTATTCTGGTAGAGTATGGGGAGTAAAGGACTAAAAAATTTACAGGGATTCCCTAAAGAATAGTGCCTATTGGACTGCCTTACTTCTTAAAGAAATTCATTCCTTACTTCCGAGAGAAAGTGATAGAATCGATGACTTCACATGGTGCCCGAGCAAGGCTTCCTGCCTTACTGAATACTTGACCGGGACTTATTTCAACAAGAACTTAAAAATATGAATGGTTTTGTTTCTTGCTGGAAGAAGAAACAACCCTTGGAAGCATGAGTTAAGCTTTGACCCTTGAACCTATGAGTCACATAAGGTGCACACTATTTTGGTGGTGGTCATCCAATAAGTCCAGAGCATTGATGGGATGGGATCGTCCCAATCATCCCGGCTTGCCTAAATGATTGAGCATGCCTACCCAATTGGTTGAGAACAAGGTGACTATCTTCACATGAAGAACCAACCAGGGTGAAACAATTGAGATGGGAGTTGGGTTGTTTGAGGTGGAGGAAGGGGCCAGATTGAGAAGCAGGGTGCTTGAGATTATTTCAACTGCCTTTAGTACACACCCATCCCTAACTAAACCGCCTACGCTAGGAACTGAACAGAATTTTATCCAACTATTCGATATTCGAATCGAATTGGTGAATTTTCGTTTTTTTTTAAATATGGTCAAATTCGGTAACTATGGTTAAAAGCATACACAAGGGTACATACCATCGATGTGAACCCTCCAAGGAATTTGTAGATTGGAATGCATGAACAATTGTAGAAAGGAATTCGATACGATTTTTTTTTCCCTTCTTGTTATGCGAGATGCTTAAAATATTTGTTCACGCCACACAAGATCTTAAGCTCTCGATATGGATGACAAAACTACAAACGAAACAGACAATAATCAAGAAGAGACAATAATAATAGGAAAATGCAGAGCACAATTGTATTATATTAGTTAATAGTCTAAAGCTATAAAGGAAAAACAAAAACAAAATAAGAAGATCAAGAAGTCAGAAGCAAATCAAACATTGTTGAGATTATAACTAACACTCTCTAGTAAACTCAAGAGTTACAAACATCAGCAAATGTCTAAGTGTTGTCTCTTAAAATAAAAAATGGTTTTTTCCAATGGCTTTCTAAAGATGTGTGCGAGCTGGTCTCATGGCCCACAAAATTGAATTGTGATTTCACCATTATTGAATAGCTCATGTATGAAATGAAAGCGAGTGTCAATGTGATTTCTATTCTTATGAAAAACATGGTTTTTGGTTAAAACAATTTCTGAAGTAGTGTCATAGAAGATAAGAGTTGGCTCATTTTTTGTATGTGACATGTCATTCAATAGTCTTCGCAGCCACACAACCTCACAGGAAGCTGAGGAAGCAACGACATACTTTGCCTCTGTAGAAGATATTGAGACAATGGATTGCTTCTTTGATGCCCAAGAAATTAGATTCGTGTAGAGGTGAAAAGTGTACCCTGAGGTGTGGCTGCCTTCAAAAGTATTGTTAGTGTAGAAAGATGATTATCTTCAGTCTGAGTGTACCATAAACCAAAATTGAGAGTGCCTGCAACATATATTAGAATCATTTTCGCAATATTCAAGTTAGAATCTTTGGGGGATTCCATGAACCTGGAAAAAAATCCAATTGCATACATAATATCAAGCTTAGTTGTTGTAAGATACAACAAATTGCCTACTAAACTTTTGTATAAAGTAGAATCCACTATAGGGCCTTCATCTTTCTTGCTCAATTTTGTGCCTAGGGGTATAGTGGTTTCTTTGGATTGCAGTCTTCCATGCAAAATATTTTGATGATGTTTGATGAATATTTTTGCCGAGAGACACAAATCCCTTTGGTTGATTGGTCAACCTCAATCCCGAAAAAATATTTCATTATGCCAAGATCTATAATTTCAAACTCAGATTGCATGGCATGATTAAATCTGGTTAACTAAAGATTTCCAGTATATATCATGGACCATCAACATAGATATAGACAATCAAAATTTTACCTTTCACATCTGTTCTAGTGTATAGAGTTGGCTCATTTTGGCTTTTGCAGAAACCACTCTTGATTAGGTAAGTATCAATTTCATTGTACCAAGATCTTGGAGCTTGCCTTAAGCCATACAAGTATTTCTCCAACCGATAGACTTTGGTTGGATTCTCTTTGACTTCAAATCGAGGTTGTTGATCCACATAGACCTCTTCTTCTAAGACACCATTCACGAAAGAAAAAGTTTCACCATAATCAATGCTTGGTTGCAGTGAGAATCCTTTAGTAACAAGTCTTGCTTTGTTTTTTTCAATCTTCCCATTTTCATTAAGTTTATTCTTGTAAACCCACTTGACAGCAATACTTGTCTTATGTCTGGGAAAATCCACAAGATCCCATGTTTTTTTCTTCTCAATAGAGTCAATTTCTTGGTTCATGGCTTGAACCCAATGTGGCTTTTTGGTTGCCTCTTTAAAAGATGTAGGTTGACATGACATTAATGCAAAAAGATTGCGTTGATCAATATCATCCAATTGCTAATGGATTTCACTCAAGCTTTGAGTTCTCTGATTCCGAAGTTCAGAGGATGAATTTCTTCTTGAAGAAGAGTTGTCCTTAGATGTTTGAGGTTGTCCTTGTACCTACAATCTTGGAAGCACAAGTTGATGTGTTTGTTGTCCCGAATTATTTATGTGCTCAGGAAGTGGCAACAATGGATTTTGGCTATCCATAGGGTGATTTTCAGACTCACTCCAGAACTAATATTCAATAAATTAGACATTTCTCTTGAGAATGAGTTTCGTTGAAATCATATTGTAGAGTCTGTAGGATTTGGATTTCTCACTCTAGCCAACAAAAATTCATTTCTCACTTCGATCATCAAGTTTTTTCCTCAATTCGGAAGGTATGTGAGCGAATGGAATGCATCCAAAATTACTAAGATGAGCAACATTTAGTTTTGTCCCACACCATGCTTCTTGAGGGACCTTCATCTTGACACTATTTTTTGGAGATCTATTCAGAGGATAAATTGAACATGCTACAACCTCATTCCAAAATAGATTTGACAAACATTTATCTATGAGAAGGATCCTTTCCATGTTCATTATAGTCTATTTTTTCCTCTCATCCACTCCATTTTGTTGTGGAGTATACATGGTTGTGGTTTGCATGATTATGCCTTGTGATTTGCATAAATTTGCAAATTCTATTGAACAATTTTCGCCTCCTCCATCTGAACTCAAAACCTTCACATATTTCCCACTATGTTTTTGAGCTTCAACTTGGAACTCCTTGAACTTTGAAAAGGTTTCAGACTTGTGTCTAAGCAAATAGATCCATATTTTCATGCTAAAGTCATCAATAAATGTTAGAAAATAGAAGCCACCACCTATTGATTTTGTTTGCATTGGTCCACATAGGTCAGTGTGAACCAACTCTAAGTGTTGTTTGGCTTGAGTGGAGGAATATGGAAATCTTGTTCTCTTATGTTCTCCAAGAATTCAAGAATCACATGGGGGATTTCACTCTTTGAAGATAGGTAGACATTTGACCATGGAGTGCTTCTGCAGGAGGCTTAGACGTTGAAATGGAAAAGGTCCAAATCTTGTTTCATTGGGGGTGGATGCAGTTTGTGCATAAGATTGGGTCAAATTTACAATTCTAAGGGTTAGGGGAAACATTATATTCCTACATGATGCTCCCTCAAAAAGTACCTTATAGCCATTTTCAACTAGTTTTCCTACACTCAGATTATGTTTTAGATCTAGAACGTGATAGACATTGTGTTTTAGTGAGAATAGGTACAATTCCTTTTCCTTGAACTTTGACTAAAGAGTCATATTCAAGCGTAATATCACATGAAATAGTAGGATAAATGCAAGAAAGTAAATATTTGTTACCTCTCATGTGATTGTTGCATCCACTATCTAGCAACCATAGGTCCTTGCGTTGTTCTTTAGTTTTGTGACATGATAGAAATGTCCCATCTAAGGTGTCTCCTTCATGATTTGAGACATGTGCTCTTCTTGGGTGTTAATATTCTTTCTTCTTTTTTCATTCAGATTCATAGTGCCCATACTTTTTGCAGTAATAGCATTGTATTCTTGCTTTTTCATTGGATGTCCTCCCTCTGCCTCTTCAAGGCTGGAAATTTTGATTTTGATTTTGATGTGTGTGACTTTCACTTGAGTGATAGTTTCTTGGACTTCTCCCTCTTTCTCTGTGACCACTGACTCTGCCTCTGCCTCTTCCTCTCTCTCTGTTGAAAGAGAATTGAGCCTTGAAGGCATTGGCTATTGACTCATCTTCTAGATGTAGTATGGTCTCATGTGACAATAGAGAACCCATGAGTTCATCTGTTGAAAAAACTGTCAGATCCTTGCATTCAAGGATGGCTATAACAACCATCTCAAATATCTTTGGAAGACTTCTGAGGACTTTCTCAACAATTCGTTGATCAAGGATGGATTCACTAGTCAACCTGATCTGGTTTACAATTCCCATAAGTCTGGCCATAAATTGATCAATATTTTTAGACTATCATTTTTAAAGTCTCAAAATGTGTCCTCGAGGTCTGTTGCTTGACTGTTTGGACCTTTTCATTTTGTTGTTAGGTTGTACTGATAATGTATCAGACATGTTTTAAGGTAACAACACATGTGATTTTTTAGAAAATTGAGTCATCTACTGAGTTTTGAATCTATAAATAGGATTTATTCTCTCTTTTACTCTGTTATGCCCAAGCAACTCTTTCTTGATTGTTCATAGTGGCTAGATCTATTGGATATGGTTCCACATAGACAATATTGATTGGATCCCAACAATCCTGTGCTTGTAAGAAGGATCTCATTCTGAGAGACCAAAGTTCATATTTATTCCCAAGAAGAATCGACCCTTGTGTTGGTCCTAAATGGTTAGAGGTGGCCATTTTTGTAAAAAACATCATAACAATTCTTTTTCTCAGGGATAAATAAGTACCTCTTATATCACTTGATGTAAGTAGATAGGTCCTTGTCCTGTGTCCTGTGCGTAAAACACACCAGTGAAGTTTCGAGCTTGAGCTATAGGAAATTTCTTGTATCCTAGTATCGAAATTTTTGAATACGATTATCCGAGCACAAGACTGTGCAAAGTTAGAGCTTTGATTTTCATTCTTTATCGACGATAACCCTTTAATGGTGAAAACTAGGAGCTCTCAACTTCCTTTTTTTTTTAACGATTTTTTTTTATTTTATCTTTAAACATTCATATGACTAAGGGATGAGAACGAGATTCTCTGGGGATTTGGGATCTAGGTGTTTCGGGACATCGAGACTTTCTTCACTTCTTATCTTCGAATAAACAATTCGTGAACTATCAAAGAATAGGCAACAAGATCAACGGTCTTCAACAAGCATCGAGACCGACGACTCAAATTTCACTGTTTCAGGCTTTGACGGTTTTTGTTGATCACACCAACACGTAAAACATTCACAAAGTGCCAATCAACGAAAAAGGGAAGATTAGATGACTCTTGTTATTCCACCAGATCAACAACTCTATGCCTCCTTCACACTTCGTGCTTCGACGATTTTTCCACAACACCTTTTTACAAATCTCCCGAATTGACGAATACACCCAAGTATTAAACCGACGGTCCTCAAGCTCCGATGGATGTACGATTCATATTTCTTCTCTTTGGGATTCGATTATTTATTTTAATCTTCCACACAGCATGACCCTTTATATCCGCCGATGCCAAAATTTTTAAATGGAAACCAAGATCAATGACCCACAACGCTCAGCGAACTGACGTTCCGATATGTTTTTCGAGACATCGAGAGTTTTGTCCCTGTCTTCTCAATGAAAAAAAATCACTTAAGTGTCGAATATTCGAAGTGACTTAAGCATGATCCTAGCGGTCCACGTATTTTCTAAACGAGTGGTCAAGATCCACTTCAGTGCTTTGGAATTTGGGGTTCTTTCCGCATTGCTTCACAGTTCTCCTGGAGTGTCAAATCGTCGAACTGTCGGATGACTTCCATGTGACCAACACCTTGGATTTACTCCATCTTTTTGGAGCTTCAGGTGATTGGTAGCTTTAGCACCTATTCTCTACATCCTCCTAAGTACAAGATCACTGAATATGGGGATCCTCTGACACGTGTCTACTAGATCCAATGGTCCAGAGTCACTTCAAAACACCGAGACTTAGGATCACCTTGTAAGATCAACGGTTGTGTTTAAATGTATCTTGAAGATCAATGACCATGAGTGATTGCAGATCTTTAACTTGTTAGCACATTAATTTCCTTCCCGATCTCCACAATGCAAATATGCTTGTTCGTAGTGGGTTCGATATCCACCATTGATCTATTGATCTAGAAAGATCAACGATCCTAAGGGATTGCAGAGTTTGAACTTGCACACTCTTTAATTCCCTTGCGAGTTTCGCAGTTTCTCTCCATCATCGATCTGTATTCAATGAGATCTGTTTGGCTTTGTTGCGTGCTCCTCATCCTATTTGGGCTTAATCAAAGGACCCAGACCTGTTCCAAGGACTGATCTAACAACTGTCGTAGATTCTCCTCTGCTACTTCTGCATCTTCCTCCCGAAGAAAGGATTCCATGAATTCTTAAAGCTCTTCATATTGAATCTTCTATCTGGAAGGAATATTGAAAGGATACTGCAACAAAGCTTCCATGCAGGACATATATACCCTTTGTATTCTAATGATAATAGCTTATGTGACTTGATTATATTTGACAACAAAAAGGTTGATGTTGAAGTTTTTTGTATCTGTATTTGAAGTGATTTCTGGATTCATAAAAATAGAAAATCATAGTTTTATTTTTTGAAAGATTCATTTGTGGAGAAACAATCCCACTTATTTTGTGGATAAATATATTTTTCTTTTAAAAAAAAATGGAATATATATTTTGTTTTTTAAAAATGTTATTTAAGTGGGTGGCGTTTTTAATTTTTTTTTATAGAAGTTTGAATATTTATGAAATTTGAAGCGGAAATATATATTTTTCAAAAATCAAATTAATTTTTTGGAGTAAAAAAATATTCAAATTGACATTTAGAGAGGGATCCTCTGTGTAGAGAACTAATAATAAAGATGATGAATTCTCAATTCGAGGTTAAAAAATTTAATGGTAAAAATAACTCCAAATTGTGGAAACTTAAAATGCGAGATTTGTTAGTATAACAGGGATTGCATAAGTCATTAGATGGAAAGAGCAATGACGTTCAACTATGACCAATGAAGAGTGAGAAGCCCTGCATTCTAGAGCCCTAAAAACAATTCGGTTATGTCTTGTAGATGATGTCTTGTTGAGTATTATTCTAGAATAAACAACAACTGGCTTATGGAGAAGGATGGAGAGCCTTTATATGACAAAGTCCTAGACGAATCATATCTACATGAAGAGGGAGCAATACAATTTAAAAATGAAAGAAGGTATGAAATTTATTGATCATTTGAATGTGTTTAATACTTTTATATGTCAGTTGAATAATATGGATGTTAAACCCGATGACGAAGATAAGACAGTTACATTTCTATGTTCATTCCCTGAATATTTAGACCATCTAGTCACTTTCATATATTTAGTAAAACTAAGAATCTTGAATTTGATATTGTTCATGGAGTTTTGTTGTCTGAGGAGGTATAGAGAAAATGGAGTATTGAAACCTCCGCACTAAAAACATTGGTTTCTCGTGATCAATCCATAGAAAGGGGAGAGCATTTAAGTAGAACATCCATGGCTAAGTCAACAAGTAGAAAGGGAAAGGGAATATGTTGTTATTGTAACAAATTAGGGCATCTCAATAAAGATAATTGGAAGCTGTAGGAATCCAATTAAGACTCCAAAAATGAAGTAAATCCTTTCGAATCATGTTCATGTATGATTGATGAAGTCTTTACAATTTGTAATGTCTCACAATTTTATGAAGAGTGGACCTCAGGGAAGATTTTAAGGATGGAAATTTATTTTAAAATGTAGAAACCTTAGAGAATCTTACTTATCCTTCATATGCAAACTATAAATGTTTGGCGATATTTTTGAAAAAATATTCAAATTTCTAAGGATTTTATATAGTTTTTATAAAATATTGGTGATTTTTAAGGTAATTTTTTTTTATCCTATAGAATTTGG
This sequence comes from Picea engelmannii, assembly GCA_009831015.1. Lineage (NCBI taxonomy): Eukaryota > Viridiplantae > Streptophyta > Pinopsida > Pinales > Pinaceae > Picea > Picea engelmannii. The sequence goes on along the minus strand of ML794752.1, from coordinate 205,484 downwards.
GTGAATCATTTTTAAAATAGCGAATCTCATTTTTGGAAAAACCATGGAAAATTAGCCCATGAGAGAAATTTAGCCCCTAAAATCATCCATGAGAGTGGTTATTAGATTATGGTGCTTCACACCATTTGTGTCCACATCAATATTGGCTTTCTACATACCAAGCTATTTATGGTGGTAGTGTTCTTTTGGGAAAAAATGTTTCCTATAGGACTGTGGGGTTGAGAGTATTATGATTAATATTTTTGATGGAATAGTAAGAAAGTTAACAAATGTAAGATATGTACTTGAACTCAAAAAGAGTTAATCTGCAAAGCTTGAGCTGGTTGTTTCTCTGAGAGGAAAAGATCAACAAAAACATGTACTATGCCCATATATTTGAAGCTCTAATGAAACACAGAGGGGGATTGTACCTGGACATAAGATTTGTAGTATCAATACTCAAGTACCTAATGTTTATCAATCAAGATCTTCCCTTTTCTAAGAATTTTAGTCATTTTGGGTAGTTTGGTGTATCAACTTCCCGGGGGGTGTAACTTTGGCATACAATCTCCATTTGGGGTGCAGGATATCTCATTGGAAAGGTATCATCAAGGCTATTCATTTAGGGGGGATCAATAAGAGCCTTTGGATATCATTGAGAATATTGATCCCCAAAACCCTTCATTTAGGCCCTCAAAATGGCCCCGAAAGTTAAAAATTGCTAAAAATAGTAAATGACCAAAATTGCCAGAATATTTTTTTGAGCTAGTTGGAAAAGGTGGGTGGCCAATGATATCCACCTGGATCATACCTAATGTCGATCAATTTATATTTTTTTTTGCTATGATTTTCAGTCGTTTCAAGGACCTGATTGTGCTTGGAACAGGTTCCATGCCAAAGACTCATGGTAATCTGCTTGCAGAGATGAAAACACATAGGGGAAAATGCAAGCAAGGTATCAAAGAGACATATATTGTTTTTGCCAATGAAGAGAATGCATCGTCAAATGGTGATGACAGGGAATGGGTGAGGAAGGATCTGATGATATATGATTCCTTGTTGCGCAATTTGATGAATGAAGATGAATTATGCAATGAAGCAAGTGGAGGAACAAAGCGTACTTACTTAATGATAGGGAACGTAATGAAGAATAAAAGGCAATGGATAAACCAAGATAGAGTATTTATCAGTTCAGTCCTAGGCATTCATTCTTGATATTATGGTAGATGAGGGAGGTATTAACCTCTACATGTAACCTTTGACGAGACTAGAATATTTCAGGAAGCAAGAGAAACCCTAAACAGATGTCGTCTCAGCAGAATATTTATATATTCTGCTGAGACGACATCTGTTTAGGTTTTCTCTTGCTTCTTGAAATATTCTAGTCTCGTCAAAGGTTACACGTAGAGGTTAATACCTCCCTCATCTACCATAATATCAACAATGAACGCCAGGGACTGAACCTATAAATACTCTATCTCAGTTTATCCATTGCCTTTTATTATTCAATATGGTCCCCATCATTAAGTAGGTACACTTTGTTCCTCCACATGATTCATTACATAATTCATCTTCATACATCAGATTGCACCTCAAGGCATCATATTTCATCAGAGCCTTTCTTACCCATTCCCTGTCATCCCCATTTTATGATGCATTCTCTTCATTGGCACAAACAATAGATGTCTCTTTGATACCTCGCTTTCATTTTACCCTATGTGTTGTCATCTTTGCAAGCATATTACCATGAGCCTGTGGAATGACACTTGTTCCAAGCATAGTCAGGTCCTTGAAATGACTAAAACTCATAGAAACATCAAATCTCAATTGATAGAAATTAGGTACTTGAGTATTGATAATACAAATATTTTGTCCAGGTACAATGCCCCTTTGCGTTTCGAAAAACTTTTGAATAATGAGTATGTGGCATGACACCTGGTCCAAGCATAATCAGGGCCTTGAAACGACTGAAACTCATATCAAAAAGAGATCTCAATTGATCAACATTAGATACTTGAGTATTGATACTAAACGTATTTTTTCCAAGTCCAATCCCCCTTTGCGTTTTGACAGAACTTCAAATATCCAGGAATAGTAGAGGTTTTTATGATCTTGTCCACTCAGACCAACATGCATCTCAATCTTTTTATACTCCAACACTTATGCTGCATTAATTTTCCCTACTATGAACCCTGTATCAATTTCACTGCTATTTAGTGTGGAATGAGTCTGTGGCATGACACTTGTTCCAAGAATGGTCAGGTCCTTGTAATAGATAAAACTCATAGAAATAACATATTTCAATTTATTGACATTAGGTACTTGAGTATTGATACTACAAATATTGTGTCCAGGTACAATCCCCCTCTGTGTTTTGGTATACTTTCGAATATATGGGAATAATAGAGTTTTTTGTTAATCTTGTCCTCTCAGACCAACAACTAGCTCAAGATTTTCAGACTCCAACACTTCTGCTCAATTACTTTTCCCTACTTTGACCCTTGCAACAATTTCACTTATATTTAGTGTGGAATGAGTTAGTGGCATGGAACTTGTTCCAAGTATAGTCAGGTCCTTGAAATAACTAAAATTCATAGCAAGAGAAGATCTTGATTGATCAACATTAGTTACTTGAGTATTGATACTACGAATGTTCTGTCCAGGTACAATCCCTGTAATGTACCCCAAATTTCCAAAATAAAAAAAAAATTGTCAGGGGACATTAAAGTTCCTTGACTCTCTAACATTGATTGTGACATAGAGATAATCCATTAAACCTATCCTTATTCCTTTATTTTATGCATAACATTTTTACTGTCGTTATTGGATTAGAATCATACACTTATTTGTATTGAAGAAAATTGCGACCAGGATTGTCATAGCCCTTAGAATAACCAATATATCTATGTCAAGACATGCTATCCATAATACACCATGTAATAGACTATCATTAATCATATATCGTCCACTTATAGATAATTCTCCTAGCTCTGATCAACAATATAGACTATAAACTATAGACTATTAATAACAATAACACTAACCATAATGATATATATCATTTATCATATAGACTATCATATGGATACCATAACAATAACACTATCCATAACAATATATATATATATATATATATATATATATATATAAAATTTACGATATAGACTATCATATGGATACCATAACACTAACACTATCCATAACATATATCGTTTAACATATAGACTATTATATGGATACCATAACAACGTATGAATTTATCATAGCATAGCGAACATATATCTATACATAATGTATTGTTGACCACAACGCAGTGGACATATACCTATACCTAACATAGGTAATCCCTACCTGACTATTAACATCGTCTTTTCATTCTAGGGTTCGACTGTGAACATGACTCAGCAATTAAGTGGTTCGAAAACCGTTTATGCTAGATGACAGGTCAGGTCTTGTAGGCATTTACTCTTGGCCTGGTTCATTAATGGTGAGCCTATCTCGTACCTTCCAGGATGACCCTGAGGCAAACACGCCCAATTTAGTCTTGCCATTTCCTCAACTTGACATGGTAGAGGTAAGGGTGCTTACCAACTGCTTTTACCCCTCCAGCAAGGACCTCGAGGTAACATTCATTCATCGTTCTTGTCCCCTTTGGTACTGTAACAACATTTTTGTCTCTACACTGTAATACGACCAGTGCATTTGGTGAGGTTCGACTCTGGTGAGCAATGGAAAGAGGCAATGCATACCCGGGGTTCTCTATGCAACAAGGTTAGTAAACGATTTCATTGTTTATGATCTATATGAGAAGTATTTCATGATGTATTCTCTATTTGATGCAAATGTAAATAGTTGAGAGCTCAAAGTAACAGACCTCATGTTTTCCTTTCTCTGTTTGAGGGTTGAAAGTTGCGCCCTGTATGCGTTTTTTTCCCAGGATTTCCACTGGGTTTATGGTTACATTATTAAGTTAGATGAGACGCCTTGAGAATTAATGCTTGATTTTGAGGTTCAATGTGTTTTCTCTTGGTTGGATATAAGTCTTCAAACCTAGTTGTTTGTGATTCCTTCCCAGTGAGACCATCGCCAGAATCATTATTGAAGTTAAACCCTCTACATTTTATTTTAATTATCATTGTATATTGTTATTCTTACCCTTTGGAACTCATCCAAAGATCCCAAGACTTTCTATGCTTATTGCTATTATTCAAACTTGGCTAGACTCAACAATTGCAACTTTTGATGGAGTTGGCTCACTGTTGCAAACATTTTCTCTCGCTTTTTCCATGAATGGTTGGGTGCAAGTTCTTATTAATAACGAATGTAATTGATTGGTTGGCTACACTTGTTTCAGATGCACCTGTTTTGGCATACTTCCAGATGGGGGGGAGGATTTATTGGTAGGATATATATATATTTCTAGTTACCAATCTACTTAGATGGGTCACCCGTCGTACGTACGAGCATCATCAACTGTAATATATATCCCACGGGCCGCTAGCTATAATCGAGTATCAATGATAGATGTCTGATCAACATCATATTAATAGCACAAGCCATCTGCAAAGTTTGGGAGCAATATGTATTTTTTTAAGCAACATTGAATGTGGCGGCAAGTGGATTATAGGCCACTAGTAGCAGGATGGATATTGGTTGTCGTGCAAAGTTTACCTTCGGGTTTTTCTTTTATATCGAGCTAGATGAACCTCAAACTAGTAAGAATCAACTATTTCTTATGGGTAACACCTACCTTATTTCCACTTTCACTATAATTAACCTACCCGTGGTGTTATAGGAATCATAAATTTTCAATTTCGACAAAATTCCATAGCAGGCATCTTAAATACATAGATATATATACTTTGCTTCTTAGATTAACTATGCATTTTGTTCAATTTTTTTACTCATTCAGTTTGAAATTTGAATAATTTTTAATAACACTTAGATATATATACTTTCCTTTTTAGATTAACGATGCATTTTGTTCAATTTTTTTACTCATTCAGTTTGAAATTTGAATAATTTTTAATAATGTAACATTTTATAATTACAATTCACCAAGAGAAATAGTACCCATCTCTTCCCTCCAAAACCCTCATCATTTCAAACATTAAACCCCTCATCATTTCAAACTTTATTTATGTAATACTGATCCATCATGACTTCCTAACCCTGGATTATTCTTGGAGAATATGGGGAGTAAAGGACTCAATAATTTATAGGGATTCCCTAAAGAAGCCTATTGGACTGCCTTATTTATGTAATATTGATCCATCCTGACTTCTTGACCCCTATCTTATTCTTGGAGAGTATGGGGAGTAAATGTTGATGTTTGGACAACATCGGGAAGACATTCTCTAAAGATAAAAATTAATAATATAATTATTAATCGATTATTAACTATAGTATATAATAATAATAACAAATAGTTATTGATTATTCAAGGGATACATCCTTTCATGGATTGTCACCTTATGTTCTCTATATATGGAACACTCATCATTGTAATAATATATCAAATATCTGTTATATCTTATATAAAGAAAACCAACAGTAAAGGACTCAAGAATTTACAGGGATTCCTTAAAGAATAGTGCCTATTGGACTACCTTAATTCTTAAAGAAATTCATTTCTTACTTCCGAGAGAAAGTGATAGAATCCATGACTTCAGATGGTGCCTGAGCGAGGCTTCCCGCCTTACTAAATACTTGACCGAGACTTATTTTAACAAGAACTTAAAAATATGAATGGTTTTGTTTCTAGCTGGAAGAAGAAACATCCCTTGAAAGCATGAGTTAATCTTTGACCCTTGAACCTATGAGTCACATAAGGTGCACACTATTTTGGTGGTGTTCATGTAGTACGTCCAGTGCACTGCTGGGATGGGATCATCCCAATCATCCCAAATTTCCTAAATGATTGAGCATGCCTACCCAATTGGTTGAGAACAAGGTGACTATTTTCCCATTACGACGTTATATACAGAAGAGCCAACAAGGGTGAAACAATTGATATGGGAGTTGGGTTGTTTGAGGTGGAGGAAGGGGCCAGGGAGAGGATAAAGGGTGCAGATTGAGAAGCAGGGTTCTTTGGATTATTTTGTGAAACAATTTAGATGGGAGTTGGGTTGTTTGAGGTGGAGGAAGGGGCTAGAGAGAGGATAAAAGAGGCAGATTGAGAAGCAGGGTGCTTGGGAGTATTTCAACTGCCTTTAGTACACACCCATCCCTAACTAAATCACGTATGCTGCGAACCAAACCGAATTTTATCCAAATATTCATTATTCAAATCGAATTGGTGAATTTTCATTTTTTTTTAATATGGTCAAATTTAGTAACTATGGTTAAAAGCATACACAGGGGTACATACAATCAATGTGAACTGTCCAAGGAATTTGTATATATGAATGCGTAAAAAATTGTAGCAAGGAATTTGAAACGATTTTTTTTTCTCTTGTTGTTATGCCAGATCCTTAAATTATTTGTTCACACCACACAATATATTAAGCTATCGATATGGTTGAAAATACTATAAATGAAACAGACAATATAGAAGAGATAGATCTAGAATAGGAAAATGCATAGCACAATTGTATTAGTTGATAGTCTAAAGCTATAAAGGAAAAAAAAAATAAGAAGTCATAAGAAATAACTAACACTCTCTCGTAAACTCAAGAGTTACAAAAATGAGCATTTATAATGCCTAAGTGTTGTCTTCGAAAATAAAAAATGGTTTTTCCCAATGGATTTTTAAAGATGTCTGGGAGCTAGTCTCATGGCCCACAAGATTGAAGTGTGATGTCACCATTATTAACTAGCTCGCGTATGAACTGAAAGCGAGTGCCAATGTGATTGGTTTTCTTACGAAAAACATGGTTTTTGGATAAAACATGCTGAAGTAGTGTCATAGAAGATAAGTGTTGGCTCATTTTATGTATGTGACATGTCATTCAATATTCTTCGTAGCCACACAAATTGATAGGAATCTGAGGTAGGAGCGACATACTTTTCCTCTATAGAATATGTTTAGACAATGGGTTGCTTATTTGATGCCCAAGAAATCAGATTCGTGTCGAGGTGAAAAGTGTACCCTGAGGTGATTTTTTGGTCATCTAGGTTGCCTGCAAAATCAATGTTAGTGTAACTAGAAGGATGATTATCTTCAGATTGAGTGTACCATAAACCAAAATTGAGAGTTCCCACAACATATGTCATAATCATTTTCTCCATGTTTGAGTGAGAATCTTTGGGAGATTCCATGAACCTGGAAACGAAGCCAACTGCATACATAATATTAGGTTTAGTTGTTGAAAGATACAATAAATCTCGTACTAAACTTTTGTATAAAGTAGAATCCACTATAGGGCCTTCATCTTTCTTGCTCAATTTTGTTCCTAGGGGTATAGTGGTTTCTGTTGGATTGCAGTCTTCCATGCAAAATATTTTGATGATGTTTGATGCATAATTTTTTTGACAGACACAAATCCCTTTGGTTGATTGGTTAACCTCAATCCCCAAAAATATTTCATTATTCCAAGATCTGTCATCTCAAACTAAGATTGGATGGCATGTTTAAAACTGGTTAACTGAAGATTTTCAGTATATATCATGGACCATCAACATAAATATAGACAATCATAATTTTAACTTTCTTATCTATTCTGGTGTATAGAGTTGGCTCATTTTGGCTTCTGCGGAAACCACTCTTGATCAGGTAAGTATCAATTTTGTTGTACCAAGATCTTGGAGCTTTCTTTAATCCATAGAATTATTTCTCCAACCGATACACTTTGGTTGGATGCCCTTTGACTTCAAATCATGGTTGCTGATCCAAATAGACCTCTTCTTCTAAGACACCATTCATGAAAGCAAAAGTTTCACCATAATCAATGTCTGGTTGCTGTGAGAATCCTTTGGGAACAAGTCTTGCTTTTTTTTTTTCAATATTCCCATTTTCATTAAGTTTAGTCTTGTAAACCCACTTGAAACCAATACTTGTCTTATGTTTGGGAAAATCCACAAGATCCCATGATTTTTTCTTCTCAATAGAGTCAATTTCTTGGTTCATGTCTTGAACACAATGTGGCTCTTTGGCTACCTCTTTAAAAGATGTAGGTTGACATGACATTAATGAAAAAAGATTGTGTTGATCAATATCATCCAATTGCTAATGGATTTCACTCAAGCTTCGAGTTCTCTGATTCTAAAGTTCAGAGGATGAATTTCTGCTTGAGGATGATTTTTCCTAAGATGTTTGAGGCTGTCCTCGTACCTACAATATTGGAAGCACAAGATGATGTGTTTGTTGTTATAAATTATCTATGTGTTGAGGAAGTGGCAGCAATGGATTTTGGCTATCCATAATGCAATTTTCAAACTCACTCCAGAGCTAATATTCAATAAATTTGACATCTCTGTTGAGAATGAGTTTCTTTGAAATCGTATTATAGAGTCTGTAGGATTTAGATCTCTCACTCTAGCCAACAAAAATTCATTTCTCACTTTGATCATCAATTTTCATCCTCAATTCGGAAGGTATGTGAGCAAATGGAATGCATCGAAAATTCCTAATATCAACAACATTCAGTTTTGTCCCACACCATGCTTCTTGAGGGACCTTCATCTTGACACTATTTGATAGAGAGATATTCAAAGGATAAATTGAGCATGCCACAGCCTCATGCCAAAATAGATTTGACAAACATTTATCTCTGAAAAGGATCCTTTCCATGTTCATTATAGTCTGTTTTTTCTTCTCATCCACGCCATTTTGCTGTGGAGTATACCTGGTTGTGGTTTCGATGATTATGCCTTGTGATTTTCATAAATTTTCAAATTCTGTTCAAAAATATTCTCATTCTCCATATGACCTCAGAACCTTCACACCCAATATGTTTTTGAGCTTCAAACTTGAACTCCTTGAACTTTGAAAAGGTTTCAGACTTGTGTCTGAGGAAATAAATCCATATTTTCTTGCTAAATTCATCAATAGATGTTAGAAACTAAAAGCTACTACCTATTGAATTTGTTTGCATTGGTCCACATAGGTCAGTGTCAACCAACTCTAAGTGTTGTTTTTCTTGAGTGGAGGAATGTGGAAAGATTGTTCTCTTATGTTCTCCAAGAATTCAAGACTCACATGGGGGATTTCGCTCTTTGAGGATAGGTACACCTTTGACCATGTAGTGCTTCTCCAGGAGGCTTAGAATTTGAAAGGGAAAAGGTCCAAACCTTGCATGCTAAGTCATAATTTCATTGGGGGTGGATGCACTTTGTGCATAAGATTGGGTCAGATTTGTAGTTCTATAGGTTAGGGGAAACATTCTATTCTTATACAATTCTCCTTCAAAAAGTACCTTATATCCATTTTAAACTAATTGTCCTACACTCAGATTATGTTTCAGATCTGGAACGTGATAGACATCGTTTATGTCTTTCTTTAAATCTCGTTTAGTGATAATAGGTATCATTCCAAGTGTAATATCACATGAGATAGTAGAATCAATGCAAGAAAGTAAATCTTTGTTACTTTTCATGTGATTGTTGCATCCACTGTCCAAAAACCAGAGGTCCTTGTGGTGTTCTTTAGTTCTGTGACATGAGAGAAACATCCCATATGAGGTGTCTCCTTCATGATTTGAGACATGTTCTCTTCCTAGGTGTTAATATTCTTTATTCTTCTTTCATTTAGATTCATAGTGTATATACTTTTTGCAGTAATATAATTGTATGCTTTCTTTGTCATTGAATCTCCTCCCTCTACCTCTTTGAGGCTAGAAATTTTGATTCTGATTTTTATGTGTGTGAATTTCACCTGAGTGATTGTTTCTTAGACTTCTCCCTCTTTCTTTGTGACCTCTCCCTCTGCCTCTTCCTCTCCCTCTATTGAAAGAGAATTGAGCCTTGAAGGCATTGGTTGTTGACTCATCTTCTAGATGTAGTCTAGTCTCATGTGACAATAGAGAACCCATGAGTTCATCTGTTGAATTTTTTTTCAGATTCTTGCATTCAAGGATGGTTATAAAACCCATCCCAAATTTATTTGTAAGACTTCCGAGGAATTTCTCAACAATCCTTTGATCAAGGATGGATTCACTAGTCAACCTGATCTGGTTTAGAATTCCCATAACTCTGGTCATAAATTGATCAATATTTTTAGACTCTATCATTTTTAAAGTCTCAAAATGTGTCCTCAAGGTCTGCAACTTGACTGTTTGGACCTTTTCATTTCCCTAGTAGGTTTTATTGAGAATCTCCCAGGCATGTTTTGAGGTAACAAAACCTATGATTTTTTAGAAAATTGAGTCATCTACTGAGTTTTGAATCCAGAACTAAGATTTATTCTCTCTTTTCCTCTGTTCTTCCTAAGAAACTGTTTCTTGATTGTTCATAGTAGCTAGATCTTCTGGACCTAGTTCCACATAGCCAAGATCCATTGGATCCCAACAATCCTGTTCTTGTAAGAAGGATCTCATTTTGAGAGACCAAAATTCATATTTTTTCCCAAGAAGAATTGACCCTTGTGTTGGTCCTAAATGGTTAGAGGTGGCCATTTTTGTAAAAAAAATCATAACAATTCTTCTTCTCAGGGATAAAGAAAAACCTCTGATATCGCTTGATGTAAGGACAAAGTTCCTCGTCCTATTTCCTCCACATAAAACACACCAACGAAGTTTTGAGGTCGAGCTATAGAAAATTTCTTGTATCCTGGTATCAATCTTGTTGTATATGATTATCTGAGCACAATATCGTGCAAAGTCAGAACTTTGATTTTCATTATTTATCGACTATAACCCTTTAATGGTGAAAACTAGGAGCTTTGGGGTTCCTTTTTTTTAACTATTTTTTTTTTAACGTTAAATGTTCATATGACCAAGGGATGAGAACCAGATGCTCTGGGTCTTTGGGATCTAGGAGTTTTGGGAAATCAAGACTTTCTTCCCTTCTTATCTTCGAATACACAATTCATGAACTGTCAAACAATAGGAAGCAAGATCAACAGTCCTCAACAAGCAAGGAAATCAACGACTCAAATTTCACTGTTTCGGGCTTCTACAATTTTTGTTGATCACACAAACACGTAAAACTCCCACAAAGTGCCAATCACTAAAAAAGGGAATATCAGACGAATCCTATTATTCCACCACATAAACTCCTATGTGCCTCCTTCACACTTCATCCTTCGACTATTTTTATACAACACGTTTTTACAAGTCTCTCGAATCGACGAATACACCCAAGTATTAAATTGACGGTCCTCAAGCTTCGACATATGGATGATTTATATTTCTTCTCTTCAGGCTTCAACAATTTATTTTGGTCTTCCACACAACACGACCCTTCGTATATGCCAATGCAAAATTGCTGAAATGGCTACCAAGATCAACGACCCACAACGCTCAACCAATTGATGACCGATATTTTTTTTAGGACACCGAGAGTTTTGTCCCTGTCTTCTGAATGACAAAAATTCACCGAAGTGTCCAATCTCCGAAGAGATGTAAGCATGATCCCAACGGTCCATGTGTTTTCTAAATGAGTGGACATGATCCACTTCGGTGCTTTAGCCTTCGGGGCTCTTTCCACATTGCTTCAGAGTTCTCTCAGAGTCTCAAATCGTCGAACTGTCGGATGAATTCCACATGATCAATAGCTTGGATTTACTCCAGCTCTTTGGAGCTTCGGGTGATTGGTAGCTTTAACGCCTATTTTCTACTTCCTTTGAAGTATGAGATCACTGAATATGGGGATCGTCTGACACATGTCTACTGGATTCAATGGTCCAGAGTCACTTCAGAACATCGGGACTTCGAATCACCTTGTAATATCAACGATCATGTTTAAATGTGTCGTGAAGATTAATGACCATGAGTGATTGCAGAGCTTTAATTTTCTAGCGCATTAATTTCATTCCTGATCTCCATAATATAAATATGCTCATCCATAGTGGGGTTGATGTCCACCATTGATCTATTGATCTAGCATGATCAATGATCCTAAGGGATTGCGGAGTTTGAACTTGCACAGTCTTTATTTCCCTTGTGATTTCTGCAATTTTTCTCTGTCTTCGATCTATATTCAATGAGATCCGATGGTCTTGACTTAATGTTTAAATGATCTGACGAATATTTTCTCTCATACCCATATCTAACGACTAAGATCTGTTCAACTCCCTTGTGCATTCCTCATCCTATTTGGGGTTAATGAGAGGACCGAGACCTGTACCCACGACTGATCTAACAACTTATGTAGATTCTCCTCTACTACTTCTGCATCTTCCTCCTGAAGAAACAATTCCATGAATTGTTAAAGATCTTCATCTTGAATCTTCTTCTACAAATCTACCTCATGCTCTTTTTTAGCAGATTGATGTCTCCAACGCTCCTTTAGCAGACTGCTCCAGTTCTCCTTTAGTGGACTACTCTCTAGGCTTTGTGAAGAGTCTTATCTCCCACGCTTTGATACCATGAAAAAACTATAAATGAAATAGATAATACATAATAGACAGAACTAGAATAGAAAAATTCAGAGCGCAATTGTATTAGTTGATAGTCTAAATCTATAAAGGGAAAACTAAACAAGAAGATCAAGAAGTCAAAAGAAAATCCTAATGACTGGTACATCTATCCAAAACACCTGGAAATGTACAGTCATACGTTGTTGAAGTTATAACTAACAATTGTATGAGTAAGAAGATAACACTATTGTGTTTGAGGAGAAACACGTTTTTAAAATGTGACAACAATTGATCAAAACAAAATGTAAAAATTGAAAATTACTTATGTAAATAATTGGTGATGTTAGTTTAAGAAACTATGGAAGTTTTTATAATGGTCGGTAGTTCTTGTAACTATGTAAGTGTTCAAGATAGATGTACATCTATGAAGTGTCAGACATGTATCAAGTTGTAATCCTGATTGCAAGCTTATCTAGAATATTAAAGATATAGATACGTGGATGTTTCCTTGACACACAGGCAGGGTTTTACCACATAAATATTGTGTGTTATCTGAGTTATTTATTTTTATTTATTGTCATATTTATTGCATTTATTATTATGTTCAATATCTTAAAAACCAACAAGTGGAATAAAAGTGAAGGTGAAAACAATTTTCTCAGTGAAGGATGAGTCACAAAGTAGAAAAGGTCGAGCATAGGAGGAGCAATAGAGTAAAACCCTAGCCACCATTTGATTTTTAAGGATCCTTAGGAGAGGGAGAGGCTAAGTCGTAGAGCATAGAGGGAGGAAATGGTTGAGCCGATATATATTTTTCCCACTTGTAGAGAACTGAGGGTTTTCTCTGTTCATGTGCACGAGAAGTTGAGCTGATCCATCACGTGCAAGAGTAGTTTAGAAGGGTTCCATTGAGCCTAGTGTGAGAGGAAAGTGGAGTCGAGAATGGTTTCGTATTTTTCCAAAGAGGTTGAATGGATACTGCAGTAGAGTTGTCCTGCTTAAGGAAAGAGGATCCAAGGAGGGTTTCGTCTATCTGGAAACCCTCGGCTCAATCCATTTGTAGAGAAACAATCCCCCTTATTTTTTGGAGAAATATATTTTTCTTTAAAAAAAAAGGAATATATATTTTGTTTTTTAAAAACCTTATATAAGTGGGTGGAGTTTTAATTTTTTTATATAAGTTTGAATATTTATGAAGTTTGAAGAGGAAATATATATTTTTCAAAAATCAAAATTAATTTTTTGGAGTGAAAAAAAAATCAATTTGACATTTAAAGAAGGAGCCTTTCTGTACATAACTAATAACAAAGATGATGAATTCTCAATTCGAGGTTAAAAAATTTAATGGTAAAAATAACTCCAATTTGTGGAAACTTAAAATGAGATATTTGTTAGTATAACAAGGGTTGCATAAGGCATTAGATGCGAAGACAAAGGAACGTTCAACCATGATCGATGAAGAGTGGAAAGACTTGGATGCTAGATCCCTAAACACAATTCGGTTATGTCTTGCAGATGATGTCTTATTTAATATTATTGCAGAATAAACAACAACTAGCTTATGAAGAAGGATGGAGATCCTTTATATGAAAAATTCCTTGACGAATCAGATCTACATGAAGAGGGAGGAATACAATTTAAAAATGAAAGAAGGTATGAAATTTATTGATCATTTGAATGTGTTTAATACTTTTATATGTCAATTGAATAATATGGATGTTAAACCCGATGACAAAGATAAGGAAGTTACATTGCTATGTTCATTCCCTGAATATTTAGACCATCTAGTCACTTTCATTATCTTTAGTGCAACTAAGAATCTTGAATTTGATATTGTTCATGGATATTTGTTGTTTGAGGAGGTGCAGAGAAAATGGAGTATTGAAATCTCCACACCAGAAACATTGGTGTCTAGTGATCAATCCACAGAAAGGGGAGAGGATTTGAGTAGAACATCCATGGCTAAGTCAACAAGTAGAAAGGGAAAGGGAATATGTTGTTATTATAACAAATTAAGGCATCTCAAAAAGGATCATTGGAACCTATAGGAATCCAGTGAAGACTCCAAAAATGAAGAAAATCCATTCAAATCATATCCATGTATGATTGATGAAGTATTTACAATTTGTAATGTCTCAGAATTTTATGAAGAGTGGTTATTAGATTATGGTGCTTCACACCATTTGTGTCCACATCAATATTGGTTTTTTACATACCAAGATATTTATGGTGGTAGTTTTATTATGGGAAAAAATGTTTCCTATAAGATAGTGGGGTTGAGAGTATTATGATTAATATTTTTGATGGAATAGTAAGAAGGTTAACAAATGTAAGATATGTACCTAAAATCAAAAAGAGTTAATCTGCAAATCTTGAGATGGTTGTCTCTCTGAGAGGACAAGATAAGAAAAAATAATCTACTATGCCTAGATATTTGAATCTCTACCAAAACACAGAGGGGGATTGTACCTGGACATAAGATTTGTAGTATCAATACTCAAGTACCTAATTTTGATCAATCAAGATCTTCTCTTGCTATGTATTTCAGTCATTTCAAGGGCCTGACTATGATTGGAACATGTGCCATGCCATAGACTCATTCCACACTAAATAACAGTGAAATTGCTGCAAGGGTCACATTAGGGCAATGTAATGCAACAAAAGTGTTGGATTTTGAAAATCTCGAGTTGGCTATTGGTTTGAGAGGACAAGATCAACAAAAACCTCTACTATTCCTAGATATTTGAAGGCCTGCCAAAACGAAGAGGGGAATTGTACCTCGATAGAATATTTGTAGTATCAATACTCATGTAGTTAATGTTGATCAATTGAGATCTGTTGTTGCTATGAGTTTCAATCTTTTCAAGGACTTGATTATCCTTGGAACATGTGCCATTCCACAAACTCAATGCACACTAAATAGTAGTGAAATTGATGCAGGGATCACAGTAGGGAAAAGTAATGCAGCAAAAGTGTTGGAGTCTCAAAAAATATTGAGATGGTTTTTGGTCCGAGAGGACAAGATCAACAAAAACCACTACTATTCCCAGATATTCGAAGGTTTGTTGAAACGTAGAGGGGGATTGTACTTGGACATAAGATTTGTAGTATCGATACTCAAGTACCTAATGTCAATCAATTGAGATCTATTTTTTCTATGAGTTTTAGTTGTTTCAAGGACTTGACTTTGCTTGGCACACGTGCCATGCCGCATACTCATTCCACACTAAATACATGTCAAATTGTTGCAGGTGTCATAGTAGGGAAAAGTAATTCAACAAAAGTTTTGGATTATGAAAATATTGAGCTATTTGTTGTTATGAGAGGAAAATATCAAATAAAACCTTTACTATTCCCATATATTCAAAGGTATTCTGAAACGCAGAGGGGGATTGTACTTGGATAAAAGATTTGTAGTATCAATACTCAAGTATCTTGATCTGGATTATTTTCAGCATGAAATGAGAGCGGAGATATAATAAATAAATGTATACATATATCTCAAATATCCAATGATATAATACAAATGTATTAGAGATGCAACCATAAAAATAGAGATATAGTAATACACAATTTTTTTATTAATGAGCAAAAATGTACAAAGACTATAAAAATACAAAGTGAAAGACTCGTTGGAATGGTGGCAGCTTATCTCTGAGAAGAGATGTGATGGCCACTTGCATTCACAAGAATATGATTTTACAATGAGGTTCTAAAGTCCTTTTTATCAAAAATAAAATCCAAAACCCTAACCCCAAAAGATGAAAAGCCAACAATTTTGTGCACCCCGTTTTGGGTAGTTTGGTGTATCAACTTCCCGGGGGCGTAATTTTGGCATACGATCTTCGTTTGGGGTAAATGATATCTAGTTGGAAAGCTATCACCGAGGAGATTTGTTTAGGGTTCTCAATCATATCCTTTGGATATCATTGAGAATATTGATCCAAAAAACTGTTCATTTAGGAAATGGCACCAGAAAATTGCTAAAAATAGTAAATGACCAAAATTGCCAAAAAATTGTTTTGAGTCTGCCACTGATATCCACATGAATCATACCTAATGTTGATCAATTTATATCTGTTGTTTCTATGATTTTCGGCCATTTCAAGGACTCGACTGTGCTTGTAACAGTTGCCATGCCACAAAATCATGGTAATTTGCTTGTAGAGACAAAAACACATAGGGGTAAATGCAAGAGGGGTATCAAAGATACATATATTGTTTGTGCCAATGAAGATAATGCATCTTCAAATGGTGACGACAGGGAACAGGTGAGGAAGGCTATGATAATATATGATGTCTTGCGGCACAATCTGATGAATGAAGATGAATTATGCAATGAAGCAAGTGGAGGAACAAAGCGTACTTACTTAACGACATGGACCGTAATGAAGAATAAAATTAAATGGATAAACTAAGGTAGAATATTTATAGGTTCAGTCTGAGGTGTTCATTGTTGATATTATGGTAGCTTTGGGAGGTATTAACTTGTCCGTGTAACCTTTGACGAGACTAGAATATTTCGAGAAGCAAGAGAAAACCTAAAAAGATGTCTGAGAACCCTACAATACATGTCATCTTAGCATAATATATAATATTAAGTTATTATACTCCAAGAATATAAGTAGGATGCATAGGAAAAAGATAAACATAAAATGTAATTACTAGAAACTAAGGTTTCTGGATGGGTCGACTTGACTTTCTCGTAATTACATTTTCTCTTTATATTTTTCCTGTGTAGCCAACTCGTCTTCCCATAGTATAATAACATAATATTATATATTCTACTGAGCCGATATGTATCCTAGGGTTCTCACACATAGAGGTTAATACCACCCGCAACTACCATAATATACCTAATGAACATCTAGGACTGGACCTATAAATATTCTACCTTGGTTTATCCATTGACTTTTATTATTCATTATAGTCCATGTCGTTAAGTAAGTACAATTTGTTCCTCTACATGTTTCATTGCATAATTCATCTTCATACATCAGATTGCACCTCAAGGCATCATATGTCATCAGAGCCTTCCTTACCCATTCCTTGTCATCACCATTTGACAATGTATTCTCTTCATTGGCACAAACAATAGATGTCTCTTTGATACGTCGCCTTCATTTTACGCTATGTGTTGTCGACTTTGCAAGCATATTACCATGAGTTTGTGGCATGGCACCTGTTCCAAGAACAGTCAGGTGTTTTAAATGGATAAAACTAATAGCAACATCATATCTCAATTTATCGACATTAGGTACTTAAGTATTGATACTACAA
This sequence comes from Picea engelmannii, assembly GCA_009831015.1. Classification (NCBI taxonomy): domain Eukaryota; kingdom Viridiplantae; phylum Streptophyta; class Pinopsida; order Pinales; family Pinaceae; genus Picea; species Picea engelmannii. The sequence goes on along the minus strand of ML794752.1, from coordinate 187,768 downwards.
ATATTTTTTCCAGGTATAATCCCCCTCTGTGTTTCGAAAAACCTTTGAATATATTGGAATAGTAGATATTTCTGTTGATCTTGTCCTCTCAGAACAACAACTAGCCTAAGATTTTCAGATTCCAACACTTATGCTACATTACATTGTCCTATTGTGACCCCTGCAACAATTTCACTATTACTTAGTGTGGAATGAGTATGTGATATGACACATGTTCCAAGAACAATCAGGTCCTTGAAACGACTGAAACTCATAGCAACAACAGATCTCAATTGATCGACATTAGGTACTTGAGTATTGGTACTATATTTCTTTCGTCCAAGTACAATCCCCCTCTGTGTTTCAATAGACCTTTGAATATCTGGGAATAGTAGTGGTTTTTCTGATCTTGTCCTCTCAGACCAACAACCAACTCAAGCTTTTCAGATTCCAACACTTATGCTACATTTCTTTGCCCTACTGTGACCCCTATAACAATTTCACTACTATTTAGTGTGGAATGAGTATGTGGCATGGCACCCATTCCAACAACAGTCGGGTCCTTGAAATGGATAAAACTCATAGCAACAACATATCTCAATTGATTAACATTAGGTACTTGAGTATTGATACTAAAAATATTTTGTCCAAGTACAATCCCCCTCTGCGTTTCGGTAGACCTTCGAATATTTGGGAATAGTAGAGGTTTTTTTTTATCTTGTCCTCTCTGACCAACAACCACCTCAATATTTTTAGACTCCAACACTTCAGCTCAATTACTTTTCCCTACTGTGACCCTTGCAAAAATTTCACTTATATATAGTGTGGAATGAGTCTGTGGCATGGAACTTGTTCCAATCATAGTTAGTTCCTTCAAATGACTGAAATTCATAGCAAGGGAAGATCTCAATTGATTAACATTAGGTACTTGAGTATTGATACTACAAATCTTCTGTCTAGGTACAATCCCTGTAATGTACCCCAAATTTCCCAAATAAAAAAAAAATGTTAGAGGACATTAAATTTCCTTGACTCTCCAACATTGATTTTGACACAGAGATAATCCATTAAACCTATCCTTATTATTTATTGTATGCATAACAATTTTACCATCGTTATTGGATTAGAATCATACACTTGTTTGTATTGAAGAAAATTGCGACCAGGACTATCATAGCCCTTAGAATAACCACCATGTCTATGTCAAGACATGCTATCCATAATAAAAGGCATAATAGACTATTCTTAATCATATATCGTCCACTAACCATAACGATATAT
>ML794752.1:167985-186429 GCA_009831015.1 Picea engelmannii | reverse complement strand
ATATAGACTATCATATGGATACCATAACACTAACACTATGCATACCGATATATATATCATTTAACATATAGACAATTATATGGCTACCATAACAACGTATGACTTTAGCATAGTGTAGTGAACATGTATCTATACATAACATATTGTTTACCACAACGCAGTGAACATATACCTATACCTAACATACATAATCCCTACTCGCCTATTAACATCATCTTTTTGTTCTAGGTTTGACTCTTAACATGACTTGACAATTAAGTGGTTCGAAAACCGTTTATGGTGGATGACAGGTCGGGTCCTGTAGGCATTTAATCCTAGCCTGGTTCATTAATGGTGATCCTGTCCCATACCTTCCAGGCTAACAATTAGGTGAACACACCGAATGTAGGCTCGCCAGTTCCTCGACTTCCCATGGCAAAGGTAAGGGTTCATACCAGCTGCTTTTACTCCTCTAGCGAGGACCTCGAGGTTACATTCATTCATCGTTCTTGCCCCCTTTGGTCCTATAGCACAAGTTTAGTATCTATACTGTAATACAACCGGTGCATTTGGTGAGTTTTGGCTCTATTGAGTGATGGAAAGAGGCAACGCATACCCAAGGTTCTCTATGCACCAAGGTGAGTAAATGATTTTGTTGTTTATGATCTATGTGGGAAGTATTTCATGATGTATTCTTTGTTTGATGAAAATGGAAATATTTGAGAGATTAAAGTAACAAACCTCATGTTTTCCTTTCTCTATTTGAGGGTTGATAGTTGTTCCTGTGTTTGCTTCCCAGTATTTCCACTGGGTTTATGGTTCCATTTATAAGCTAGATGAGACCTCGTGAGAATTAACGGTCGAGTTTGAAGGCTACTGTGTTTTCTCTTGGTTGGATGTAAGTATTCAAAATTAGTTGTTTGTGATTCCTTCCGAGTCACACCATCACCCAAATTGTTATTAAAGTTAAACCCTCTGCATTTTCTTTTATTCATAATTGTTTATTGTTATTCTTATAGTCTGGAACTCATCCAAAGATCCCAAGACTTTCTACGTTGATTTCTATTATTCAGACTTCATTACACTCAACAATTGCAACTTTTGATGGAGTTGGCTCACTGTTGCAAACATTTTATCTCACTTTTTCCATTAATGGTTGGGTGCAAGTTCTTACTAATAACGAATGCAATTGATTGGTTGGCTACACTGGTTTCGGATGCACCTTTTTTGGCATACTTTTATATGGGGGGAGGAATCATCGGCAGGAAATATATATATTTCTAGTTATGAATCCACTTAGATGGGCCATGCCACCGTACATACGGGCATCATCAATCGTAATAGATAGCCCATGGGCTGCTAGCTTTAGCCGGGTATTGATGATGGATCTCTGATCAACATCATATTATTAGTACAAGACGAGTGTGAAGTGTGGGAGCAATATGTAGTCTTTTAAGCAACATTGAATGTGGTGGCAATTGGATTATCTTCATATTGAGTGTACCATAAACCAAAATTGAATGCAGTGGAAAGATGATTATATTCAGACTGAGTGTACCATAAACCAAAATTGAGAGTGCCTGCAACATTTATCAGAATCATTTTCACCATCTTCCAGTGAAAATCTTTGGGATATTCCATGAACCTGGAAACAAATCCAACTGCATACATAATATCAGACTTAGTTGTTGTAAGATACAACAAATTCCCTACTAAACTTTTGTATAAAGTAGAATCCACTATAGAGCCTTCATCGTGTTTGCTCAATTTTGTGCCTATGGGTATAGTGGTTTCTATTAGATTGAAGTCTCCCACACATAATCATTTGATGATGTTTGATGTATAGTTTTTTCGACAGAAAAAAATCCCTTTGGTTGATTGGTCAACCTCAATCCCCCAAAAAATATTTCATTATGCCAAGATCTATCATCTCAAACTAAGATTGCAAGGCATGTTTAAAACTGGTTAACTAAATATTTCCAGTATATATCATGGACCATCAACATAAATATAGAAAATCATAATTTTACCTTTCTCATATGTTTTGGTGTATAGATTTGGCTCATTTTGGCTTCTACGGAAACCACTCTTGATCAAGTAAGTATCAATTTTGTTTTACCAAGCTCTTGGAGCTTGCTTTAATCCATACAAGTATTTCTCCAACCGATACACTTTGGTTGGATTCTCTTTGAATTCAAATCAAGGTTGTTTATCCACATAGACCTCTTCTTCTAAGACACCATTCAAGAAAGTAAAATTTTCACCATAATCAATACCTAGTTGCTGTGACAATCCTTTGGAAACAAGTATTGCTTTGGTTTTTTAAATCTTCCCATTTTCATTAAGTTTAGTCTTGTAAACCCACTTGACACCAATACTTGTTTTATGTCTGGGCATATCCACAAGATCCCATGTTTTTTTCTTCTCAATAGAGTCAATTTCTTGGTTCATGGCTTGAACCCAATGTGGCTCTTTGGATGTCTCTTTAAAATATGTAGTTTGACATGAAATTAATGCAAAAATATTGTTATTATCAATATCATCCAACTGCTAATGGATTTCACTCAAGCTTTGAGTTCTCTGATTTTGAAGTTCATAGGATGAATTTCTGGTTGAAGAAGAATTTTCCTGAGATGTTTGAGGCTGTCCTTGTACCTACAATATTAGAAGCACAAGCTGATTTGTTTGTTGTCCTGAATTATCTCTGTGTTCAGGAAGTGGCAGCAATGGATTTTGGCTATCCATAAGGCTATTTTTAGACTCACTCCAGAACTAATCTTCAAGAAATTTGACATCTCTCTTGAGAATGAATTTCTTTGAAATTTTATTATAGAGTCTGTAGGATTTAGATGTCTCACTCTAGCCAAAAAAAATGTGTTTCGCACTTTGATCATCAAGTTTATTCCTCAATTCAGAAGGTATGTGAGTGAATGGAATGCGTCCAAAATTCCTACGATGAGAAACATTCAGTTTTGTCCCACACCATGCTTCTTGAGGGACCTTCATCTTGACACTATTTGTGGGAGATCTATTCAGAGGATAAATTGAACATGCTACAACCTCAGGCCAAAATAGATTTGACAAACATTTCTATCTGAGAAGGATCCTTTCCATGTTCATTATAGTCCATTTTTTCCTCTCATCCTCTCCATTTTGTTGTGGAGTATACATGGCTGCAGTTTGCATGATTATGCCTTGTGATTTGCATAAATTTGCAAATTTTGTTGAACAATATTCTCCTCCTCCATTTGACCTCATAACCTTCACATATTTCCCACTATGTTTTTGATCTTCATCCTTGAACTCCTTGAACTTTTAAAAGGTTTTAGACTTGTGTCTGAGGAATAGATCCATATTTTCCTGCTAAAGTCATCAATAAATGTTAGAAAATAAAATCTACGACCTATTGACTTCATTTGCATTGGTCCACATAGATCAGTGTGAACCAAATCTAAGTGTTGTTTGGCTTGAGTGGAGGAATGTGGAAATCTTATTCTCTTATATTCTCCAAGAATTCAATACGCACATGGGGGATTTCTCTCTTTGAAGATAGGTAGACCTTTGACCATGGAGTGCTTCTGTAGGAGGCTTAGACTTTGAAACGGAAAAGGTCCAAATCTTGTATTCCAAGTCATTGTTTCATTGGGGTTGGATGCACTTTGTGCATAAGATTGGGTCAAATTTTTAGTTCTAAGGGTTAGGGGAAACATTCTATTCCTACATGATGCTCCTTCAAAAAGTACCTTATAGCCATTTTTCAATTAGTTTTCCTACACTCAGATTATGTTTCAGATCTGGAACATGATAGACATTGTTTATGTATTTATTTACATCTTGTTTAGTGAGAAAAGGTACAGTTCTTTTTCTTGAACTTTGACTAAAGAGTCATATCCAAATGTAATATCACATGAAATAGTAGAGTCAATGCAAGAAAGTAAATATTTGTTACCTGTCATTTGATTGTTGCATCCACTATCCAACAACTAGAGGTCATGTTGTTGTCCTTATACATAGTTGCAAATGTGAGATAAGTCCAGCTCACTTAGTGTGTCCTTGGAGGCACAATGCCTAGGTTCACATCCCACACTGTCGCTTTGACTGAAACCTCTTTCATCTAGGCTCACTCCTAGCGAAGCCAAGGGGGGTAGTCCCTAGTTTCTAGATTAGTTTTAGAGTTAAATTCTAGGAGTTAGTTTTAATTTGTTAAGGCTTGGGGGATTATAACCTAAGATGCTAAGGCAACAATGCAAGGTGCAAGGTTAACATGTCAAGCAACACTATTCTTAGGGAAACTAAGACTAGTGCTTAAGATTGGGCAAGGGGTCAACTAAAGTTAAAGGGTTGTTCATTACAAGTAGATTACAATATTACTTACAAAAGAATAACTTGATCAAATAAATATTAGACACAAGATTTACAACTAAAGAATGTTAAAATACAACAAACAAGCTAACCACTTTAATTATTTTTGAGTGCAGGATACAGGGAGTTCAAAGCATCATATTCATGTTATGATATCATCATCAATACATCAACAAATAAGAGTTAAAGCACACGTATTAGAGATGAAGATTATTTACTCCTAGTTATCAAATGCACAAAGTTATTAGAGACTTAAGTGCAAGGTTGATTTATTAAGCTTCCTTAAGATTATCAAGTTTTAGTTATGCTTTCACCAAAGCCTCCTCCTCCTATTGCCAAATAACTGTTGGATGCTCAAGATAGTAAGGCAATGAGGCCCACCCTAGCTTTCATAGTCATTCCTAAGACCTGAGTACTCCCAGAAAGGACGCATCCTGTGCACCGTGAGATAGTCCTCGGCCTACACCCTCTGTTGCATTCCTCAATCCCCATTTTAGATGGTGGCGATGGTGGTATAAGGTACCCTAAAGAGTCTATTAAGTTATTATATGAATTAGGTAGAATTTTAGGAGTGTTTTAGAGTGTTTTAAGAGTTTTATGACACTTTTAAAGAGTGATTTAGCGACTTGGCCGAAACTCACTTCAACCTTAAAAATGTGTTGATTAAGTTTATGAGATTAAGAGCATTAACACATATATGCTATGTGAGAGAAAGTCACTTGATTGCATAATTAGATAGCTTGCGAAGTAAAGAAATAAAGTGCAAGGGCAAGAACAACTTGCCAACAACATGAAAATAAAAACACAATTATCTAATGATTAAGAGAATTAAGATATGAGCATTAAGTGTGAGGAAGAAAAAGAAATTTAAGTGCTTGCCTACTTATCAAATTATCAATGAAATTACTTAGAGCATATGACAAATGGAATTAAAGAGATCTATGTAATAAAGAAGAACACCATCCACTTATTGAAGCATCTAAACATAACAGATTGTAGATCTAAGCATGGAACATAAAGATAAACACTTGTAGTGAACTAAACATGCATGAGATCTAGTTAAGTTGATTATGAGGCCCAATAGGCATAAACTAGAGAATTATTAAGTGTTAGATCTAGATCTAGAATATTTAGAACATTAACCACTTAGATCATCAACCACATATTAAAACCCTAACCTCACCTTTTGGGGTATTCCTCTCCCAAATAGGTAGGCAATTAATTATCTTTCTTAACTTAGAAAGTATTGAGAAAGTGCCCATAATTTTTTCTGTAATAGCATTGTATGCTTTCTTTGTCATTGGATCTCCTCCCTCTACCTCTTTGAGGCTGGAAATTTTGATTTTGATTTTGATGTGTGCGACTTTCACCTGAGTGATTGTTTCTTGGACTTTTCCCTCTTTCTCTGTGACCTCTACCTCTGCCTCTTCCTCTCCCTCTACTGAAAGAGAATTGATCCTTGAAGGAATTGCTTGTTGAATCATCTTCTATATGTAGTCTGGTCTCATGTGACAATAGAGAACCCATGAGTTCATTTGTTTAAAAAATTGTTAGATCCTTGCATTCAAGGATAGATTTAACAACCATATCAAATTTCTTTGGAATACTTCTGAGGAATTTCTCAACAATCCTTTGATCAATGATGGATTCACTAGTCAACCTGATTTGGTTTACAATTCCCATAACTTTGGTCATAAATTGATCAATATTTTTAGACTATCATTTTTAAAGTCTCAAAATGTGTCCTCAAGTTCTGCAGCCTGACTATTTGGACCATTTAATTTCTTTGGTAGGTTGTACTAAGAATGTCCTAGGCATGTTTTGATGTAACAACACCTGTGAATTTTTTAGAAAATTGAGTCATCTACTGAGTTTTGAATCCAGAACTAGGATTTATTCTCTCTTTTCCTCTTTTCTTCCTAAGAAACTCTTTCTTGATTGTTCATAGTAGATAGATCTGTTGGATCTAGTTCCACATAGACAAGATCCATAGGATCCCAACAATCCTGTGCTTGTAAGAAGGATCTCATTCTGAGAGACCAAAATTCATATTTCCTCCCAAGAAGAATCGACCCTTGTGTTGGTCCTAAATGGTTAGAGGTGGCCATTTTTGAAAAACACATCATAACAATGCTTTTTATCAGGGATAAATAAATACCTCTGATATTGCTTGATGCAAGCAAACATGTCCTCATCCTGTGTCCTGCACATAAAACACACCAACAAAGTTTCGAGCTCGAGCTATAGGAAATTTATTTTATCCTAGTATCGATCTTTTTGAATATGATTATCTGAGCACAAGATCGTGAAAAGTCAAAGCTTTGATTTTCATTCTTTATTGACTGTAACCATTTAATGGTGAAAACTAGGATCTCTGGGCTTCCTTTTGTTTTTAATGATTTTTTTTTTAACATTAAACCTTCATATGACCAAGGGATGAGAACCAGATTCTCTAGGGATTTGGGCTCTAGGCGTTCTAGGACATCGAGACTTTCTTCCCTTCTTATGTTCGAATACACAATTCATGAATTGTTAAACAATAGGCAACAAGATCAATGGTCTTCAACAAGCACCGAGATCGACGACTCAAATTTCACTGTTTCGGGATTCGACAGTTTTTGTTGATCACACCAACACATAAAACACTCACAAAGTGCCAATCACCGAAAAAGGGAACATCATATGACTCCTATTATTCCACCAAATCAACGACTCTATGCCTCCTTCACACTTCATGCTTCGATGATTTTTCCACAACACCTTTTTACAAATCTCTCAAATCGACGAATACAGGAAAGTATTAAATCGACGGTCCTTAAGTTGCGATGGATGGGCGATTTATATTTCTTCTCTTTAGGATTCGATGATTTATTTTGGTCTTCCACACAACACAACCCTTTGTATCCACTGATGCCAAAATGCTGAAATGAAAACCAAGATCAACGACCCACAACACTCAACCAACTGATGACCGAGATGTTTTTCGGGACATTGGGAGTTTTGTCCCTATCTTCTCAGTGAAAAAAATTCACTGAATTGTCAAATGTTTGAAGTGATGTAAGAATGATCCCAGTGGTCGACGTTTTTTCTAAACGAGTGGTCAGAATCCACTTCAGTTCTTTGGCCTTTAGGTATCTTTCCACATTGCTTCACAGTTCTCTCAGAGTGTCAAATCTTCAAACTGTCCAATGACTTCCATGTGATCAACAACTTGGATTTACTCCAACTCTTTGGAGCTTTGGGTGATTGGTAGCTTTAGGGCCTATTCCCTACTTCCTTCGAAGTATGAAATCACCGAATATGGGGATCATCTGACACGTTTCTACTATATCCAATGGTCCAGAGTCACTTAAGAACATCGAGACTTCGGATCACCTTGTAAGATTAATGATCGTGTTTAAATGTTTTGTGAAGATAATTGACCATTTGTGATTGCATATCTTTAACTTTCTAGTGCATTAATTTCCTTCCCGATCTCCACAATGAAAATATGCTCATCCATAGTGGGGTTGATGTCCACCATTGATCTATCGATCTAGAAAGGTCAATGATCCTAAGGGATTGTGAAGTTTGAACTTTCACTCTTTAATTCCCTTGCGATTTCTGCAATTTCTCTTTCGTCGTCGATCTATCTTCAATGAGATCTGACGGTCTTGAATTAATGTTTAAATGATCAGACGACTATTGTTGCTCATACCCATATCTAGTGAATGATATATGTTCAGTTCCTTTGCGTGCTCCTCATCCTATTTGGGGTTAATCAGAGGACCCAAAACTATTCCCACGGATGATTTAATGACTGCTGTAGATTCTCCTCTGCTACTTTTGCATATTCCTCCTGAAGAAAGTATTCCATGAATTATTAAAGCTCTTCATCTTGAATCTTCTTCTACAAATATACCTAGTGCTCTTTTTTAGCATATTGATGTCTCCAACGCTCCTTTAGCAGACTACTCTCTAGGTTCTATGAATATTCTTACCTCCCATGCTCTAATAGCATGAAAAAACTATAAACGAAACAAACAAGACATAATAGACAAATCTAAAATAGAAAAACACAGAGCGCAATTGTAACGACACTAATTAGATAAATGCTTAAACATTACAAAGTAAAATTAATTAAAGAAAATAATTGTGGTTAACTAAGTAATAATTTAACTACAGATCACATTTAATGACCTGAGAAATAGATTTAAGAGATCAATGAAAAATGTTAAAAAAATGGTTGCGTATGCAGAGAGGGAGCCTATGAATCCCGAGAAGATAAAACATTTAAGGAGGGAGAAGGGACGGGCACAGAGGGTGGTTGGGGGAGTAACTGCATGAGTCGGCGAAGGAGGAATAAGGGGAAGGGGGAAGTTTGACGGGAGGATCATTCGACGGAGGAGGGATTTTTCTAAGGAGTATGACATTTGCTGTGAGCACAGAGGTTTGGAATGTGGATTTTGATCAGGGGAGGCACTGAGTTGCTGAAGGTTTTGGGCACGGGGGCCAGGATATCCGTAGATATCCTGGAGCTAGGTAGTTTTCCTAGCTGGCAGGGAGGACAGTAGTTTTGGGCAGTTACTTTCCTGTTTGTGGCAGGGTTGATCTATGTAGCAGGTAGCAGGAAGGCAGTAGCAAGGCACAGAGGAAATAGAAATTAGCATCAGAACCAGGTACTTTGTTAAGTTATGTATTTATTTATTTCTGCCATGAAATCAATATTTATTGATAAATCTAAGTTACTAAAGTTGCTGTTATGAAAATCAGTGTTATGCTAGGAAGTTATTATTCAGTTTACGTAATAAAATGTTTATGAAATTTTAATGATGTTTAGAAATATACGGTTGTTACATATGGTATCAAAGCATCTTAGTTCGAAATCTGGGCCTAAGGGCCAAAACCCCAAGTGTTAACTCCAGCCACGCTTCAACTACAAACAAAAACGTTCAGTCTGACCCAGTACGACTGAGACAGTATCCGAAAATATACTCAGGTAGTACCCCTAAGTTACCCAAGCAAATGATCTCATAGATATATCACAAGTAACCACTGTAGGCAATACCCTTTAACTGGATCATGTATGGTCACTACAGTTTTAGTCCGAACATTCAAAGGAATGCCTTTAAAATAGCAGCAGTGAACCAGATAGTTTGAAGGATCACTTCCCACGAAATGGCTACCCTTAAAGCAACCTGAATAAAGCTATTAAGCACGAAAAACAGAGATGATAACTAAATTTTATTGAGCAATACTTGTCAATAAAGTTTCGGATAAGATAGACACCTGAAATCGATGGAAGTGTCGAAGGAAGCTTCTATGGAAGGCTTGAAGTTGGAAAATTTAATAACTGCACGTATTATACTAAATAAAATGCAAAAAGGACATTTGCAGGACCTTGAAAAGGCCTACTTCATTCCAAAATTACCTAAATGAGGAACTGCCAATGCACAGTCGGACAAAGGAAATTTAGAAGACTTGTATCACGGGGGAACAGTGTAAACTAGTTGCCTGTACTAGCCTCAGTGAAATTTTAAAATAATGAAGAATCTCAGGAACTATAGACCCATACAAATTTTAACCTTGTCAAGAAAGAAATTTTAACACTACGTAATGTTTTATGCAACAAATTTATTATCCCGAAGGAGAGTTGTCTGTTACGCGAGAGGACGGATCTGAGCCGTCAGATCTCAGGCGAAATCCCGTCAGCCGTCAGATCTCGAGAAGTTGCGCAAGGTTTAAGTCCTAATGTGCGGAGGAGGAGCCATTAGGATATCAGGGTCTTCAGGGTTTTGTAAGGCCAGAGAATCGAGACCTTATGGTTCTCAAAATCCTGAGAACGGATCCCAGCCGTTGATCTCGGCAGGGACATGCGTCAGCATTATGGGAGGTATCAGGATTTTACCCATCGGGAATTTCAGGGGTGTAGAAACGTTACGTCGAGGAATCGTGAAACGCGATTTCCTGATACAATCAGAGCTGTCCATATGTGGGACAGGTGGCAACCATCGAGAACCATCGGTGCTTGGCCCCATCGAAAAATCGGGAATCGACGTATCGGGGATTTCATGGACACAAAATCTCTGCATTTCGAAATCGCAAAGTCCGAAACCCCGATGAGTGGGGCCAGATGATCACACATCAGAGAGAGAGGATAGCACCAACGAGTGGAGCCAACTGTCAGCCAACCGGAGTATCGAAAAATCGAGAATTTCGAAGACATAGGCACATTGGCATCGAAACCTCGAAACAGTGAGAAGCGATCAGGACCGTCCATTCTTGGGACGGGTGGCAGTGATCGGAGCCATCGGGAAAAGTCTTGATAGGAGGTTGTCCATCGGGCCATCGACCCATTCATTTTGAGGACGCATGTCAGAGGATCCCAAGGAGTCAGGGTTCGACATATCGGAGTTTTCAGAGGCAAGAAACTCTTGCAGCTCGAAGTCGCAATTCGCGATATCCCGACAGAGGAGTCGTGTGGGCCACGACGAGAGATAGTGGAAGATAGGTGTCAAGGATCTAGGAAGTGTCGGTGAATCAGGAAATTGACATTCCTGAGGTCGAAGGATACAGGACATTGAAAGTCCCGAAATACCAACGTAATCAGGATCGTCCATTGAAGAGACGCGTGGAAATCATCTAGCGCCATCAGTGAAAGCTCCATAGGAGGGCTTCATCAGGTATCGGGATATCGCGAGTTTCGTGGACAAGGTGTCCATGCACTACGAAATCGCGAACCCCGAAAGCCCGACGTAATGAGCTTAACCCTTAACCCTTCATTAAAATAATTAATTAATGGATGTTTAATTAATATTTAATCACATCGTGAAATCAGAGATCGGGGTTTCGTGATTCAAGTTACATTGATTCTTGTTACAGAAACCACGAATCCCTATTTCATTAACATTTAACTTGCAAAAGTTAAAGTTGTAACCATTCGTTGACCAAGGGTAAACACAAAGGGCATCACAAATTTTGAATTGATGAATTCTGCTCGAAGGGGACCAAAACCCCGATGGGGAGCCATAAGGCAATGGTCACATAGGTGCAGGTCACATGGACCTCGGTGTAGCCGAAAGGGCTAACATGCAAGGAAGAGGCGCATTGGGATATCGGGAATCCCGTAGGCATGGGATTCATGCAAGTTGATAGTGCGATATCCGAAATCCCGATAAGGGATAAGACTGCGGTCACAAGGCGAGGTCGTGTGGATCACGAGCATAGCTTAAGGGGATAAGGCGCCAGGAGCATATCGGGGATCGGAGAATCGCGAGCCCTAAGGACTTGTGAGGTTCGACATTTGGAACCCCAAAATTCCGATGAAGGATAGGGCCGGGGTCACATGGAACGATGGTCACATGAGGGGGATGTCTAGCCTGGAGGGCTAGCACATAAGGTGCCATATCGGAGAATCGATAATCGGGAGTTCGTAAGGATAGGAAACTCTCGGCACCGGGCATAAGGAAACCCCGAAACCTGAAATTTAAGTGGGGAATTTTACAGTTAGGAGGAAAGGGTTGTGAGAAATACAGAAGACAATGTATATGCATCTGACTACATGCATATGCAAAGACAATTTTTTTTATTAATATAAATGAAATAAATTGAAAGCAGAATACCAAAATTCATACAGAGCGGGAATTACAGGCAAATCATTTTGTTTGAAAGAGGAAATCACCATTCATTACCACATCGTAAGGAAGGTTTATGCAATTTCTTAATTCGAATAACCCCGCATTCTTCATGGAAGTACTGGAACTGTGCACAACATATGTATGGAATCATACCTCTTACCATAGCTGAGGGCGAGCTCCGCAAAGTGTACAAACAGGGGATTGGTTCCCAATAATTCAAGGAGGCTGGACTCCAGGTCCTGGATCTTGTCAGTGGCCACAACAATATACTCTGTTTTTGCAAAACGAACTGGAGCATATACAATAATACCCAGCACTAGCAAGGTGCTCAGAACAATGGCAAGGATGTGAGCCATGGCAAGGGAGATTATGGAAACCTATGAGCAGAGCAGAGGCAGATCTGTGGTGGACAGAGACTGATGTGAGGAAAGTCCTAGTGGATGAGAAAGTGGGACAGAGGAAGGACGATTAGAGAGTCGAAAGGCTGACAGGTGTAGAATTTGGGGGTTAGATACGAGGGAGCTTGAGAAAGCCAGACGAGCACGTGGAACCCATGCGTGCCTGAACCCTTGGATATACGTTCGATTATTTTTATATATAATATAAAGTGTTAAAAATAATATAAAATAAATTAAATAATTTAGTATAAATGATTTATATATAAACAAGGTCAAATTAGCTTAAATGTAAAGTAAAGATAATTTGAGTTAAATTAGTGTAATAATAATTTTAAAATTTGTTTATTTATTTGAGTGTAAGGTTAATCTACCTTAAAATTCGATGTTAACCAAGATTAGAAGCTTAATCCAAAACCCAAACCTAGCCAATTCCCCTGATGGAGTAGTGTCTGTTTATAGACAAGTAAAGAAAACTTACGCCTAACCCTGTTTCTAAGTTTAAGTAGCACCAATATGAAACGTCCTTGAACTCACTCGGACAACTTTGGGGTGATGCAGGTTAAGTCATACAAGATGTCCAGGAATCAAAGGGGTCAAGGTAGGGGAGCGTCGTCATGGGAACCACCGATGCCACCCACACCATCAACACCACCGACACCACCAGCACCACCACCACCACCACCATCACCCGAACTAGCCCTCATACTACGCTCGTTGGAAGCCATTAACGAGACTTTAGGGGCACCAACCAACATGGACTGAAGTGGAACCCCCACCATCTGGAACGGGTAATCCAGAAGCATCAAGGAACTCAAGGGGATAATTTCCACCTGAAGACATCACACGAGAGTTGCAGAAGATCAAACTTCCAGAGTTTGCTGGAGGTCGCGCCAGTGAACGCGTGGAAGCATGGTTGGAAGGCATGACAAGGTGTTTTTACTTAAGGGACTATGCGTCCAATTCAAAGGCCAAGATCACAATTTTCTAGTTAAGAGATAGCGCCTTAAACTGGTGGGGAAACTTGGAAAGACAACTACACCTTACCCCAGATACAGTATCTTGGGAAATTTTCGAGGAGAGGTTCTGAAGGAAGTATCTACCAGCATACTACGAGGAGCAACAGGTAGGGGCATTTCATGCCTTAGTACAAGGAAACCGAACTGTAGAAGAATACGAGATCAGGTTTATGGAATTGGTCAACTATGTTTCGTATATGGACAATGACCAGCGACAGGCAGAGCGCTTTGTTTATGGATTGAACCCAAAGATAAGAGCTATGGTGCGAATGTGGAAACCGTTGTCAGTAGCGGAGGTGGTAGAAAGTGCGTGTTATGCGGAAGAACACATGAAATTAATAGGGGGTACAAGATCAGCATTTCCACATCATCCTGGATTCATAGGAAAGACCCCGAGGACATTTCCTAGGGGAGGGGGCTCAAGGCCACCACCTTATGGTAACAGAGTCGTGCCAAGGACAATAGCTGTAGGGATTTCAATGGCAACAAGTGCACCATATCGTTCATCGCCAACGGTACAGACAGGTCCATGACCATCTCGAGGAGTAGCTAGTAGGGGCAGGGGTTCCAGGGGAAGGAACCCATTTAGGAATCAGTCACCTAACAGCGCACCGGTTCAATCTCATATTTCCTATTGGAGATGCGAAGGACCCCATTATGAACGGGATTGTCCAGAGTTACAATCAGGATTTTTGCATAGAGAAGGAAAGGCACCAATGGGGAGGTCAAGCAAGAACCACCAGATTTATGCAGCGGTTAATAACCGCCAGGCTGAACATCAATCCACCATAGTGGAGTCATCAGGTACGCTAAATCATATTAATGTTAAGATTTTGTTTGATTCTGGTGCGACAGATAGTTTCACTTCACCATATACATTAGAAAAGAGTGGGCTGGCAGCCTATGAGCACGATGACTTTAAACAAGTCGATATGGCTTCGGGGGAAAAGCAAGTTGTAGGACCTAGTGTTGATAATTGTATAGTAGACCTAGGAGTGTGCACTACCAGGTTGAAGGTATACATCACTGCTCTTGGGGCGTATGACCTAATCATTGGAATGGATTGGTTAGCAGCTCATTGAGCTTTGGTAGATTGTTTCACAAAGAAGGTGCTTTGTATTGATGATGAAGGAAGACCAATAGAGATCCAAGGTGTACAGAGAAAAGTATCATTACGCTTTATATCAACTATGAAGGTCAAGCGATGCTTGAGACAAGTGAGTGAAAGGAAAGGACCCTCATTAGATCAATATCTGGTATTGTCAGAATTTCAAGATGTTTTTTCGAATGAGTTATTAGGGTTACCTCCTAAAAGGGAGCTTGATTTTACTATAGAGCTAAAACCTGGTGTAGAACCAATATCCAAGACTCCGTATTGGATGACAGCGCCGGAACTTTGTGAATTGCAAATGTAGTTGAAGGAGTTACTAGACTTAGGGCTAGTAAGGCCCAGTGTCTCACCCTAGGGTGCACCGGTAATTTTTGTAAAGAAGAAGGATGGATCCTTATGACTGTGTATAGACTATAGGGACTTGAACCATGCTACAGTGAAGAATAGATACCCAATGCCACGAATAGATGACCTCTTCGATCAGATGAAAGGAGCAGTGGTATTCTCAAAGATCGATTTGCGATCTGGGTATCATCAGTTAAGGATTAAGGGAGGTGATATCCCAAAAACTGCCTTTCGAACTCGATTTGGACATTATGAGTTTGTTGTAGTACCTTTCGGATTGAATAATGTGCCAGCAGTATTCATGAGCCTCATGAATAGCATATTTCGAATGTACTTAGATCGATTTGTACAAGTTTTTCTAGACGACATTCTCATCTATTCCAGGAATGAAAGAGAACACGAGGAACACTTGCAGATAGTGTTGTCTTTCCTTAGGGAGAACAAATTGTATGGGAAGTTGTCGAAGTGTTCTTTCTTCCAGAAAGAGATCCACTATTTATGTCATATCATTTCCGGCAAAGGAATCTCGGTGGACCCCGAAAAGGTAAAGGCCATTCTGGAATGGCCAGTGTCGAAAAATGCACATGAGGTGAGAAGCTTCATGGGGCTAGCGGGTTATTACCGGAGATTTGTGGAAGGATTCTAAAAAATAGTGAAACCCATCACCACTTTGCAACGCAAGGGGGTCGGGTATGAATGGAAAGAAGAATGTGATAGCGCATTCATTGAGCTTAAGAGGTTACTAACTAGTGCACCAATTATACGAGTGCCAGATATGGAAAGGGACTTCATGGTCTGCACAGATGCCTCGAAACAAGGATTGAGGGCCATGCTAATGTAGGATGGAGGAGTGATAGCTTATGCATCAAGAAAGTTGAAGAATCACAAAGAGTTATACATGACTCATGATTTAGAGTTGGCTATTGTAATGCTAGCTCTGGAAATTTGGAGACACTATCTTGTGGGGAGAAATTTTGAACTCAAAATAGACCATCAAAGCTTAAAACATCTCTTCACTCAAAGAGATCTAAATTCCAGGCAAAGGCGATGGAGTGATTTTATGAGTGAGTATGATTTTGGTATTTCATACATAAAGGGAAAGGAAAATGTGGTCGCAGATGCCTTGAGTAGGAGACCACGAATCTTCTCCTTGGTACCCTTAAAGGTCAATCTGAGGGAACAATTGTTGACACAACTACTAGGAGACAGTTGGTATTTAAAGGTTACTTCAGACCTCCAGAGCGGGAGGCAGATAGACCCAAAGTATGAAGGATATAATCTAGAAACAGAAAGATTGTTAAGATATCGAGGAAGGATTTACATCTCGGAGAATGGGGATATTCGAAGCATCATACTGAAGGAAGCCCATAGAGCACTTTATTGCGCACATCCGGGTGTGAAGAAGATGTACCCAGAGATGAAGAAACTCTTCTTTTTGATCCAAAATCAGATCCAGAAGCTTGATAGGGCTTGAAAAATGCTCAAAACTGAAAGTGCTCGGAATGCGACGAAACCTATGCCATTCCGTCCGTCTCGTCTTCCTGATTCCGGTGGTATATTTACTTCGTCAAACGAAGTCCGTATGGAGAAGATATCATGTTCTTTCCGAAAGGTCAAACATGCAAAAAAAGGGGATGACTGTACAGTCCGTACAGTCCACGTGGCATGTCCGTACAACTGACGTGGCGGCTCCAGAAGGTGACACGTGGCAGATCCGTATGGAGGACATGTGGCATCACCAGGACGTGACATGTGTCAGGTGGATTTGGCATTTTCGGCGTATGGTTGGACCAGTATGGAGGTGACACGTGTCACCACTCACAGGGTGACACGTGGCAGGCTGACATCATTGAATGACGTGGCGGGCTGACAGGGCGTACGACCGGGCTGACGCAGCATGACAGGTGGCAGTACGACGATCGACGTGGCAGTTGACATGGAAAAGACGTGGTCCAATCAGGGGTTGACACATGTCCAGCTTCGATTGGTTGGTAAGGGTGCCACGTGGCCCAGTCAAGGGCTGCCATGTGGCACCCCATTATTGGTTGTTCGGTTATTGTTAAATTTTTTTTTTATGGTTGCGCCGGGGGTCGAACTCGCGACCTTCGGTGGGTGAATGAACTAACGAGTCGGGCTAGCCAGGCCGCCGCCGGGTGGTTCTTTTATTAGAATCGGGGCGAAATATATTTGAATTGCGTCAATGTTTTATTGGGCGGCAAAAGGGCCGGGGCTTAGCCCCAGCCCTCGGCGGATTACACGCGACCGTTTCACATAGCCACATGACCCGGGGTCTATTTCTATTTTGGGCGTGGAGTAAAAACCAATGGCGCGAGTTGTTATAACAAATGGACTGTGGTCCTATCCATTTACCATATGACCCGGATGCCAACCGACGGGCGTGGGAGCTGTTGGGCCACGGGTTCCATGCCAAATGCTGGGTGACCAGGGGCCGACTTGACACGGGGCTAACGCGCAGGTGGTGCGCTTGGCCACATGGCCGCGCGCCCATATGACCAGGAGTGCCAATGAAGGGGGCTGCGCCCGGTTATGCCAACAGAACTATATAAAAATGGGTTTTTAAAACAAAGTTTGGTTTTTAATTAATATTATACCTATTTTTAATTGATTTCTTCCATTTTTGGGGGATATTGGGCATTTTTGGAGGCCAAATTCTTGGAGGAAGTTGGGGATGTGAAACCAACTCCAAGCCTATATAAAATAGGCCTGTTTGAGGCCAAGGAAAGTCATTCAGAGCAGAGTTATGCTGAAGGAAAACCAAGCCAAAGTCAGTTTGATGCAAGGAAGCCTTTGAGGTGGAGACGCCGTCGGATCGTTTCTGGGAGCTTGGAGCATCAGTTTTGCATGCCGTTTCTTTCACAGGGTTCTAGAGATCTGGGAGAACAAGACCAGGTCAGTCTTGTAGCCATTTGGCATTGCTGAGATGTAATTTTGAGCACTTGAACAGAAATAAAGAAGCCTCCCCCACAAGGAAAAAGGCCCGGAGACGTAGGCAAAAGTTGTGCCAAACTCCTTTATCAACCTGCGTTCTTATGGTTTGCTGTCTATTATTCATTTCAGATCTGCATATGTGTATTTGACTGAAATAATCCTCTTCTTTCCTCATTCTTTCATTAAATTCTCAAATGGTTAATTTATACATGCAAGTTTAAAACTCAACCATAATCATTTAAAAGATCCTGTGGATCAAGTGGTATCAGAGCTAGTTGATGTTTGGATTTGAGTTGCATGATAACCAGGGAAAAGCTACAGCGTGGTGAAGGCGAGCTTGTTGTAGAGAATCCATTAATTGGATTGAGAAAGAGAGCTTCTTTCAAAGAGAAGATGGCATCGGATGAAGGGATTCCTCAAGAAGAGAAAGATTTCCGGAAAACATTCCATGCTATGTCGAAGATGGTGACAGTTTTGTATGAAGATTATTTGGAATGGAAGCGACCAGTTTTGTGTAATTCTTCGAAAGACAAAAGTGAAGAGGAAGAGGACCATCCTCACATTCCTCCTTCACCTCCATCAACACCTCCTTCTTCTCCTTCTTCTTCAAGTTCAAGTTCAAAATCTAATGAGAAGAAAAATGTACATAAGCATAAACATGAAATGCC
>ML794752.1:132746-144397 GCA_009831015.1 Picea engelmannii | reverse complement strand
TTCCTCCAATCAGCTTACGAAGCAATCATACACAGGACAGACTTGGAGCGTATCCAGGTCAATTAGTTAGGTGTTTACTGTTTATGTTAAATAGTTTAATATAAAAGTTAGTTTAATTAGATTTATATTACATTGTTTAATATTAGTAAGATAGATCAGATTGTTTAATTTCAGTAATTTTTTCCTTTTCATAAAACATAGAAGATAAAAAAGAGATTCTTGGTTGTCTTAGGGCAGCGATCACATGAGTTTTGCAGGTTTTAATCAAATCTGTAGTTTGTCCATAGTGTACATTTGTGAATAAGGAATAACATAGCTGATAATTAGGCAGTTGATTTGAGTTGTTATAATCATAGTTAGTATCTTGTAAATATATAATAGTTAGTAGTTTATAGTTAGATTAGTATAGTTAGTTTGAGTTTGTTTTATTAGTTTCTAGTTTCCTCTAATTTAGTTTGATTTCTTTTTATTTAGTTAGTTAGTTTATTTTAGTTTGTTTTATTAGTTTCTAGTTTCCTTAGTTTAGATTATTTAGCTCAGATCACTTTCTCTTTGGTTTCCTTACGATACCTTAGAGCGGCCAACGGAGCCGTTAAACTCGTCAGGGTGGTCCATACCAAACGACTTGGGTTATTTAGACAACCCCGGACCGGTTCCACTCTCCCAGTTGACGGATGGACTGTTTCGCCCGTCAACAATACCCTTTGTATTCTAATGATAATAGCTTCCGTGCCTTGATTATATTTGACAAAAAAAAGGTTGATGTTGAAGTTTTTTGTATTCGTATTTGAAGTGATTTTTGGATTCATCAAAGTAGAAAATCATAGTTTTATTTTTTTAAGTATTCATTTGTGGAGATACAATCCCCCCTTATTTTGTCGAGAAATATATTTTTCTTTAAAAAAAAAGGAATATATATTTTGTTTTTTAAAAAACTTATTGAAGTGGGTAGAGTTTTTAATTTTTTTTTATAGAAGTTTGAAGCGAAAATATATATTTTTGAAAAATCAAATTAATTTTTTGGACTAACAAAGAAATCAAGTTGACATTTAGAGAGGGAGCCTCTGTGTAGAGAAATAATAACAAAGATGATGAATTCTCAATTCGAGGTTAAAAAATTTAATGGTACAAATAACTCCAAATTGTGGAAAATTAAAATGCGAGATTTGCTAGTATAACAAGGGTTGCATAAGGCATTAGATGGAAATAACAAGGAATGTTCAATTATGACCGATGAAGAGTGGGAAGACCTGGATGCTATATCCCTAAACACAATTCTGTTATGTCTTGTAGATGATGTATTGTTTAATATTATTGCAGAATAAACAACAACTGGATTATGGAAAAGGATGGAGAACCTTTATAGGACAATATCCTTGATGAATCATATGTACATGAAGAGGGAGCAATACAATTTAAAAATGAAAGAAGGTATGGAATTTATTGATCATTTGAATGTGTTTAATACTTTTATATGTTAGTTGAATAATATGGATGTTAAACCCGATGACAAATATAAGGAAGTTACATTGCTATGTTCATTCCCTAAATATTCAAACCATCTAGTCACTTTCATTATATTTGGTAAAACTAAGAATCTTGAATTTGATATTGTTCATGGAGCTTTGTTGTCTGAGGAGGTGTAGATAAAATGGAGTATTGAAACCTCCAAACTAGAAACATTGGTGTCTAGTGATCAATCCACAGAAAGGGGAGAGGATTTGAGTAGAACATCCATGGATAAGTCAACCAATAGAAAGGGAAAGGGAATAGGTTGTTATTGTTACCAATTAAGGAATCTCAAAAAGGATCATTGGAAGTTGTAGGAATCCAATGAAGACTCCAAAAATGAAGCAAATCCATTCGAATCATGTCCATATATGATTGATGAAGTATTTACAATTTGTAATGTCTCACGATTTTATGAAGAGTGGTTATTAGATTACGGTGCTTCACACCATTTGTGTCCACATCAATATTGGTTTTCTACATACCAAGCTATTTATGGTGCTAGCATTCTTAGGGGAAAAAATGTTTCCTATAAGACTGTGGGTTTGAGAGTATTATGAACTATATTTTTGATGGAATAGTAAGAAAGTTAACAAATGTAAGATATGTACCTGAACTCAAAAAGAGTTAATCTTTAAATCTTGAGTTGGTTGTTACTCTGAGAGGAAAAGATAAGAAAAAACATGTACTATGCCCAGATATTCGAAGCTCTACTAAAACATAGAGGGGGATTCTACCTAGACATAAGATTTGTAGTATCAATTTTCAAGTAACTAATGTCGATCAATCAAGATCTTCTCTTGCTATGAATTTCAGTTGTTTCAAGGACCTGACCATGCTTGGAGCATGTGCCATGCCACAAACTCATTCCACACTAAATAGCAGTGAAATTGCTGCAAGGTTCACAGTAGGGAAAATTAATGCAACAAAAGTGATGGATTTTAAAAATCTTGAGTTGGCTATTGGTCTGAGACGACAAAATCAACAAAAACCTCTACTATTCCCAGATATTTGAAGGCCCATCGAAATGCAGAGGGGAATTGTACCTTGATATAAGATTTGTAGTACCAATACTCAAGAACTTAATGTCGATCAATTGAGATCTGTTGTTGTTATGAGTTTCAGTCGTTTCAAGGACCTGATTGTGCTTGGAACACGTGCCATGACACAAACTCATTCCACACTAAATAGTAGTGAAATTGCTGCAAGGGTCAGATTAGGGAAAAGTAACGCAGAAAAAGTGTTGGAGTATGAAAAGATTGAGATGGTTGTTGGTTTGAGAGGACAAGATCAACAAAAACCTCTACTATTCCCACATATTCAAAGGTTTGTTGAAACGTAGAGGGGGATTGTACCTAGATAGAATATTTGTAGTATCAATACTCAAGTACCTAATGTTGATCAATTGAGATCTATTTTTTCTATGAGTTTCAATCATTTCAAGGACCAGACTGTGCTTGGAACATGTGGCATTCCATAGATTCATTCCACACTAAATAGAAGTCAAATTGTAGCAGGGGTCATAGTAGGGAAAAGTAATGAAACAAAAGTGTTGGAGTCTGAAAATATTGAGCTAGTTGTTGTTATGAGAGGAAAAGATCAGAAAAAACCTCTACTCTTCCCATATATTCAAAATTCCTCCGAAACGCAGAGGGGGATTGTACCTAGAGAAAATATTTGTAGTATCAATACTCAAGTACCTTGATCTGGATTATTTTTGGCACGAAATGAGAGTGGAGATATAATAAATAAATGTATAGATATACCTTAGATATCCAATAATACAATATAAATGTATCAAAGATGAAACCACAAATACCTAGATACAATAATACACAATTTTCTATTAATGAGCGAAAATGTACAAAGACTGTAAAAATACAGAGTGAAAGACTCGCTAGAATGGTGGAAGCTTATCTTTGAGAAGAGATGTGCGACCACTCACATTCATAAGAAGATGATTTTAGAATGAGGCTCTAAAGGCAATTTTATCAAAAAGAAAGTCCCAAACCCTAACCCTGGAAGATGAAAATCCAACAGTTTTGTGAACCCCATTTTGGGTAGTTTGGTGTATCAACTTCTCGGGGGTGTAACTTTGGCATACGATCTCTGTTTGGGGTGCACAATATCTCGTTGGAAAGGTATCACCGAGGAAATTTGTTTAGTGGGATAAATGAGAGACTTTGGTTTTCATTGAGAATCTTGATCCCAAAAACAGTTCATTTAGGCCCTCAAAATGGCCCCAGAAGTTAAAAATTGCTAAAAATAGTAAATGACCAAAATTGCTAGAAAACAGTTTTGAGGCAGTTGGAAAAGGTGGGTGGCGACCAATATGCACTTGGATCACACTTAATATCAATCAATTTATATATGTTGTTGCTATGATTTTCAGCCGTTTCAAGGACTCAACTATTCTTGTAACAGGTTCCATGCCACAGACTCATGGTAATCTGCTTGCAGAGACGCAAACACATAGGGGAAAATGGAAGAGAGGTATCAAAGAGAAATATATTGTTTGTGCAAATGAATTGAGAATGCATCGTCAAATGGTGATGATAGGAAAATTGTGAGGAAGGCTCTAATGATATATGATTCCTTGTGGTGCAATCTGATGAATGAAGATGAATTATGCAATGAAGCAAGTGGAGGATAAAAGTGTACTTACTTAACGACAGGGACCATAATGAAGAATAAAAGGAAATGGATAAATTGAGGTAGAATATTTATAGGTTTAGTCCTAGGTGTTCATTATTGATACTATGGTAGATGCGGGAGGTATTAACCTCTACATGTAACCTTTGACGAGACTAGAATATTTCAGGAAGCAAGATAAATCCTAAACAAATGTGTGAGAACCCTAGAAGACATGTCGACTCAACAAAATATATAGTATTAAATTATTATACTCCAGGAAGATAACTAGGATCGAATGGAAAAAGATAAAAATAAAATGTAATTACCAGAAAGTGAGGTTTCTGGATGGGCCAACTTGACTTTCTGGTAATTACATTTTCTCTTTATCTTTTTCCTGTGTAGCCGACTCGTCTTGTTGGAGTATAATACCTTAATATTATATATTCCACTGAGTTGATATGTCTTCTAGGGTTCTCACATATCTGTTTAGGTTCTCTTGCTTCCCGAAATATTCTAGTCTCGTCAAAGGTTACACGTAGAGGTTAATACCTCCCACAACTACCATAATATAAAAAATGAACACCTGGGACTCAAACTATAAATATTCTACCTCGGTTTATCCATTGCCTTTTATTATTCATTATGGTCCCCGTCTTTAAGTAAGTACGCTTTGTTCCTCCACATGCTTCATTTCATAATTCATCTTCATACACTAGATTGTGCCTCAAGGAATCACATGTCATCAAATCCTTCCTTAACCATTCCCTGTCATCACCATTTGATGATGCATTCTCTTCATTTGCACAAACAATAGATGTCTCTTTGATACCTCACTTTCATTTTACCCTTTTTGTTGTCGTCTTTGCAAGCATATTACCATGAGTCACAATATCTCGTTGGAAAGTTATCATCGAGGATATTAGTTTACGGGGCTCAATGAGAAAATTTGGTTATCATTGAGAGTATTGATCCCAAAAACCCTTCATTTAGGTCCTCAAAATGGCCCCAGAAGTTACAAATTGCTAAAAATAGTAAATGACCAAAATTCCCAGAAAATTGTTTTGAGCTAGTTGGAAAAGGTGGGTGGCCGCCGATATCCACCTAGATCATACCTAATGTAGATAAATTTATATCTATTGTTTCTATGAGTTTTAGTTTTTTCAAGGACTCGATTGTGCTTGGAACAGGTGCCATGCCACAGACTCATGGTAATCTGCCTGTAGAGACGAAAACACATAGGGGAAAACACAAGCGAGGTATCAAAGAGACATCTATTGTTTTGCCAATGAAGAGAATGCATCATTGTAATATAACATATATGAAAAGTATGCAAAACATAAATAAAATGATAGAAATGGCAGAATAACAACAATATAATCAGAATAATCACCACAATAACACAAAAATGATATAAGAATAACAACATAAATAATGCTTTGATTCTGAGAGCAATGTTCATGGGCCTCTTCGAGGGGGAAACCTACAATCGAGTAGAGATCTATTACAATAATATCGAATCTAGGGTTCTCATACCCTCGACTCCTATTTATACTAAATATGTCTATCAAAAGAAGCATATAGAGGAAGATCCTTCTAGAAGCGAAAGATTCTATTAGGTCTTCTTACATTCGACTTATTCTATTTTATTGCAAGGCCTTATTAATATTGACCTTTGTTACATCCAGATATATTGTTATACCCATGTGTGGGTTAGGACCCTAACATGTATGCTCCCTTAAAAATAGCCTTGTCCTCAAGGCTTGAGATGTGGAAATTGCTGCAAAATGGCAGCTGGTTCCCAAGTGGCATCTGCTGGAGTTGTATCTTTCCAGTCTACTAAAACATCCTTGATGGTTCTCTGACATAGGCGACTCTCACACTGGTCCAAAATTTCTTGTGGATGTAGTCAAATGGATCCTTATTCGGCTAACTCGGGAAGGTTGGTTTGAATTTTTCACTTAGTTCCAATCACATTCTTTAAGCTTGAAACATGAGAAATAGGATGTAGCTTCGAATGACTGGGAAAATCTAACTAATAGGCCACCTGTCCCACCCACTTGAGAACCATATAAGGACCATAAAATTTGGGCACTAGCTTCTAACAATTCTCGAACTTGAGGGAATTTTTCTTGTAAGGTTGCAGTCGAAGAAACACCTGATCCCCTTCTTCAAAGTGACGTTCAGAGCAACCTTGATCTGCCTGTTGCTTCATGCAATTCTGTGCCATGACCAAATTCTCCTTGAGGGTATGGAGAATAGCCTCTTGGACTGTAAGTGTTTGGTCAACCGCCTGGACCTTTGAGAAACCAGGTGAGTATGAGAGAACTTAAGGTGGATTTTTTCCATATACCGCTTCAAAAGGATTTATGCGTGTAGCCGTATGGTATGAAGTGTTGTACCACCATTCATCTAGGGGTAACCATTGAGCCCAATGATTTTGATTTTTCGAGGCAAAACACCTCAAATATGTTTCCAAAAACATGTTGACAACTTCCGTTTGACCATCAGTCTGGGGATGATAAACTGTGCTGAGATGAAATTGGGTGCCTTGTAGCTTGAACAACTCTTGCCAAAAATTGTTGGTGAAAGTTGGCTCACGATCAGAAACAATAGAATGTGGCATGCCATGAAGCTTGTAGACCTGATCCATGAAAATTTGAGCCACTGTGGATGCTGTAAATGGGTGCTGAATAGTGCATAAATGAGCGTACTTGGAAAGGTGATCAACAAACACCATGATGAATGATTTATTTCCTGATTTCGGTAAGCCTGTAATAAAATCCATAAAAATATCCCTCCAAATAGCAGGTGGAATCGGAAGCAATTGGAGTGTATCCAGAGATTTCACTGTTTCTCCCTTGTTGAGTTGACACAGATCACATTCAATGAAAAAATTGTGAATGTCTTGTTTCATACCATCCCCAAAAAAAGAACGTTTGACCCTGTCATAGGTTTTGGTGAGCCCGAAGTGCCCAACTGTGGGTGTAGCATGAAGTTCATAAAGTATGGTGGATTTAAGTTCTAATAGTTTACTTAAATACAAATGGCCTTTGTATCGAAGCTCATCATGGAGCCAAGAGTACCCTTGGGAAGCTGGAGCATTGGACTGCAATTGTTGGATCAGATGTGAACTTTTGGGATCTTGTAGCCATTCCTGGCGAGCAGTTTGGAGTGAGTTTGGTACAATGAAGGAAAGAGAAAAAAGGGATCCTTCATCTTCATATTTTTGGGAAAGTGCATCCGCAATGATATTGTCTTTGCCTTTCTTGTAAATGATCTCATAATCATATCCAAAGATCTTAGTCACCCATTTTTGTTCCTCTAGGTAGGAAATGCATTGTTCGAGAAAATACTTGAGGCTTTGAAGGTCTGTCTTAATCTGGAAGCATTGCCCCAATAATTAAGGATGCCACAAATCGACTACATGCAGAATATCCAACATTTCTTCTTCATAGATTGATTTGCCCATATTTCTTTCAGATAGTTTCTTGCTGGTAAACGCCAAGGGTCGACCCTCTTTCATAAGAACAACACCAATTCCTTTCCCTGAAGCATCACATTCCAATACGAAGGTCTTTGTGAAATTAGGAATGGCTAGGAGGTGTTGCAAGATTTCAAGAGTCTTTGGGTGAAGCCAGTCTTGCATAGCTTCAATATTTTTAGGGTCCACCCTAACGCTGTCCTTGCCAACCAGATGATCCAAGTACTCGACTTCTGAGGCACCAAAAGCACATTTAGATAGTTTCAGGAAAATTTGGTGCTGAGAGAGTAGATGGAGAACTTGATCCACATGAGCCAGATGGTCTATCCAGGTTTTGCTATAGATAAGGATATCATAAAAAAAAAAAAGACAAAATGATGGAGAAGAGGATGAAAGACATGATTCATGGGGCTTTGGAAGGTGGAGGGGGAATTACACAAGACAAAGGGCATGACCAAAAACTTATAGTGGCCCTCACGAGTTCTAAAGGTAGTATTAGGAATGTCTTCCTCTTTCATATGTATTTGGTGGTAGCCATAATGAAGATCCAGTTTAGTAAAGAACTGGGCCCCACTCAATTCATCCAACAGGTTATCAATATCAGGAATGGGAAATTTGTCTTTAATGGTAAGTTTGTTGAGGGCATTAAAGTCACAAAACATTCATGAGGAACCTTATTTCTTTAGGACCATGACCAGAGGGGAAGAGTAGGGGCTCGTACTAGGGCAGATAATGCCTGCATTAAGGAGTTCATGGACCATTTTCTCAATTTCATTTTTTTGGGAAAAGGGGTGACGATATGGACAAATATTGGGAGGAGGGCTTCTTGGTACAAGGGATCATGAACACCACGGGAAGAAGGGAGTACCTAGGGAGTGGAAAAGACCACTTGATGTTTAGAAAGGATGGATTGGAGGTGTTGCGACACTGAAGGTGTCTCTGTATCTTGCATGGCATGGAGTTGGGAAATAACACCAGAATGACCTTTTTTGAGCATCTTTTCCATGCGATGGGAAGTAATGATCTCAGGTAAATTGGCAACAATGCCTTGAAACTTATATTGGTTCCCCCCCTGGTCGAATTGCATGGTTAATTCCCTAAAATCCATGAGAATCAGACTCAAAGTCCTTAGCCAGTATACACCCAACACAATGCCACAACTGCCCATGTTGATAGAAAACATATGGGATGTCAGGTGGTAGTCACCAATTTAGAGACACACATTTTCACAATGCCCTCCACATTTCATGAAGCCACCATTGGCAATCATGATTTGGAAATTATTGACAACATGGATGTAGCAATGATTTTCTTGGGCAATGCAGCGATGAATAAAAATGTGGGTTCTTCCACTATCAACCATAATGATGACCTTCCTATGCTTGATGTAACTAATGAGCTTGATGGTTTGTGGAGTGGAGAAGCCAGTGAGAGAATTGAGGGAAATGATCGATTCTACTTCAAGAGGGTCTGAGGGAGGGGTTATGTTAGTGGTTTCAGGTGACTCACCCGAAAGGAGAGTTTCAACATCCTCTTCTGAAATATCCTCCGAGATAGCCATAAAAATATTTTGTTCCTTACACTTGTGGCTCGAGAAATATTTTTCATCACAATTATAACAAATGCCTTTGAGTTTGTGGTCAGCCATTTCATCCTTGGTCAATTTTATGATATTTAGTGGAGTGGAGGGAGTAGTGGGATTTACTGGTTTAGGGCGAGGGATAAAAGGGATTTTTTTATTTTGAGAAGATATAACCTGTTGTGATTCTTTAGCTCTTTTAGTAGCCTCAACCCAACTCAGAGGTCGAGCCATGAGGACATGGGCTCGAATCTCATCCTTGAGGCCACTGTTAAAACACTCTCAGAAAAAGGCATCAGACATTCCCTCTGTCCGAAAAGCCAGGTGCTCAAAGGTAGCTATAAAGTCTTCCACTGTTCCTGATTGTTTCAACTTTGTCAAACAACCCAAATGGTTGGTGTCATTGTCAAAGCATTCATAAATCTCAGCCACAAAGTGTGTCCAAGAAATATACCCTCGACAAGAAGCTTTTCTCCATTGTGACCATTGCCAACATTTTTTTATCTATATGGAGAGCACCATACCAGAGTTTGGCCAAGTCATTTGTAATGTCGTATAAAGAGAAATAATGTTCCATTTAGGTTACCCAACCAATGGTATCCGAGCCATCAAATTTGGTCACATCCACCCATGGAAGGCATAGGTCACGCTAAAAGTGATGGTGCTGAAAGTTATGGGAATGAGAGGAACTTCCAGTTTTAGTATGTGGAGGAGGGTCAGATAAAGGGGTATATGTAGGGATATGCATCTTGGTGCAGAGCATCGAGACGACATATTCAAGTTAGGTAGTCAGGTCTTGCTTGAATTCATCGATGGTTGTATTGATGGCAACAACATTGGCATTGAGTTGTTTCACTTCTTGTTGGGTCTTGGTGAGATTAGATTGCAAGGTATTGAAGTGACCTTCCAAGTCTTGGCTATGGGTATGGGACATGAGGATGAGGGAACGAAAATGGGGTGGGTGGGTGTATTCTCCCTCTCTGGCGCACTGAGCAAACTTATTCTTTAAGGACACTTGCTCACAAGTGATCCAGATTATTATGGTATTAAAACATTTGATTTTGATTATGAGGCATTATGGGTTGATGTCATGTTGTTTTACTACATTGACATAGACAAGTTCTATTGACTCGGTTTTACTAAGTGTGAAATATTTTGGACCTAGAGGATGCAGAGGCATCGATGGAACCCCTTGGACTCCAGATCGAGTCAGGGAGTGTACCATTGGGGTTTGATTGTTTTATTGTGATATTAGTGCATATGATTAGATGATATGATATGATATGGATATATTCTGACATGATTCATTGATGATGTAGGCTGACGATAGCTTGCCGACCAGACTCACATGTGGAGTAAAGGGGTCACACATGAATACCAAATATGTTGAGGGAGAGGTGTGGACAACAACCCTGCCACAACTTACTAGCACTCCCTCCGTGGCTCGAACTGTAGGTTAACATTTACCTAGTTCGATAGGACCCACGATGCCATGAGGGAAGACTATGATAGTCACTCACGATGATTCTAAGGGGCATGCAATAAGGCGGGAGCCTTATTCCTTAGAGGCCCTTAGTCTCCCACAAGTTCACCTGGTGGAGTATTGACTCCAGGGGTTTTTGATGTCTACCAAGTCAATCAAGAGGCGAGTGGCACCCTTGGAGCACGTGGTGCATCCTGAAGTGCATGTCGCACAAGAAAAATGGAAAGAGGCGAGTGGCACCGTTGGAGCATGTAGTGCGTCCTGAAGGACATGTCGCGCAAGGGAAACAAATTAAGGCGAGTGGCACCCTTGAAGCACCTAGTGCGTCCTGAAGGGCACGTCGCGTTGTTGATGATAAATGAACGTACCTAGATGGCCTTAGGATGAATAACATGTTAAGAATTTTTAAAAACAAATTCCCTAATAAAATGTCACCCAACATGAAAATTTAAGGTCTAAGTCTAAAATTATGCTAGTGGTAAAATTTTATCTATCCATTTAAAAAAATAAATAATAATAATAATAATAATAAAAACAACATAAATAATAATNTTAGGGTAAAAAAAAAAAAAACGGGAATAATTTTTTTATTTTTTTATGATAATTTAAATTTATTAACTAAAAAGGGAAAAAGGAAAAGGGGGTTAATTTCTACACCTTCCAATTCAAGCACTAAAGGAAAAGGGGAAAGAGGGAAATCTAAAATATTTAGGAAACTAGGAAAAGAGGGAAACATAAGGAAAAAAGAGAAACCCAACGGAAAAAGTAGAAAGACAAACTTAGTAAGGTATCTACGATTAAGAACTTTCTAATTTAAAACTTAACTAGCAAATTGATAATGGGGAAAGTCATTAAAACCTGTAAGAGAATTTGGGGACACCTAGGAGCGATTCTAGGAGTGACTCTAGGTGGGTGAGGGAAATAAGGGAAATTAATTAATTAAAGAAATTAATTTGTGGAGGAAT
>ML794752.1:111128-123087 GCA_009831015.1 Picea engelmannii | reverse complement strand
GGGGGGGGGGGGGAATAATTGTTTTATTTTTTTATGATAATTTAAATTTATTAACTAAAAAGGGAAAAAGGAAAAAGGGGTTTAATTTCTACACTTGCCAATTTGAGTCGTGAATGAAAAGGGGAAAAAGGAAAATCTAAAATATTTAGGAAACTAGGAAAAGAGGGAAACATAAGAGAAAAAGTGAAACCAATGCAGAAAGTCAAACTTAGTAAGGTATCTACCATTAAGAACTTTCTAATTTAAAACTTAACTAGAAAATTGATAATGGGGAAAGTCATTAAAACCTGTAAGAGAATTTGGGGACACCTAGGAGTGATTCTAGGTGGGTGAGGGAAATAAGGGAAATTAATTAATTAAAGAAATTAATTTGTGGAGGAATGAAGGGGATGGGTGACACTTGTACGAGGAGGAATTTTTAGGATTTAATTTTTTTAACTTTAATTAAATGATATTTTAGGAAAGTAAAAGACTTCAAAACTCTATATAATGAAGGGAGGATAAAGATGAAGGATCTCTTCTGTTTGCGTAACGTTGTGTTGCAGAAATCTCTACTTGACTGAATTAGCTTGTGGGAGTTGGGATACCTAGCTCAGTGAGGAGTGGTAGCTCGGCCTTGCGAGGTGAGCTAGGAGCTAGCTGAATCTCTGGATAGTGTGTGTGGCCCCTTTGCGGCTCGGGGGGATAAGGGGGAAGAAGAGTACATATAGCATTAGCTGGGAGGTACCAGTGAAGTCTCGTCGGTCAGCAAGCGAGAGTTGCACAGAGCACACAAGACGTCCACTCAAAGTGGACAATCAGGAAATGGTACACTCTCTTCCTTTTTGGTATCATAGATTGTTGTAGGATTTATGCTTGGATATGCATGTTTATTTGGGTAAGTGAACTGATTGTCTAGATTGATGACTAAAATTTTTCTTAACCTAGCTCGATGATTGATTGACACCCATGGATTTCGTTCCCCCGCATGTATTGACCACCTTGTGGTGTTTTGATTGTGACCCTTGTGGTTGTTTTGCCTTCGTCCCTAGCTCACTAGTCCTCCCCTGAGCAGTCGGCCAAGAGCCTAATCTACGATCGTCGCCTCGATGCTAATAGACCTATGAATCTCAATGCCCTTCTTTTCTGTGTGAGGATGATGAGCGAAGGACACACCTGTTAGCTGTCTACCCTTGATGATGGTCCTTGGCTGAAGGTTCCCCTTGCGCTCGGATGTGTTTTTTTTAACCCTGCAAATGTAATTGTTGGCGAAGTTTTTTCCTTAAACTTTTCATGCTTATAGCTCGTCGTTATCTCGTCATTACCCTATTTTTATATCTTGATGGATCATTTGACCCTGGGTTTTTATTCTTGGTTAAGATATAATCTACGTTGTGTATTGGTATTCTGGAAATGGAAAAACGATTTGATTTCTTGTCTGCATTTGTATATTTGGTATTCTGGCAATGGAAAAATGAATTGATTTCATGTCTGCATTTGTGTAATGTTATTCTGGAAATGGAAAAATGATTTGGTTTCCTCTCTGCATTTTTATATTTGGTATTCTGGCAATGGAAAAATAAATTGATTTCATGTCTGCATTTGTGTATTGGTATCCTGGAATGGAAAAACGTTTTTAATTGTTGATCCCTATCTGCATTTTTTCTTGAGTACCCCATGTGAATGAGAAATGATTTCTTTATCCCTGGTGAATGAAAACATTTATCGGTGTCTGTGTTTCTTTCTTTTACCATGATTTTAATCACCATGAAATTAATACTCAGATTTTATTCCCACGATTGGAATGTCACGGATTTTTAATTCCATACTGTTGCCACGATTATACCCCCACGAATTGCTACCTAGAATTTAGTCCCTTGATTTGAATGTCACGAACTTTTATTTCTGTACTGTTACCATAGACGTATCACCACGTTTTTCTTTACACAGTTTTTTTTTTTTTTTTAACCAGGCTTGACCGCCCACGAATTAGCTCCAGACTGTTTGCTTGAGTGGCTTCCAACACATCCATGACTTGCTTAATAAAACATATGCTGAGTGGCTGTTAACACGCCCATGACTTGCTTAAAAAAAAAATGTACATTGAGTGGCTGCTGAATTCGCCCACATTTTTAGATTTTCAATTCATGAATTTACATGCTGGAATGACCACGGTTTGGGTAATTAAAAATTGACTGTGTGCATGCTGAATTCACCCATGTTTTTAGATTTTCAATTCATAAATATACTTGCTAGAATGACCATGGTTTTGGGTAATTAAAAATTGGTTGTGTGCATGTTGAATTCACCCACGTTTTTAGCTATTCAATTCATAAATTTACTTCTTGGAATGACCACGGTTTGATAATTAAAAATTGACTGTGTAGCTGTTGAAATCGTCCACCCTTTTTTTTAGCCATTCAATTCATAACTGACTTGCAGTAATGACCACTATTGTGCCTTTAAACTATGACTGTGTTTTCCCTTGAGTGATGGACTATGTTGATGTTGAATGGATACATTTTCCTTTAATTGTTGAGTTGCTGTCGACTGGGCACGATTGGCCACCATTGGTGCACTGTGTTTTTGCTGATTTTGCTACAGTGAGTTAAGTGGTAAAAAAATTCATTCTTATTGTCTAAATGCCTCAACGAATTAAATGGTTAAACAATTAGGTAAGTTGCCTTGTTATTGATAGATTCGTTGTTATGTAATTGTCATATTAAATGCTAGAACAATTGCTACATCAACGTTAATGGTTGACATTTTCCTTTTGCTGTTAATTGCCATGTTAATTGCAATGTTAAATGCTATAATATTTTCCTTATTAATTCCCAGAACAATTGCTACAACATTATCAATGGTAAACATATTCATTCTTAATGATTAAGTGCCACCACGAGTTAAATGGTTAACAGTTAGGTGAATCACCTTGTTATTGTGCTATCATTGTTGTGTTAACAGTCATGTAAATTGCTAAATTAATTGTTATGCTAATCCTTATATCAATTGCTTGGTTAACTGCTATATTAATTGTTATGTAACTGCTATGTTAATTTCCTTGTTGAATTGCTCCAGTAGTGTTAATAGTTAGTAGTTTCCTTCTCAGTGTTAATGGATGGCTAGTATTGTCAGTCTGGAAAATATAGTTAGACTACATGTTGAGGTTTAAATTGTTCATAAGTGATATAATGGTAGCATTCTACTTTAAGTTGTTAATGTTGTTATTTAAGTTAATGGCTAGTCGGATGGGGATCTGGATTAATATAGAATATCCCTTTTAGGTTGTAATAATGATTAAATTAGTATGTTGAGTAAAGACTAGATTGAAAATTTTAGACTTGCTAAATTGATTATAATTGAGGTTAGATTGTATTTATGATTATAGTTCTAGTGTTGATTACTTAGGCTTGCTAAATTGATTGTTTTAACGTTAAGTTAGCAGGTGCATTAATGATTAAGTGTAACTTGATGTGCCTCATTAGAATGGAACCCATGTTAATTTATAATGTAGTCATAGACAGGTTAGCCTGGGTGTTTGGTGGGGTCGGGGACAATGTCATGTGGGTTGGAGTCACCCCTTTCCTTCGTTCCTTAGTGTCTCATCAACCCTTTGTGTGGGGGCTAGGTATAGTCTCCCAGTCAGCATTCGGTTCCTAGCATGTCAGAGTTTTCTTGAGCCTTGGTCCCTTTTGTTTTTCCCCAGAGTTATTTTTTCACCTCTCTTCTAGGGATAACATGATTCCTGATGCGGGGATCATGGCGCGTCCTATGGATTAGCGGCGAATGATATCTTGGTCGGAGTCAGTGCCTACCATGTGAGCATGGTTGAGTGTCCCTTGTTGACTTGGGTGCATGCATTGGTTCACGTGCCTTGAGGTTTTAGTCTTGCTTGTCAACGTCATTATGTCGAGAAGGGGAGGTTGCCCCTGAATCTTGTTGGCATGTCTTGTTGCGTCGGGTGGTTGGTCGTTACTCTTGGTTTTCTGTGAATGTTTTCCTGTTGCCCTTGTGTCTGTGTGCGGTGTCGCAGTTGCCTGTTACCTGGGTTGCATGCTTTTGTTCATTGTATGGGGTGTGGTCAAACTTTTTTTTTCGTTGCCTTCGTGTGCTTAATTCTTCAAAAAAAACAAACAAAAAAATTGGCTTCGCCCGTCGCCTCATCAATGTGGTTGTTATAGTGGGGTTAAAAAATTTGCTGAAAAATGATATGTATGAATGTGAGAAGGGTGAAGAGACGAATCCAAAAAAAAATTCTAGACCTTACCTACAGAGTTATACTCCTCTCTGAAGAATACTGTAGTGATGAAATGCCCAAATGATTAACCAGAAAGAAATGTGTAGTGATTTAGCAACCCGAACACAGTTGTGTGACAAGAACACAGTTGCGTAACAACAAATCTTGTCTGTTTTAATTTGTTTATGTTTTTGTCCCTAAGGGTTAGGTTTTCAATGGTTCTATAGATAAGGTTTTACCCTATGCTATAGCTCTCTGATATATGTACGGTTTCCAACAATAGTACTCAGCCCAATATCTCAGGGCACTAACTAAGGAGGCTAGACCGTACCCTTAGCCGTACTACCCGACTACCCGGGTACTAGAGAGTATCTTCCTGAGTGTTTTTCTTGGTTGCACTATAGCAGTCAAGCAATCAATTAGTTTATCTAAAGAGGGCCTTAGGTAATCTAGGTCGATCCGTACACAGGTGCTATTTGATGTGATACCACTCGAAGGGGTTCCAACAGCGGTTACAAGGGTGGAAAATAGATGTGCGCTTAAGTACCACTTGTATTTTCTGCATGTATGAATCTCTCAACCGCAGGTTTATGTGTGTAACGATAGATCTTTGTGGCTTAAAGACACTATAATACGTCTCTACCCTGAAAAACATTTAATCCACAATTTCTGTTGAGGAAAGTGCTCTGATACCACTTGTAATATACCAGATATGAAAAGTATGAAAAACAAAAATAAAATGCTAGAAATGGCAGAATAACATCAATATAATCAAAATTCTCACCACAATAACACATAAATGATATAATAATAACATAAATAACACTTTGATTCTTAGAGCAATGTTCATGGGCCTCTTTGAGGGGGCAACCTCCAGTCAAGCAGAGCTCTATTGCAATAATCTTCAATCTAGGGTTCTCATACCCTCAACTCATATTTATACTAAATATGTATATCAAAAGAAGCATCTAGAGGAAGATCCTTCTAGAAGAGGAAGCTTCTATTAGGTCTTCTTACATTCAAATTATTCTATTTTATTGTAAGGCCTTATTAATATTGACCTTTATTACATCTGAATATATTGTTATACCCATGTGCAGGTTACAACCCTAACAATCATCAAATAGTGATGATAGGGAATGGGTGAGGAAGGCTCTAATGATATATGATGCCTTGCGACGCAATCTCATGAATGAAGATGAATTATGCAATGAAGCAAGTGGAGGAACAAAGCGTACTTACTTAATGACATGGACCATAATGAATAATAAAAGGAAGTGGATAAACCGAGGTAGAATATTTATAGGTTCAGTCCCAGGTGTTCATTGTTGATATTATGGTATCTATGGGAGGTATTAACCTCTATGTGTAACATTTGACGAGACTAGAATATTTCAGGAAGCAAGAGAAACCCTAAACAGATGTGTGAGAACCCTAGAAGATATGTCAACTCAGCAGAATATATAATATTAAGTTATTATACTTCAGGAATATAACTAGGATACATAGTAAAAAGATAAACATAAAATGTAATTACCAAAAAGTGAGGTTTCTGGATGGGCCGACTTGACTTTCTGGTAATTACATTTTCTCTTTATCTTTTCTGTGTAGTTGACTCGTTTTCCTAGAGTATAATACCTTAATACTATATATTCTACTGAGACGATATGTCCTCTAGGGTTCTCACACATATGTTTAGGTTCTCTTGCATAGGTTCAATATTTTTATGGTCCACCCTGATGTCGTCCTTGCCAACGAGATGACCCAAGTACTCAACTTTTGAGGTGCCAAAAGAACATTTAGACTATTTCAGGAAAAGTTGGTGCTGAGAGAGTAGATGGAGAACTTGATCCACATGAACCAAATGGTCTATCTAGGTTTTTCTATAGATGAGAGTATCATAAAAAAAAACTAAGACAAAATGACGGAGAAAAGGATGAAAGACATGATTCATGAGGCTTTGGAAGGTGGAGGGGGCATGACACCAGACAAAGAGCATGAACAAAAAATCATAGTGGCCCTCGTGCGTTCTAAAGGCAATCTTAGGAATGTCTGCGTCTTTCATATGTATCTAGTGGTAGCCAGAACAAAGATCCAGTTTAGTAAAGAACTGGGCGCCACTCAATTCATCCAAGAGGTCATCATTGAAAGGAATGGGAAATTTGTCTTTAATGGTAAGTTTGTTGAGGGAATGAAAGTCAGGACACATTCACTAAGAACCTTCTTTCTTCAGGACCATGACCATAGGGGAAAAGTAGGGTCTCGTACTAGGGAGGATAACGCCTGCGTTAAGGATTTCCTGGACCATTTTCTCCATTTCATTTTTTGGGGAAAATGGGTGACAATATGGATGAATATTGGGAGGAAGGCTTCCTAGTACAAGGGGAATGGAATGATCATGAGCACCATGGGAAGGAGTGAGTCCCTAGGGAGTGGAAAAGACCACTTGATGTTTAGAAAGGATGGATTGGAGGTCTTGTGGCACCGAGGGTGTCTCTGTTTCTTGTATGGCATGGAGTTGGGAAATAACACCAAAATGACCTTTGTTGAGCCTCTTTTCTATGCGATGGGAAGTAATGATCTCATGTGAACCAGAGACGATGCCTTGGAACTTATATTGGTGGCCCTCCTGGTTGAATTTGATGGTTAATTACTTAAAATCCATGAGAATGGGACACAAATTCCTTAGCTAGTCTGCACCCAACACAATGTCACAATCGCCCATGTCGATAGAAAACATATGAGATTTCAGGTGGTAGTCACCAATTTGGAGACACACATTTTCACAATGCCCTCCACATTTCATGGAGCCACCATTGGCAATCATGATATGTAAATTATTGATGGCATGGATGTAGCAATGAGTTTCTTGGGCAATGCAGTGATGAATAAAATTGTGGGTGCTTCCAATATCAACTAGAATGATGACCTTCCTATTCTTGATGTAACCGATGAGCTTGAGGGTTGGCAGAGTGGAGAGGTCAGTGAGAGCATTGAGGGAAATGATTAGTTCTACTTCCGGAGGGTTTGAGGGAGGGGTTATGTCAGTGGTTTCAGGTGACTCAGACACAAGGGGAGTTTCAAGATCCTCTTCCGAAATATCCTCTGAGATGGCCATAAAAATCTTTTGTTCCTTACACTTGTGGCTCGGGAAATATTTGTCATCACAATTATAAGAAAGGTCTTTGAGTTGGCGGTCAACCATTTCAGCCTTGGTCAATTTTTGGATCTTCATAGGAGTGGAGGGAGTAGTAGGATTTACCAGTTTAGTGCGAGGGATAAAGGGGATTTTTCGATTTTGAGAAGATACAACTTGTTGTGCTTATTTATCTCTTTTAGTATCCTCCACCCAACTTAGAGGTTGAGCCATGAGGACATGGGCCAAAATCTCATCCTTGAGGCCACTGATAAAACACTCTCAGAAAAAGGCATCAGACATTCCCTCTATCTGAAAAGCCAGGCGCTCAAAGGCAACTATAAAGTCTTCCATTGTTCCTGATTGTTTCAACTTTGTCAAACAACCCAAATAGTTGGTGTCAGTGTCAAAGCGTTCATAAATCTTGGCCACAAAGTGTGTCCAAGAAATATACCCTTGACAAGAAGCTTTTATCCATTGCCACCATTTCCAACGTTCTTTATCTAGATGGAGAACACCATATCGAAGTTTGGCCAAGTCATCTATAATGTCGTATAAAGAGAAATAATGTTCCATTTAGGTTACCCAACCAGTGGGATCCGAGCCATCAAATTTGGTCACATCCACCCGCAGAAGTTGTAGGTCACGTTGAAAGTGATGGTGTTGAAAGTTATGGGAATGGGAGGAACTTCTAGTTTCAGTATGTGGAGGAGGGTCAGATAAAGGGGTATATGTAGGGATATGCAGCTTGGTGCAGAGCATCAATCTGACAAATTCAAGTTGGGTAGTCAGGTCTTGTTTGAATTCCTCCATGGTTGTATTGATGGTGACAACATTGGAATTGAGTTGTTTCACTTCTTGTTGGGTCTCGGTGAGATTAGATTGCAAGGTATTGAAGTGACCTTCCAAGTCTTGGCTATGGGTATGGGCCATGAGGACGAGGGAACGGAAATGGGGTGGGTGTGGTCAAAAATTTTGCTGAAAAATGGTATGTATGAATGTGATAAGGGAGAAGAGATGAATTCAATGGAATATGTCTCAAAAAATGGTGGAAAAATTTCCAGACTTTACCTAGGGAGTTATACTCCTGTCTGAAGAATACTGCAGTGATGAAATGCCCAAATGATTAACCAGAAAGAAATGTGTAGTGATTTAGCAACCCGAACACTGTTGTGTGACAAGAATACAGTTGCGCGACAATAGATCTTGTCTTTTTTAATTTGTTTATGTTTCTTTCCCCAAGGGTTAGGTTTTCAAGGGTTCTACAGACAAGGGTTTTCCCTGTGCTATATCTCTCTGATATACGTGCAATGTCCAAAAGTAGTACTTAGCCCAATATCTCAGGGCACTAACTAAGGAGGCTAGACCGTACCCTTAGCCATACTACCCAACTACCCGGGTACTAGAGAGTATCTTCCCGAGTGTTGTTCTCAGTGGCACTATAGTAGTCAGGTGATTGATCGATTTATCTAAAGAGGGCTTAAGGTAATGTAGGCCAATTTGTACATAGGTGTTTTCTGATGCGCTACCACTCGAAGGGGTACCAACAAGGGGTTACAAGGGTGGACAACAAATGTGAGCTTAAGTACCACTTGTATTTCCTGCATGTTTGGATCCCTCAACCACAGTTTTATGTGTGTAACGATAGATCTTTGTGGCTTAATGACACCAGAATACGTCTCTACCCTGAAAAACATTTAACCCACAATTTATGTCGAGGAAAGTTCTCTAATACCACTTGTAATATACCAGATATGAAAAGTATGTAGAACATAAATAAAAATGCTAGAAATGGTAGAATAACAACAATATAATCATAATAATCACCACAATAACACAAAAATGATATAAGAATAACAACATAAATAACTCTTTGATTCTGAGAGCAATGTTCACGGGCCTCTTTGAGGGGGAAACCTCCAGTCGAGCAGAGCTCTATTACAATAATCTCCAAGATAGGGTTCTCATACCCTCGACTCCTATTTATACTAAATATGTCTATCAAAAGAAGCATATAGAGGAATATCCTTATAGAAGAGGGAGCTTATATTAGGTCTTCTTACATTCAACTTATTTTATTTTATTGCAAGGCCTTATTAATATTGACCTTTATTACATTCGAATATATTTTTCTACCCATGTGCGGGTTAGGACCCTAACAATCATCAAATAGTGATGATAGGGAACAAGTGAGGAAGGCTCTAATGATATATGATGCCTTGCGGCACAATCTGATGAATGAAGATGAATTATGCAATGAAGCAAGTGGAGGAACAAATCATACTTACTTAACGACAAGGACCATAATGAAGAATAAAAGGAAGTGGATAAAATGAGGTTGAATATTTATAGGTTCAACCCCAGTTGTTCATTGTTGATATTATGGTAGCCGCGGGATGTATTAACCTCTACGTGTAACCTTTTACGAGACTATGATATTTCAGGAAGCAAGAGAAACCCTAAATAAATGTGTGAGAACCCTAGAAGATATGTCGACTCAGCAGAATATATAATATTAAGTTATTATACTCTAGGAATATAACTAGGATCCATAGGAAAAATATAAACATAAAATGTAATTACCAAAAGGTGAGGTTTCTGGATGGGCCGACTTGACCTTTGGGTAATTACATTTTCTCTTTATCTTCTCTGTGTAGCTGACTTGTTTTCCTAGAGTATAATACCTTAATACTATATATTCCACTGAGACGATATGTCTTCTAGGGTTCTCACACATCTGTTTAGGTTCTCTTGCTTCCCGAAATATTCTAGTCTCATCAAAGGTTACACATAGAGGTTAATACCTCCCAGAGATACCATCATATCAACAATGAACACATGGGTCTGAGCCTATAAATAGTCTACCTCAGTTTATCCATTGCCTTTTATTATTCATTATTTTACCTATCATTAAGCAAGTACGCTTTGTTCCTCAACATGTTTCATTGCATAATTCATATTCATTCACCAGATTGCGCCTCAAGGCATCATATTTCATCAAATCCTTCCTTACCCATTCCCTATCATAACCATTTGACGATGCATTCTCTTCATTGGCATAGGCAATAGATGTCTCTTTGATACCTCATTTTCATTTTACCTTGTGTTGTCTTTGTAATCATATTACCATGAGTCTGTGGCATGACACCTATTCCAAGCACATTCATGTCCTTGAAATGACTAAAACGCATAGCAACATCAGATCTCAATTGATCGACATTAGTTACTTGAGTATTGATACTACAAATATTTTGTCCAGGTACAATTCCCCTCTACGTTTTGAAAAACCTTCGAATATCTTGGAATAGTATAGCTTTTTGTTGATCTTGTCCTCTCAGAACAAAATCAAGCTTAATCTTTTCAGACTCCAACACTTATGCTACATCACTTTTTCCTATTGTGACCCCTGCAAGAATTTCACTGTTATTTAGTGTGGAATGAGTATGTGGCATGGCACCTATTCCAAGCACAATCAGGTCCTTGAAATGACTGAAAATCATAGCAACAACAGATCTTAACTGATCGACATTATGTACTTGAGTATTGATACTAAAGTTATGCTATCCAAGTACAACCCCCCTCCTTGTTTCGACAGACCTTCGAATATCTGGGAATAGTAAAGTTTTTTTTTTGATATTTTCCTCTCAGACCAACATGAAACTCAAACTTTTTAGAATCCAACAATTATGCTGAATTACTTTTCCCTATTTTGAACCCTGTAGAAATTTTGTTGCTATTCAGTGTGGAATGAGTCTGTGGAATGGAAATTGTTCCAAGTATAGTCAGGTCCTTGAAATGACTAAAACTGATAGCAACAATAGATCTCAATTGATCAGCATTACGTACTTGAGTATTGATACTACAAATATTCTGTCCAGGGAAAATCCCCCTCTGCATTTTGGTAGACCTTCAAATATCTGGGAATAGTAGAGGTTTTTGCTGATATTTTGCTCTCGGACCAACAACCAACTTCATCTTTTCAGAATCCAACACTTCTGATCAATTACTTTTCCCTACTGTGACCCTTGCAACAATTTTACTTATATTTAGTGTGGAATGAGTCTGTGGCATGGAAATTCTTCTAAGCATAGTCAGGTCCTTGAAATTATTGAAATTCATAGCAAGAGAAGATCTTGATTGATCGACATTAGGTACTTGAGTATTGATACTACAAATCTTTTGTCCAGGTAAAATCCCTGTAATGTACCCCAAATTTCCCAAATAAAAAAAAAATTGTTAGCGGACATTAAAGTTCCTTGACTCTCCAACATTGATTTTGATGCAGAGATGATCCATTAAACCTATCCTCATTCCTTTATTGTATGCATAGTAGTTTTACTGTCGTTATTACATTAGAATAATACACTTATT
Source organism: Picea engelmannii (assembly GCA_009831015.1). Taxonomy (NCBI): domain Eukaryota; kingdom Viridiplantae; phylum Streptophyta; class Pinopsida; order Pinales; family Pinaceae; genus Picea; species Picea engelmannii. The sequence goes on along the minus strand of ML794752.1, from coordinate 111,364 downwards.
TGTATTAAAGAAAATTGCGACCAGGACTGTCATAGCCCTTAGAATAACCACCATTTCTATGTCAAGACATGCTATCCATAATAAAATGCGTAATAGACTATTATTAATCATATATCGTCCACTTGTACATAATTCTCCTAGCTCTGGTCAACAATATATACTATAGACTATTCATAACAATAACACTAACCATAACGAAATATATCATTTATCATATAGACTATATATATATATAT
>ML794752.1:75118-108809 GCA_009831015.1 Picea engelmannii | reverse complement strand
CACACACACACACACACACACACACACACACACACACACACACACACACACAAATATCTATGTACAACCATCACATTCAAATACACAATATTTCTAGCATCATTTAATTATGAAAAGCCATAGTAAAACAGGTTCATACAGTCCCTTAAGAATTGATTTCATGTATGCATACACATTCAACATATTCCTAACAAATAATAACCATAATAAAACATTGACAAAGGAATACAATATGAGATACATATCTGAAACATGAAGCTAGAATACAGATGGAACAACCACGTTCCACCCAACCTTAGAACAAAACAACCAAGTTCACTTGTCCTTCTCATCCCCTAGACTGACCATGAGTACATAAGGGCAAACTGAATTATCCTCCTTAGGTACAATCACCATCCACAGATCGGAAAATCCTTTTCCTCACACTAACAATGCTCATAACAACAAATTGTTTCTTTCCCCCCCACATACTAAGAAGTATATTGCCTCCCCCATATGTTGTTAAATATGCATCCTTGTGCCTAGGTTTTTCCTTCCCTCCTTGGGGAAATTTGCAACCTTACAAATCCCTGATTTTTAGGGGCTGCTAGTGGTCAAATTTCACATCTTCCACTTGTAAAAATCATCCTTGAGGTAACTCAAACCTATTCCCCACTCATGGAGTCATGGTCAACTATTTTTAACCTAGTTGTTCCATTTGTCTTCAAGCATTTAATTTATTAAAAGTTTCTCTTACACATGTGTCAAATAGAAGAGGACAATTGGGCAAGTCAAATATTTTTCCAACAGTCATCAAATAATTAATTACAATAATCAAAATTCCAAATTTGGATTTTCCATAAATGACAAATAATTTCCAAATCCGAATTTTGCAAAAACGGAAATTTATTTCAAAGTTCACTTAGAATTTAATATTATAAACTTGAGGATATTACAATCCACCTATGCATTTCAGAAGAGCTTCAAATATATGGGCATAGTACATGTTTTTGGTTATATTGTCCTCTTAGAACAACAACCAGCTCGATCTTTGTAGAATCCCAACTTCCTCCCAAGATCTAGCCTCAAATCAAGCTCCAAATCCCCCAAAAAGGGGAAAAATCCAATAAAATTAGCATAATTAATCATAAAAATACAAAAACCAAATTACAAACACAAAAATGGAACATTTGCATGGTATCCCCTTTCTTTCGAGTTCCTGGTCATATAGGAATGGTCCATGTGGCCTGTGTTGACACCTTACCCTACGACCCCTTGGCTAAAAATCCTGGTCATATGATCCTGGTCGGACAGGCTAGCCCCTGTCGACATAGGCTTATCCTAAATGCACCAAACATTAAATTAAAAAACATGCCAATACATGTTTAAGCAAGTTACACATAGAAAACAATTTTGGCCCAACCAACATTTGCTAAGTCCAGGGTGCCATGTGACACCCTCTGATTGGGCCATGTGGGACCCTGTGATTGGACCATACAATCCATTCATCAATACAATCAATGCACAATCAACACGACATCATTGTCATACAACCACGTGTTGTACCCTGAGCCTGCCACACCAACATCCGTACTCACAGGTCAGTTGCCCAGTCAGATGCCATGCCAACATCTGTATTTCCCAATCACCCTTCCATGTTAGCATCCATACTGCCACCTTCCATCCATACTTCCATGTGTTGGCCTATCATTGGGCCATGTTAGCATTCCGTACAACCACATGTCACATCCGTACAATGCCATGTGTCCATTTCTTATTGGTCGACATCATTCCCTAAAAATGACAAAAACAAGTGACACGTGTCACCTCCTCATGCTTCCATGGGTCCCTGCTGATGTCATCATGACATCATGTTGATGTACTACTAACGTCAGCAGTATGACCTGTTGACTTTGACCAGTTGACCGTTTTTCATGTTTGGGAAATCGATCAAAATGCGATAACTTTCTCATACGATGTCCATTTTTGTAAAACATTATATGGATAGAATTGAAGTGAATATCCCAATGCAATGGAATTGGTTTCATCTGATTCCGAGAAATTTGATTTTCAGGCCTTCCTGGATCCATTTTGGATCATTAAGAGAAAACAAGTCGCATGGAAAGTTGTCAAAATATTCTTTTTATCAAACAAAGATTCATTATTTGGGATACATTATCTTTGGAGAAGGTATCATTGTAGATCCAATGAAGTTTGAGGCTATTGTGGAATGGAAAGAACCGATGAACATGTAATCGATGCTTCGTCGAAGGATTTTCAAAGATAGCAAATGCAATTACAGAATTACAAAATAAGAACAAGAAATTCGTATGGCCAAAGAAGCGCGTGGAAGCATTTCAAAAGCTTAAAGAACTATTAACAACACATATATTGAAGTTTCCATATATGGACAAGGAATTCTTGGTAATGATGGACGCATCTAAGGAAGGATTGGATGGAGTATTAATGCAAGATGGTTGATTCATCGCATATATTTCAAGGAAGATAAGAAATCATGAAGAGAATTATGCTACACATGAATTGAAATTGTTAGCGATTGTTTATGACTTGAGAGTTTGGAGACATTAGCTTATTGGACAAAAATTCAAGTTAAAAACTATTTATTGTGGATTGCAGCACATTTTTACTTAGAGTGACTTGAACATGCGACAAAGGCATTGGTCGAAACTTTTAAGTGAATATGATTTTGAGATCATGTATATCAAGGGAACAATTAACATAGTAGCAGATCCATTGAGTCAAAGACCTTACATTTTCATAGTAATACCTCTATAGATGAATCTTCGAGAAAATATTTTATCATTACATATTGATGACGACTGGTACAAGGAAGTAAAATACAATATCGTACAATATAAAATGATTATACCTAGATATGAGGGCTATTCTTTGGACAATGAAAAACTTTTAAGATATAATAGCATAATTTATGTACCACCAAATAATGAATTGAGAAATTTAATTTTGAAAGAATATCATCGAGCGATGTATATGTCTCATCTTGCAGTCATGAAGATGAAGGTATATCTTAAACCATTGTTCTTTTAGAAAGGAATGAAAACTGATAGAGTAAACTATGTGGCGAGATGTCTTGAATTTCAACAAGTGAAGGATGAACATAGACATCCTGTGGGTTTATTATAGCCACATGTGATTTCTAAATCAAAATGGGAGGCTATATCTATGGATTTTATTGTTGGATTTCCATTGACATAAAGAAGACATGATTTTATTTTGTAGTCGTCGACACTTTGACAAAGAGTGTGTATTTTATCCCAGTTCGTACAACATATCAAGCACCAAACATAGATAGAATTTTTGTTAATGAAATTGTAACATTTCATGGTGTACCCAGGAAGATAATGTCTGATAGAGGATCAATATTCACTAGGAATTTTTTGACTAGTTTCCAGGAGGCTTCGGGAATGAAATTGAATTTTAGTACAACATATCACCCCGAAATAGATGGTTAAATGGAAATAACAAATCAAATTTTAGAGGATATTCTTCGAATGTATGTGATGAATCAACAAAAACGTTGGGAATGTTTTTTAACATTGGTATATTTTTCTTACAAAAAACATTAGTACGATAAAGATGGCACCTTTTGAGTTTTTATACGGACAACTACATAGGAAACCTTTGAGTTGGGATAAACTAGAGGAAAGGGTCCTAGTGGGACTAGAATTTATCCAATAAATGGAATATGATATGCAATCCATAAGGAAAAGTATTAAATAAGTGAAAGAACGAAAAAAGAGCTATGCAGATGCACATCGTATAGACCACAATTATGAGGTAGGTGATAAATTACTTTTGTAGGTGAAGTCGCATAAGAGTTCTCTTAAGTTTGGAAAGAGTGATAACATATCTCCAAGGTTTGTGGGACCTTTCGAAGTTGTATAAAGAAAGGACCCATGGATTACCGAGTAGCCTTACCTGATTCTTTGGGGCGTATGCACAATGTGTTTCATGTTTTAGTTTTACGTCATTATATTTTATATCCATCACATGTAACTTATTGACATGAGTTCATTTCAAGTATCGGATGAGGGCACTCTTATAGAAAATTCGATCTGCATACTGGACCATCACACACGAAAACTATGATGTTGAATAGTCAATAAAGTCAAGGTCCAGTGGGAATATTATAGTCCACATTCTACGATTTGGGAGGACGTATATGAGATGTGTCAGCAGATTCCTTATTTATTTTGATAGTTTGATATATCAATTAGTCTCATCTATATTTATTTATTTTATTATTAGATTGTACAAACTTTGGGATGGAGTTTAAAACAAGAGGGGGTGCATGTAACATCCAATTTTGCTAATTACATTTCATACATTGACTTATTCTTGGAGGACACTTGCGAGAAAGTGATCTGTTTTAAAACATGGTACATTATGATTATCAGTTTGGTTAATATGTTTGTGTTATGATTTAGAATTGAAACTTATAGATTATTTGTTTTGATGTATAGCATTGATAGGTATTACAATGAGGTTTCCTGAGTGTGCAGGAAACATAAAAGGATGAAGATGTCGACGACATAGATAGAATTCCTTGAACTTCGGATTGAGTTAGGGAGTGGATCATTTACCTTGGTTATGAATAATTTACTATTATGCATATGTTATATAATGATTTTAGTTATGAATTTCATATATATATATATATATGTGTGTGTGTGTGTGTGTATGTGTGTGTTATTGATGTTATCTTTGTCATCAGATGCATGCATGATGGTTCTTGATAATGCAACTCAGATATGGAGTAAATGGTCATACACAAATACCATATGGATGAGGGAGAGGTGTGGCAACATCCCTGTCACAACCTACTAGCACTCTTGATGTGACATAAAATAAGGTTAACGACTATCTTGTTCAGAGAGGTTCATGATTCCATGAGGGAGGAATGAGATAGTCTCTCATGAGGATTTCCGAGGGGCATGCAATAAGGAAGATTCCTTATTCCTCACTAATCCCTTAGTCTCAAACAAGGTCGACAAGTGGAGTGTTGACTCCAAGAATTGAATAACTTCCAAACTATGCAATGACGAGTGACACCCTTGGAACACAGAGGTGTGTCTTGAAGGGAATGTCACATAAATAAATGGTGAGTCAATTAAAATCTAGAAGACCTTAAAACAATGTAGTGAATACTTACACCTATTAGAAAATAAAAAAAATTAATTAAAATTTAATAGGATAGAGAAATGACTTTATATGATTTTATGTTGAATTTGAAGAGAACATAATAAAATATAAGTTTAATTGTATGGTTAATAAAATCCTATAAATGATAGGATTGGGTCTAAGGGTGATTATACTAAACAAAATTTAGTAAAGGGAGAATAGGAATACAAATCTAGACATATGCACAAGGTGTGCATGAAATAAATAAATAAAAAATTTAATTAAGAGAAAATATATTCATGAGAGAATGGGTAGTCAACATAGAGTTAGTATCCTAAGTCAATCAACCACTAAAATCCTAAATAAGATAATAGTCCTAATCAAACTCCAAATATAAATTAGTTAGTGAACACAATAAAAAAGGAATTGGCGAACTAAGAGAGAAATAGGAGGGAAATTAGGAACAAGTTGTGGGTGTGAGGGAAAATCCGTAATTACTTAAATTAAAAAGGGATTTAACATGTGAAACTTGAGGAGAGCGTGAAATGTGTTGTGGGTGAATAATATTTAATTTGATTATTAAAAATTAGGTAATTGTGCATGAGATGACATGAGTCAAGTTGAATTTTCCTATATAATGAATGGTGAGGGAGATATAAATTACCATAATGTTGGACGAATGAAATGTTGGTGAAATGTTGATTGATTGAGTTTACTTGTTTGAGTTGGGTTCAAGCTTGTGAAAGAGGTGGAAGCTTCTCCTTGCAAGGGAAATGTTGAGCTAGTTTTGAACCTGAAACTCTGTGTGTGACCACTTTGCAGCTCGGGGGGATAAGGGGGAAGAAAAGTACCCCTAGCATTGGTTGGGAGGTACCTATGAAGTCACTTTGGTTATCAAGCCAAGGAGACATTAATAATTCTTATGGATTGAAGAATAACCACTCAATTCAACATATTCACGGTTACAATATTTTATTATATGGTTATGTTCTTTGTTATTGAATATCCGAGTTAATTTATGTTGAATATTGTAATGTCCTTCGACAATTTATTAGTGTTATGATCATCGAATATGTATTGGATGAGCATCTGGATTATCGGTACATTGTTCATGCCAAATATATATTTATATTTTCATTTATATATGTTGGTCGAAATGGTTTACATGCAAAAAGTTATGAGTATAATGTTGTTAATGCATGAAAACAAATTTTACAGTACTATTCTTTCAAAGAAACATTTGCAATCAATAACAAGTTAAGTGTTTTCTCTATCAGATACTACAATGGATATTTCTTTATGTTGGGTTTTATTAATACAATTTGGGAATTTCAAATAATAATTTAATTTCCTACAACTTCCAGTTTCCTTAAAAGAAAAAGAATACGAAAGTTGGTTAGTAATATATTTTTGAGTTGAATTCGAATAGGTAAGTACTATGCACTGTTATAAATTTGTAGTTGTAATCGGACCGTATGTACTCGGGCATGACAATGCCATATCACTTATTTTGTATCCACCTCTTCCCCTCAGGATCGTTGTTGAAGGATTACATTGTTGCTCAAATTGCAATATTTTCCCACTCGTATTCAAAACCTGAATGATATATAGATTTAAGGACAAGGCGGGCACGATCTAAACACACACTTGATGTAAGGTAAAATTTAAAGTATTTGGGGTCTTATAGTTTAGATTCTTGTAGAGTAGATCAGATGCATCGATCCGTTATCCGAGGTCAAGCTTATGGTTATTCATATAGATACAAATTTTGGCCATTCTTTTACTATAACCTCACTCATTGCTTCTTTGGGAGGGGCAAAACACAAAAATACATAAGAACAAAAAAAAAAATAGAATTGTGGGGTTGAATGAAAATAAATCTTCTTTGAAAGGATGAATGATAATGAGGTGCCATTATTTCTTCTTTGCGCAAAGAACCATTCAAATATGAACTTGTTGACGCTTGAATCTATTAGGAATGAAAAGGAAACCTCATGACGATGTAAATCCCCTTGCTTTTTTATAGAGGTGGTACTCCTCTTTACTTTAATATTTTCTTCCGACTCTAGGTCTTCAGAATATGGGACTTTGCAAAAATATGTCATGGTAATCAAAGAGATATAAATATTGCAAGAAAAAATAAAAAATAAAATGTTTTATTTTCTTTTAAAATAAAGTTCTTGAGAAATGAGTGAACCGCACACTTCACACATTTAAACTAAAGATTTAATTTAATTTCCTGACATCCATCATAGTTAAACTAAAGATTTCTAATCACATAAAATAAAAAGAAGATGATACACATGCATAAGAGGAATTTAATAGAGTGGACACATGGGAACTTAAAATAAATATAATGATAGATCGATCTCAAATAATTTATACTAAAAAAATAGATTTACAAAGCACAGACAAAACTAATCCTGAAACAACTCTCTTGAAATTTCTAAAAAATATATAGTTTGTTGCATATTCTTTGAAATTTACAATGTGTTTGTTGCTAGGAATAGGATTGGAGCTCCCGAGGACCATAAAGAAAATATATACAAGAATTAATATTGTAGAAGGAGGATGGTGGGCAATAAAAGAACAACAAGACCTGGAAACAGGAAAAGAGAAGCTATCGGACTTCGGTTAAACCTTTCTAGTCAAAGAACCAGAGTAACTGGATGAAGGAAATGATAAAGAAGAAAATATGTGATCAACACAAACTTACTATGATGGTCTCTCGTGTCTTCACTTGCTTTTTGTTGTCATATTATTATCTTCATTAATGGCTACACAAACCATATCAATAGTTTATTTCCCTTCATTGATGAATTTGTCGATTGTTTTATTGAACCATTCTTCAATATAATTTTTCATTGGCACCACATTTATCTCATGTCGGATTTTGATGATGAATAACTTTCTTTCCAAGTCTCTCAAATCAAGGGAAATACCATGTACCTCTTCCTCAATATCTTGATTCTTCATGGAATAGTCCACTAGCCAATTGTATTTTTCATATTCATTATATTCTAGTATACCATAGAACTTTTCAACTGATAACCCTTTAAAAATCTCAACTTGTTCGTCAAACTATTTCATTTTTAGGAACATTGAGTTGAGAATTAATTTGGGGTATTATACTTTGTTACTCCCTCCTGTTAGGCCTATCTCCATGAGCCTCTTGAATATTTCTTCCCTTTTCAGTATAGCTTCGATGCATGCTTGAACAATATTATTCAAATTTTTAATTTTTTCCTTCTAGCATGCATTCAACTGCTTTATCTGACTTGGGAAGGGAAAATCCTCCTCTCTTCTTCTTAGTTCCATCATGTTAGAGACTTTGTTTCTAAAGGGTAGTACAACATCAAGGTAAAAACCTTATTCTTTCTTCATATCAACTTGCAAATATTCATGGAAGGCATGTGCCCTCGAGCCAAAAGAAACAATGTTTTAGAAACTTCCCATGCCTCTTTGATCAACGCCATTATTTTCCTGATATTTCTTTCTACATAGCTCTTGGATTATGTGAGTTGGATTGAATATCCCGTCAATTTAATAGTGGTTGTGATGGGTCTGACTATTAATAAAGGAATAGAAATAAGAGGAAGAGGCATTAAGGCATCTTCCATCTCCCTGATCCTTTCTTTCAACTTCGTGTTTTCTGCTTCTAGATCACCAATGGAGTCATCAAGAGCATGATTGGTTGCTATGTGAATTTTAGAAATCTCTGATGGTCGCATATATTTTAGGTCAACCTATGAATGAGATTCTCATTTCTTATTTTTCATATCACATTTTCCAATAATCAATTTCTTAGATTCCCTATCAGAGACAACACCTTGGAAACAAAATGACTCTTCTTCACTAAAGGTCTCATTCTCAAAAAAATCGAATGATGAATTTTGGTAGGCCATATTTCCTGGATGATTAATGGTGGGAAACATTTTGTTAATATCCACCTCAAGCTCCATGTATTCAAGAGTGAGGTTGTTGATGTCATGGTCTTCTTCCTCTTGCACAACATTCTTCCTCTTCTTTCTTAGAGGGAGCTTCTATGAGCTCTCAATTTTACCGGAGGGGGGATTCTTTTATCCTCCATCACTTGAACTATTGTTGGTAACTTTCCTAGTTGGGTATGTCATTGGAACATTTCTATGAGATGTGTTGGTTTTAGGAGTAACAACTGGACACTGGGAGCTCTTCTCACTGGGACCCTTTCCTTTTTTCTTGTAAAACGCGTTAGTACTAATTATTTTTTCCAAGTCGTCAACATTGTGTATAGGAGAATCTAAGTTGTTGTCATCTTATTCACTGAAAATAGTACAAATGAATGAATTGTTGAATCCTACTGATATCATCACGAAGATTTTTTTTGGGTCAAACCCCTTTATCTTTTCAGCATACTTCATATTTTCATTGTGGAAGTGACTCACAAATTCATCAATTTTGTTTATATTCCTGAATATGAAGTCTCCAATTTTCCAAGGAAACATTATGAATTTATTTTCACTCTTCTCATGGAAAAAGTGCAAAGCGAAATTGTATTGCCTCATGATGCAGGAGCATCTACAAATTAAACAAGCGAGCTAGTGTGGAGGAAAGAGGAGAACAACTGGACAGCACCAACGCATACATTTTTGAATTACTTTGAAAAGATCGTTGCGCCGTCGTTTGAAGGAAGGCATTCAAAGCCGGGCGTATTTGTATTGTAATACAAATAAGAAGGCATTTAATAGTTTTAATGTTGGTAGATAGGAGTTAACTGTAGATTAGACAGGTTTTACTTTCGAGAGGAAAAACGGAGTATAGACACCCTCCCTTATATCATTGTAGCAATGAGCATTAGATTATTCAGCATTAGCATTCTGAGAAGAAGAGGAGCAGACCAGAGAATTTGTGAAGAACTTCCATGTACAGACATTGAATTAATAGGTAAGACTTTGATTCAATTCCATGGATGTGTTTGATCTCTGTGTGTTGTTGATATTATGCTTGTGCATGTTTGATTCTTTTTATTCTTATCTTTTATATGCTTCATATGTGATTGCATACCAGGTTCGAAACCTGAGAGAATGAGTGAATGAGTTTCAATTGTTTCTCTGTTTGAGCCAGGAGATTCCTGCATAGAGTGCAGTGGAATTCCTCCGCATAGAGTGTGTTGAGGAGGCTAAACAATTGAACTTTGTTCTCATTTTGTCTAGAGTGATTTGGGTTGTTTGGACCGTGCAGGTGAGTGCAGGTTGGATTGAATTCTCAGTGACAAGTCTGAGAAAGGAAAGGTCAGGTTGGTTGTAGCTGCGAGGGCATAGAACCTGGAAGACTTCAGCACTGTGGAAAGTGGTTGAAGGTCAAGCACGGGGAGCGTATTCGAGAAGACCTCTGAAGGGGTCAGAGAGAGAAAGAAAGATAAAGAGGGATAGTTCCTTGCAGGTGTTGTGAGAACAGACCCCGGAGGAGCGTGAACAGAATCGAGCCTTGGGAGCAGGAAGAACTCTCCAAGAGGAAGAGAATCGACGACTTGAACTTCTGGAAGAAAGAAATTTCCAAGCGCCAGTATAATCCATATGCCATCGCGCATCGGCATAGTGGGGTTGGCGTGTGCAAGAGTTGCATGCACGTCGAAAATCGCGAGTGGCGATCCCCTAATTTAATCGGAGCCGTCAATCGTTGGAGGGATAGGTGGCACGAGATCCCCAGGATTAGGGGCTCGGCATTTCGGCAGTTGCAAAGTCGAAAGGAGCATGGAGAAATCGCGAGAGCGTGAGTTGCGACAGGTCCCACAGAGATTGTGTGGAGTATAACACGTGGCATCGGCACCTCGGTACTTGGGGTTCCGAAATACAAAGGCTCGGCATCGCGAGTGGCGATATCCCGAGGTATTGACCGTTGACCATCGGGGATTGGGATTTCAGTGCTTGATTGCACAAGGACAGTGTTGCAAGCCTCGCGATATCGCAAGACCCGATCTCCCGATACGCAAAGAGGAGATCACCGAGAAGACTGTGGGTAAATAATTCCCGAGGGAGTTGGAAGAGCCGTCGACTCTTTGGGCCGAGATATTGAAGGTCTTGGTGGGGAGACCGGGCCGTCGAGGGCAGGTTGACGTCAAGTGGTATCAGAGCCGGTTTTGGAGTTCTCTTTGTTCGGGTAGCAGAGAGAAGTAGAAGACATAATGTCGCCGCGAAGGGAGAGGCAGTCACCTGATCGTGAAGGCAGGGACGCCTGAAGAAGGGGTAGGCCAGCAGGCAACCCGGAGATGGAACGTCAGATACGAGATCTCAGGGTGAGACTCGAAGAGATGGAGACCACCCAGAGGTGTGGAGCTGGTACGACAGAGTTCAGTGATCCTGAGGTTGAAGAGGAAGCTGGACACGACCAAGAAGAGGTCACCGCAGAAGATGCCTCGACAGAGAGGTTGATAAGGGCCATTTTGAGGATGAGCTCGAAGACTAAGATGGACATTCCCGTCTATGAGGGAAGTCTGAACGTAGAGGAATTGCTGGATTGGATCTGAGCACTCGACACCTACTTTGATTATGAAGACATCGAAGAGGACAAGAAGATAAGGCATGCCGTCACGAAGCTGAAGGGACATGCAGCCTTATGGTGGGACGAACTGCAGGCAGACAGACGTTCCAAGGGAAAACAAAAGATCAAAAGCTGGGATCGGATGATCGCCAAGATGAAGGCGAAGTTCATTTCGAGGGATTACCAGATCACTCTGTTCAAGCGCATGCAGAACCTGAGAAAGAAACTGATGACGGTGAAGGAGTACACCAAAGAATTCTATAGGCTCAACATTCGAGCAAGTCATCGGGAGAGTGATGACGAAAAGGTGGCGAGATACCTGAATGGTCTTAGGTATGACATTCAGGACGAATTGAGCATGGTCACCATCCGCACTGTTGAGGATGCGTACCGGATGGCTCTGAAAGCTGAGGAAAAGCTGAGCCGCAAGCAGGGACAGCGAGGGCGAGGCAGAAGTCAGCCCAGAGGAAAAGCTATTGTTCAAGAGAGAACACAAAATCCCAAGGAGGATTGGAAGAGGCCTCAGGGGAAATCTGAAAGAGGTGGAACCTCACAACAGAGGCAACAAAATTTTGAGCCGAGGAGGCAGCAAGATGATCAGAAAGGAGGATATGCTGACGTGAACACATTTCCTCGTACCCGAGGTCGAGCCAGAGGTCGAGGAGGAGTTATCACATGTTTCACATGTGGTAAAGACGGACACAAAGCCGTTGAATGTCCAGATAGGAAAATGGATGGAGGAAAATCTCACGTCGCTGAGGTGCAGAGGCGTGACGTTGAGGATGAAGACACTGGAAGTGGAGAGTCACTGACAGTGCACAAGGCTCTCTTGACACCTGAGAAAGAGGTGGACAGCTCAGCGCAAAGATGCAGACTGTTCTGGATGACTTGCAAGACCAAGGGTTGGAAATGCAAGGTCATAGTGGACAGCGGAAGCACCGATAATCTTGTTTCAACCGAGATGGTGGAGAAACTAGAGTTGAAAATGAACAAGCACCCGAGTCCATACAAGGTGACGTGGCTGCAGAAAGGACACCAGGTATGTGTTACCAACCAATGTTTGGTCCAATTTAAAATGGGTGAATATAAGGATGAGATCCTATGTGATGTCATTCCCATGGATGTCTGTCATGTTTTATTGGGAAGACCATGGCAGTATGACCGACATGTTGTTCATGATGGGAGAATGAACACATACACCTTGGAGAAGGGTGGGAGATAACATACATTGCATCCGGTAAAGGATAAGGTGGTCAAGCCGGAAGTGAAAAATACCATACTTCTCATGAGTGGGAAAGAGCTTCTCATAGAGTTGGAGAAGAATGAAGATCCACAGTTCTTTGTTGTCAGGAAGCCGAGGATTGTCCTGACAAGTACAAGAGTGGACGACTTGCCAGAGGAGATTCAACAACTACTGGGAGAGTTTGCTGATATCATCGTGGATGAACTACCACGTTCATTGCCACCGATGAGGAGTGTGAGTCACCACATTGACCTCATACCAGGAGCAAGCTTACCGAACAAGGCAGCATACAGGTTGATGCCTCAGGAGAATGAGGAGGTCAAGAGGCAGGTGCAAGATCTGCAGGATAAAGGACTGGTCAGAGAGAGTCTGAGTCCATGTGTCGTTCCAACGGTACTGAGTCCGAAGAAGGATGGAGGCTGGAGGATGTGTATAGACTCCAGGGCGATTAATAAGATCACCATCATGTACAGGTTTCCACTGCCTAGAATGGACGACTTGATGGACTGCTTGAGTGGGGCAAATTACTTCTCCAAGATAGATCTCAAGAGTGGATATCATCAAATCCGGATGAGAGAGGGAGATGAATGGAAGACAGCATTCAAAACAAACGAGGGTTTGTACGAATTGCTGGTCATGCCGTTTGGGTTAACAAACGCGCCAAGCACATTCATGAGGCTGATGAATGAAGTCCTGTGGGAATTCATTGGCAAATTTGTGGTCGTATACCTGGATGACATATTGATTTTCAGCAAGACCAAGGCTGAGCATTTGAGGCATTTAGCCATTGTGATGAGAAGGCTACAGCAGGAGAAACTGCTGATAAATTTGAAGAAGTGTTCCTTCATGCAGACAGAGCTCATTTATTTGGGTTTTGTAATTTCGGAAAATGAATTGAAGATGGATCCTGAGAAGGTTGAAGTGATCAGGAATTGGCCATCGCCGAGAAACGTTTTTGAGGTAAGGAGATTTCACGGTTTGGCTAGTTTCTACCGAAAGTTCATTCGTAACTTTAGTGGAATTAGCGCCGCAATGATGGAGACTGTGAAAAAGCGGCATAAAGATTTTCAGTGGATAGCTGAGGCTGAGAGAAGCTTCAATCTGTTGAAGTGAAAGATAACAGAGCAACCAATTTTGGTGCTGCCGGATTTTCAGAAGACCTTCCAAGTGAAGTGTGACGCTAGTGGATATGCTGTCGGAGGGGTCTTGAGTCAGGATGATAGACCTGTTGCATATTACAACAAGAAGCTGGATGATGCAAAGTTGAAGTACTCCACGTACGACAAAGAATTCTATGCCATTGTCCAGGCATTGAAAAAGTGGAGGCATTATTTGATACCCAAGGAGTTCGTATTATATAGCGACAACCATGCATTACAGTTTGTAAGTCGACAGGAGAAGTTGAATCAAAAGCATGCGAAGTGGGTAGAGTATATGCAAAATTTCACATTCGTGATTAAGCACATTTCGGGGACTGCTAACAAGGTAGCAGATGCCTTGAGCCGAAAATGTTTGTTGCTGCAGGAGTTCAGAGTCAAGATGCTGGGTTTTGAAAACCTGAAGGATATGTATGCAGGCGATGCGGATTTTGCAGAGGCATACGAAGCAGCCGAGAACCCAGTTCTCAGGGATCAGAGCCCTTGGATTGATTTCATGATCCAGGATGGATTGCTGTTTCGGGGCAATCAACCGTGCATTCCAGACTGCTCTATGAGAGAGAATTTGGTGAAGGAAAAGCATAGCGGTGGACTAGCAGGTCATTTCGGGCATGAAAAAACGTTCGCCAAGCTGAGTGAATCATATTTCTGGCTGGGCATGCATGCAGATGTTAGACGGTTCATTGACAGATGCAGAATTTGTCAACACGCGAAGGGACAGAAGCAGAACATAGGGTTATATCAGCCGTTGCCCATACCTAAGAGACCATGGGAGGCCATCAATATGGATTTTGTTTTGGGATTACCGAGAATGCAGCGAGGGGTTGATTCTATCTTTGTGGTGGTAGATAGATTCTCGAAGATGGCACATTTTATTCCGTGTCATAAGACCAGTGATGCAACGTACATAGAAAATTTGTTTTTCAAAGAGATTGTGCGATTGCATGGACTGCCGAGGAGCATAATTTCGAATTGAGACACGAAATTCATAGGTCACTTTTGGAGGACGCTATGGAAGAAGCTGGGGACTGACTTGGAATTCAACTCTGCTTACCATCCGCAGATAGATGGGCAGACAGAAGTGGTCAACAAGAGCTTAGGAGATCTGTTAAGAATCCTGGTGATTGAGCATCATAGCAGTTGGGACCAGATCCTACCACAAGCCGAGTTTGCATACAACGATTCTGTGAATCGGAGTACAGGTAAGAGCCCGTTTCAAATTTTGTATGGGACACAGCCAAAAGGAGTTTTTGAGCTCACGGAGTCAAAACAGGCTGAGACTAGTAGCGCGAGAGCTGAGGAATTCGCTGAAGCAATGCAAGCACTTTTCACACAGGTGAAGCATCGACTGATGAAAGCGAACCAGGAGTATAAGCGCAGAGCCGATCAGAGGAAAAGACAACTTCAGTTTGAAGTTGGGGACATGGTTCTAGCGCACCTAAGGAAAGAAAGGTTCCCGAGGGGAACGTATAACAAGCTCAAGATGAAGAAGATCGGGCCATGCAAAATTCTGAGGAAATTTGGCGAAAATGCTTATGAGCTTGAGTTGCTAGGGGGCATCGGGATATCTTCGATTTTCAACGTTTCGGATTTATACCCCTACAGGGCTGGAGAAGCAGGCACCAGAACTGAGGAACCAGTGATCCAGTGACAGAAACAATTGCCAGTTGCACAGAAGCCTGAGATGGAGTGCATACTGGACAAGCGAGCTGGAAAGAAGACCAGGAGGAAGCAATATTTTGAGTACCTGGTGAAATGGAAGAATCACCCAGTGGAGGATGCCAGCTGGGAAACAGAAGCAGTTATACAAAAGCATGGGCACACCGTGCAACAGCTCATGGACAGGAGCCCATGAAATCTTTTGAGCCGAGGAGTATGATGCAGGAGCATCTACGACTTAACCAAGCGAGCCAGCGTGGAGGAAAGAGGAGAACAGCTGGACAACACCAGTGCATACATTTTTGAATTACTTTGAAAAGATTGTTGCATCGTCGTTTGAAGGAAGGCATTCAAATCCGGGCGCATTTGTATTGTAATACAAATAAGAAGGCATTTAATAGTTTTAATGCTGGTAGATAGGAGTTAACTGTAGATTAGACAGGTTTTACTTTCGAGAGGGAAAACGGAGTATAGACACCCTCCCTTGTATCATTGTAGCAATGAGCATTAGATTATTCAACATTAGCATTCTGAGAAGAAGAGGAGCAAACCAGAGAATTTTTGAAGAACTTCCATGTACAGACATTGAATTAATAGGAAAGACTTTGATTCAATTCCATGGATGTGTTTGATCTCTGTGTGTTGTTGATATTATGCTTGTGCATGTTTTCTTCTTTTTATGCTTATCTTTTATATGCTGCATATGTGATTGCATACCAGGTTCGAAACCTGAGAGAATGAGTGAATGAGTTTCAATTGTTTCTCTGTTTGAGCCGGGAGATTCCTGCATAGAGTGCAGTGGAATTCCTCCGCATAGAGTGCGTTGAGGAGGCTAAACAGTTGAAATTTGTTCTCGTTTTGTCCAGAGTGATTTGGGTTGTTTGGACCGTGCAGGTGAGTGCAGGTTGGATTGAATTCTCAGTGACAAGTCTGAGAAAGGAAAGGTCAGGTTGGTTGTAGCTGCGAGGGCACAGAACCTGGAAGACTTCAGCACTATGGAAAGTGGTTGAAGGTCGAGCATGGGGAGAGTATTCGAGAAGACCTTTGAAGGGGTCAGAGAGAGAAAGAAAGCTCAGGAGGGATAGTTTCTTGCAGGTGTTGTGAGAACAGATCCCGGAGGAGCGTGAATAGAATCGAGACTTGGGAGCAGGAAGAACTCTCCAAGAGGAAGAGAATCGATGACTTGAACTTCTGGAAGAAAGAAATTTCCAAGCGCCAGTATAATCCATCTGCCATCGCGCATCGGCATAGCGGGGTTGGAGTGTGAAAGAGTTGCATGCACGTCGAAAATCGCAAGTCGCGATCCCCCGATTTAATCAGAGCCGTCAATCGTTGGAGGGACAGGTGGCACAAGATCCCCAGGATTTGGGGCTCGACATTTCGACGGTTGCAAAGTCGAAAGGAGCACGGAGAAATTGCGAGAGCGCGAGTTGCGATGGGTCCCACAGAGATTGTGTGGAGTATAACACGTGGCATCGGCACCTCGGTACTTGGGGTTCTGAAATACAAAGGCTCAGCATCGCGAGTGGCGATATCCTGAGGTATTGACCGTTGACCATCGGGGATTGGGATTTCGGTGTTTGATTGCACAAGGACAGTGTTGCAAGCCTCGTGATATCGCGAGACCTAATCTCCCGATACGCGAAGAGGAGATCGCCGAGAAGACTGTGGGTAAAGAATTCCTGGGGGAGTTGGAAGAGCCGTCGAATCTTCAGGCCAAGATATTGAAGGTCCTGGTGGGGCGACCGGGCCGTCGAGGGAAGGTTGACGTCACCTCACCACTTCCGTAATAAATACTTTATTCGATACATAGTATGGAAGAAAAAAGGGATTTTCCTTGGAATAAAAGATCATGATAACATTGTTATTTTCCATCTTCTCTAACATTCCATTTTTCTCCAAGAATTTATTATCCTGATTGGATATCCCATGGGTATTTTAACCAAATAACAGTTCTTTGAAAATCAAAACGAAACCATTGTAAACTTCGTAAAAATGCAAATAATTATTTTTTATCCACAATGCTTGATACCAGAAGGTAACTAGATCAAGTTCACTTTTCACCCTCTTACATATAGTCAATTTTGGAAATTGATAGCAATATAATATTGAAAATACCAAATAAGAAGCCATAAATAATTTCTTGTCCCTTTTTGTAACATGACAATTGGGAGGATATTTCAATGGAAATCAGTTTTCCTAATCGAAAATAACTTTCTCTTTAATTGTCAAATTTAAAATATAAATAATCATGCGAGAAATGGTGGCGCTATTTTCTTGTCCTGTCAACCTCATAAATAACCAAGAAATTTCCCAAAAGGGGTTTTTAAAAGAGTCGACCTGAATCCTGGTAATGTCTTCTGGGACAACCACGAGATTCTCCAAGGACTCAGGAAAGAGGTCCAAGCCATTGCCATGTTTTCCCAGGAAATCTTTGCAATCCTGTACTTTGAAGGTAAGTGTTGGCTCAGGGAGCTTCAACATCTTACGAAACACTTGCGGTGAAAGAGATATGGGGGAATGGTATTGAAGTTGTATAATCCGATGACTCGGTACGTACTTCTCAATGAACCATGCAATCAGTTCTTTACAGTCGAATACCTCGGGGACACAACCTGCGCAAGCAATTCTAGATTTCTAGATCACTTCTCTTTTAGCAGGAGGAGATGAATAATATGTGCTAGTCCTAAAGTCTACACCTGACTGCTGAAGGGTAGATCTAGGCCACCTCATGTTATGAATGGTTGGTTTTTTTATTTATGGGTCAGTTAAAGGGTTGGTTACCAAAACATGGACATGGTCTGGTTGGCCAAATGACATGGATGAGGGTCCTCCTTTTCTGGTGGCATAATAAGGATAGACAAGTGAGACAACAAACGTAAAAACAAAGAAAAACAACAAACTATTCAATGAACAATCTGTTTCTCGAAGTTCAAGTCTTAAAATGACATTTCAAGCATTAAACATGTACCAAAAACATAGTTATTCCCATAGGTTGTAATAAAAAAACATATTCATCAAAGCATAGCTATTATCATAGGTTTCATATTAATAAAGACAAGTTATACTATAGCGGAAGGAAAAGAATTGAACTTTGCACAACTCAAAATTGTATTGAAGATAAGAAACACATACAAATTCGAAAACAAACACATTTTCATAGACAATATTTTCACTAGGTAGAGAGCTTTAATCCATGCACAAAATCATTCCAACCAGTTGTTGTATTGATCTTTTTCTCCCCAAAAATTGAATCCTCAAAAAATACAAAAAATACATATTTATAAGAGTTGCAGAGGCTCTCGTCCATTTGGTATTGAGACTTAACTCTACACTACTAGTTGTAAAATAACTTATTAACTTAACTAGAAATTGTTGGAGCATAGTAATGTATACTTCACACTTGACTTAATAAAAAAGAGTGCTTCTTATCACACAAAAAAGACCACTTATTATGCTTTAAACTTAAAAGATCCTTGAACTAAACAATTAAAAATTCCTATTTGCGATAAAATTATACTGATGCATGTGCTAGAGAGAACTCAGATCCGACAGAAAATGACTAGGACTGACATAACTGAGTTCTGTATTGATCATGGACATGCATGAGCATTGTTGGAGGCCACTGGAGATAACTGAATGTATTGGCAGTGAAAGAAAAAAATAATCTGGTGTTTTCCTGGAGTCTCTAATATTATTTATGCATTGTGGATTATAGTTTCCCCAATTATGATTTGGCATTGCAGGGTCCATATTCTGAAACTTTTGTTCTGTACATGTTGGCTATCGATGAACTACTAGCAGATGGGAAATATGTTGATGTGGACTGGCTCGGTGCTCCCTATTTTGGTGCCCCTTTCAAACTTTAAAATATGCCATTAACAGAGATAAGCCATTCCATAAATTCAATGTTTGGGAGTTTTGGAGAGAATAATATTCATATTTCCTAAAGGCCCAGAGTCGTTAACCACAACTTATGATAATTAACATGATATTAATAATTTAATCATTAATTATTTCGGGAGTTCGGGACTGTGAATGGTGATTTTTAGAATCTCCTGAAGTGATAATGCTATGGAGTGACATGGTAGTTCAGGACCCACTTTGGTTTTTTAGGGCTCCGAGAGTTCAGGGTTTCAAAGAACTATGATTTCTTTTATTTGAAATCCCCCAAAGTGATAATCATGTTTATCTTAATTAACCTGGGATTATCCTTTAATCATTTCTCACTCATTCAAGAGTTTGGACTTCGACTCTCTTTGAAACTGTGTTAACTCTTGATCAAAATCTCCTGGAGGAAATTTCCCCAGAGTCACGTGGTGGCTATGATATCATGACCAATGATGTTTCATGAAAATAAGGGTGACATGTGTCACCTAAAATTGGGCAAATGGAATTCTGAAAATTATCAAAATGAGTGCCACGTGTCTATGACCATTGGATGCCACGTGTCACCTAGAATGGATGCTATGTGTCAATGTAGATGAGTGCTACTTGTCTCTGTAGATGAGAACTATGTGTCTCTGGTACTTCGGGACTTTGAGTCTTAGACTCTTCAAGATATTTTGAATGTAGGGTGTGGATATCTCACAGATAACTGAACTTTTGAAGTGAGGTGGCATTTCGGGACTCCGACACTTTGACGCTATGGTACTTCGGGGTTTTTTTATTGTCTTGAAGTAAAACCTCCCAGATGATTGATCCTCTAGATCTGATGTGGAATTATGATGTGTCATATCATTGACGTGTCACATAAATAATGGTGACACTTATCACTTGAAATAGTACAGATGACACACCCAAATATTCTTGAAATGAGTGCCATTTGTCATGATAGAATTGTGCCACGTTTCATTGGCTCTTCGTCATTTCGGTTGATTGAAAATTTGACGATTTATATATAACGTGTCCGTGATGTCACTAACGTTGATTGACACTTTGAATCTTGGGTTATGACGTGTCCATTATTTCATTGTCGCTGATGTGGTATTGATGTTTCAACAATCAAGAGTTTTGGAGTGTTTTGTTTCGAAATCCCTAGAGGAAGATCATCGAAGTGATGCGATGGTTCGATGTTTGAGAGTTTTTGGATGTTCTTGGATATTTTCAGTGTCGAAGTTGTGGAGTGACTTATGTGTGACTCTTGTGATTAAACCTCATGCAATTTCTGGAATCCCAAATGGTCGAGAGTTGTTGATGTGATGACCTATTGGATCTCCACCATTTAAATTTAACCTGTCTGTTTGGCTTGAAATTTAATCCTGAAATGAACTTCTCTGAATTGTTACATTATGTTCCGCGGAATCTTATTGCACATACAAAGGACTTGGTGGTCCTAGATGTCTCCTTCTCAAACAAAATAATTTGGTGGACATATTGCACACTTAATCAATGGAAAACACGATGACAAGTATTTCGAACCAAATATCGACATGCAATTATCCTTCAAGAAAAACATAAACAAAATGTGCAAAGACTCAATAAAATAAAAAGGAAAATGATAGAAACCATGTCATTTAGAGAGGGAAATTGACTAAATGAACCATAAGAGAAATAATTTTGATGAAGGCATAGCGAAAATAGGTAGGAGGGAAAGGGGTTTAGACTTAGGTCTCAACATTGGCTTCAACTGAGGATAGAACTTCCCTATGAGGTGCTTAAGAGAAACATATCAGTGCCTTGGAATTAAATAACTTGCTCACACCTTCCATTTCTTACCTATGTTTCTGTCTTCTAGCCATGTATATCTGCTACTGTCTCTCTACCATGCATCTTATTGAACTCAAAATCGCAACTACACCCTAGTGCCTTTGTTGGGCTATGGATTATTTATTTGTAACTAAACTAACTGGTCAAAAAATGAAAAAAGGAAAGCATCTATGGTACAAGAGGGACCTTCCCTCAATCTTTAAATAAAAATAGTGTTTCAGGAAGTGCCCATTTACTCGGCCCCCAAAAATTTTAGTATCATCCAGATTGTGTAAGATAAATGTGCTATTTTCCAGAACCTCAACCACCTTAAAAGGACCAAACCAAAGTTTATCAAACTTACTATTCTTGGATTTTTCTTCCCTTCTCGCACCCCACCTCAAAACTAGGTGTCCTTCTCGAAATATTTCCTTCTTGGTTTTATTATCAAAAGATTTTTTGATCTTACTCTGGTATGCTTCAATGATCTGAATCAGTGCTTCTCTCTTCTATTGAACCTCTATAATCTGAAAGATTCTCCTCTGGATGTCATTTGGCTCCTCCATTTCTTCCTATAGGAATTTCAGAACTGGTAGACTTAGCTGAGTGCGGAAGAAAATATATATCCCATAGACTAACTGAAATGGTGAGGTTCCCAAGAATTTCTTGGTGCTGACCCTATCATCCCACAAGGCATACTTAAGTTTAGATTCCCAGGATTTCTTGTTTTCAGTCAACAATTCCTTGATGATATTGATGAGAGTATTGTTTGATGACTTGACCAACCCATTCCCATGAGGATAATATGGAATAGAATGTGTCAAGGTGATATTATGGCTACCACAAAATTCAATCATGGATTTGGACTTGAATGTCTTGGAATTGTCTCTTACAAGTTTTCTAGGGAAATTGAACCTAGCAAAGGTATTGGTTTCAAAAAATTCCATAATCACTTTGTCAGTAGTATTCCTAGTGGCCACAAATTTGATCCATTTGGTAAAGTAGTCAGTGGCAGTGAGGATCCACTTATGTTTCCCACTAGAGGGTGGATTTATCTCACCAATGAAATATAATCCCCATTGTTGAAAGGGGCCACTGGTAGTGATAGGTTTCATGGGAAGTGAGAGTAACTTATGCTTGCCCACAAAATTTTGACATGCATTGCATGCCCTTACTGTAGTGAATACATTAGAGAAAAGGGTGGACTAGTAGTACCCTAACCTCAGAATCTCGAGGGCTATAGCTTTCTAATGCCGATGTGAAAATTTGTTTCATTGAAAAGTACAACATCAACGTCCACAACATCATTATCTACATCCATATCCTCAATCTGATTATTTTGGAAAGTAGGTACTACACTTTGGTCATCAATATTCCTCCTCTCTCTCTACATTATCTGAGGGGCATCATTCAGTCTTCTAAACTGGCTAGTATTTATGCTCCCGGCCCCTTGAAAATATTTTTTTGGTTGTTTAGATTCCCACTTAACCTTAGCTATTTTAGATGCCAGATTCTTCAAATTTTTGGTTATTTCATCAATTTTAGGGTCATATGTGGTTGGGTTAGTGGAGGAAGTGGATTTCTCCCTCCATTTCTTCTTGTGTTTTTCAGATCTGGTCTTTAACTAGTCTAATGCCAAGTTGTTAGCTCAATGGTTTCTTCTTGCATGGATAGAAAGGTAGTGGATATTCTCTCCCTCAATATAAGAGAAAAATTTTCATCAAATGCATTGGAATAAGTGATATTGGCAGAGGCTTCAGTTAGTTTTATCTCATCTGGGATTCTACGATACATCTTATTAAATCTCTTATTGAAGTCTGAAATAGACTCACCATTATTTCTCTTAAGGGCCCCAAACTCAGTGATGTAATAAATATAATCCTTTCTATCTCCCCATTGCTTTATGAAAGCCTGATCTAATTCATGAATATTTGCAATGGAGGTTGGAGGGAGGCCCAAGAACCATTTTATTACCTCCCCATCAAGACTTTGTACAAACAACCTCATCCACACATCTGCATTATAATGTTAAAGTTGTCTGCAAAGCTATAGAAGGATACCATATGTTCCTCTATTGTGACATCCCCTTCCCCATTATATTTGGGAAAATATTTCATGTAATATGTGGTTGGAAGTGAATGCAAGCCTAGATGAAGAACTAGGGGTGCATATCTGGGAGCAATTATGGAATCCATCTTGTTAATAACCATTGATTGGGAAATATGAATATGAAGATTGATTGGAGATACATGGATGAATGTTGGACTAGATGATGAAGTAGAGGTAAGAGTTCAAGGTGTCTATGGTTACTTGGAATTATGATTCCCAGGGATAGCTAATTAAAGATGCTTATGATGATGAATTACAATAGATTCTTGAGGTGCATCTTTACCCTTGAGGGGTGGGGTATACATCTTAGCTAAGGTGGATTTTATTAGTTGTCTTTCTGACTTAGAGACTACTATGTCATTCTCAAGTTTAGGATGAGCCTTACTGACTTTGGTGTGCTCAAATTTGTACTTCTTGAGTCCTTTTCTGGGAACCATTATTTTTTTTTGAAGTTTACTTAGTGGAGTCACCAAGTGAAAGATGGTAGTTTGAATTTGTCTGATATTTTTTCACCATCAAAGGTCAGGTCTAGTCATTATCATTCTCTCAGGGAAATATGTTTCATAACTTTTTTCCCCAACAACTATGCTAGAAGATGTTGGTCCTAAAGTCTGCACCTGATTGTTGAAGGGAAAAGCTAGGCCACCTCACGTTATGAATGGTTGGTTTTTTTATTTATGGGATAGTTGAAGGGTTGTTTTACCAAGACATGAAAATGATGGTTTGGTTGGCCAAATGACATGGAGAAGGGTCCTTATTGGCTAGTGGAACACTAGGGATACACAAGTGAGACAATAAAGGTAAAAACAAAGAAAAACAAAAAATTATTCAATGAACAATCTGTTGCTAGAAGTTCAAGTCTTAAAATGTCATTTCAAGCATGAAACATGTACCAAAAACACAATCATTCCCATAGGTTGTGTTATCACATAAAATTTTATAAGGGTTGCAGGGAGACCCAATCCTTTGCTTGTACAGGTATCAGCCTTGAGCTCAAAGCACAACTTTCAAACAACTCATTTTCATGCTTAAAATGAAAATAGGTGAGTTCAATTGTCAACAATGAAGATCCCCTATGAAGTTCAGAGTAGCGGCCCTTGTGCATTCAGAAATCTAGAATTGCATGAAGTATAGTGCCAAAGAAAAAGCCTGAAGTCCTGAGGCCCAAAGCGAGCGAGAGCCATGGATCTTAAGGGGGATAGGTGGAAGCTGATCCAAGGGTTAGAGGAAATGGGATTTGGGAGATTTGAAGTGAGGAGTGAAAAATGTTCTCAAAGAGCCAAAGCCCAAACTCTCAAAATGATCCAAGCCATCCAAAGAAATAAGACACATTGAGTCGCATCCCTAAATTTGGAATTTGGCGCTTTGGAGAATTGTGGAAGTCAAGTATTGAAAAGTCCCAAAGCACTGAAGTGTTGAAGTCCCGAAGCATCGAAGTGATGATGTTGCAAAGTGTCGAAGTCCCAAAGTGTTGAAGTCCTGAAATGTCGAAGTGTTGAAGTCTCGATGTCCCAAAGTGACCAAGTCCTGAAGCACCGAAGTGACGAAGTCCCGAAGTCTTGAAGCACCAAAGTGTCGAAGTCCCAAGCAACAAAACCTCAGAGTGTCGAAGTGTTGAATAGTCGAAGCCCCGAAGTTAAATATCAAGCACCACATGTCCTTTCAGATTCGATGGAAATTATTCACTTCAAGAATCTGAGCTTCGAGAGTTTCAGCATCTCGACTCCTAGTTTCATCCAGAGCTTTTTCTCCTAGAGTTCAGAATCAAGCGTCATATGTCTTCCTTAAATTGACGGTTGTCATTCACTTTGGAGCTTCAACATTTTCTTCAGGTCACCACGTCACTTCGGGCCCATATTTATACTAGATCTACAGGTAGACCCCTCTCAAGATTTGAAGTCCAAAGTACATGGCAGTCGTCAGTGAAAACATGGGGCACCCTTATCAGTCATGAAACATGGAATCCATTTGGTGCTAACACATGGCACTTTTTTCAATCATTTCCGGGCGTGTATTCATCCTATTTTTGAATGACACATGTCACCCCTCTGTATGTGACACATCATCATAGTGATTTCAGGCCTCCATGTCAGATCGTCCTCCAGGAGGTGTTATTTTTCAGCTCCAAAAGAAGAACCCCACCCCAAAGCACAGTTTTCATAGATCTTAAAGTTGGCAGGTGGATAAAATCCAGTGGTGGTGCCAGATCTAGCAGGTGCACCCAGATCGCAGACATAGACTAGATCGACAATGATGCTTCATTGATGGGACAAAACTTTATCGACTGATAAAATTATTGAGTGGTCCCACAATTGAAACTATGGTTTGGCGA
The DNA here is from genome assembly GCA_009831015.1 of Picea engelmannii. Classification (NCBI taxonomy): domain Eukaryota; kingdom Viridiplantae; phylum Streptophyta; class Pinopsida; order Pinales; family Pinaceae; genus Picea; species Picea engelmannii. The sequence continues at coordinate 82,960 of ML794752.1, read as the reverse complement.
TAGTGATACCTGGCAGAAGGTGGCGGATTTTGGGCCTAAAAGCAATGTGAGTTAAAATCGCTTTCGACGACCCCACAATCATGTGCTCATATAGAGTCCAATCACAGAGAAGTGCATGGCTTCCGCCTAGGCACTAAGACTCGTCCCAATCTCGAGGGCTTAGTTAATAAATGAAAGGAAGATTCTTTCCATGATAATATAATACTTTATTCTTGTCAGGAATATTTTCCATATGTGAATTATTTCGAACAATCCAATGTTAGTAATTACATGTATTATGATAGGATTGAATATTGGTTGGAGTATTCATATCTCGAAAAGTTTCTAGGGAATGGTAATATTATCTTCAACTTATTTAGAGATCAAGGAGGTAACTTTGACACACTCATTTTATATCCTTAAGATGGAGAAAATATGGAACAAAAGGAAAATTTTTGGAAGGATGTGGCACTTTGGTCTAGGCCGATGGTTATGCCAGGTCCCCATAACTCTTACAATCTTCACAATCTCATTTTTTCATGTTTTTGTAACCCATATAATGACAAAATTGCAAAATGGATGGAGGATTCATAGAGAAAGAATGTTCAAGGGAATGGTAAGGTCATGATTGCTTTTCTTTTAAATGATGATGATAAAGGTAAGTATGATGTACTTTTGTCATATTTCGATATACTACCATTCTTGTTACTAATATTTGATTTTGTTTTCATTGCAGGATTGGAGTTACTTCGATGGCTACATTGGAATCATGACTTCACTTAGTATTTTGATTTGTTTAGTAGTTAGAGTAGGTTTAGGAGTAGGTTTCCTTTAGTTTTCTTTCTAAATGTTTTTTTTTGTAATAATGTAGTTACGAACAAAAGTGGGTACACCAAGAGAACCATAACATGAATGTTGTCAGGGAAGTCCACTTTAATTTTTTTTCTCTCTGCTTTTGTTGAATATTTCTTTTCAAAAACACAATATCATCATGAAATTTTTTAATGGAAAGTAAAGAGATAAGTAAAATTGAACTATCAATTCAATCCCAACCCAAGGTGCCATGAGTAGGACTGCACTCATCTTAATAAGGATTTTTCTATTTTCTTTTAGTCTCTTTTATTTTTTAATAATAATGTTTGGTCAAAGTAACATCTTATGCATCACTATGTTAAGAAAATAACTTGCTCTCACATGAGATTTTATATGATTTAGTTCTTCCTTTATTGTACAGTGGGATGCTAGTAGATCCCAAAGCTCAAGAATATCTTTGGCCAAAATTGTTTATGAAAGTGTGCTTTTGCTATTTCGATTTTGTTTCTTTTATGTACTTCTGATTTAGAATACCATTAATAAAATTTGATTTGGTTTGCTGTGTGTTTTTTGTTTTCTTTGATTTCTTTGAATGAGTTTTATTCTTATCTGTATTTTTGAATCAATATAGTTCTGATCAAAGAGCTATTGTTGAAGGAAATATTTATTTAAGACTTGTGTTTTTCATGCAAATTGAAATAGTTCAAAGAGGTCAATATAAGATATAGCTCAAACAATTGATTTTTAAGTCAATTGTCACTTTCATTGTGTCCTCAAATTGTCTTTACCAGAGTATTACACCAGAGATATGGTTTAAATATTTGAGAATTACAATGATCTTTAAACTTTTTATGCCATCCATATTCTTAAGGAATCACTTTTAAGTGCTTCCCCATTCTCTAGATGATTTCTTAAAGGAAATCTAAAATCTCTAAACCATGATAAAAATTTTAGTTTTGAAAGAAAATAAATAACATGATCAACTATTCACCTATATTGCAATTAAGCTCCGGTATCACCCTGCTCTCTTTGTCATCAATAAATCTATAATTTTATTATTATTTAAAAATGGAATAAGAGGGTTGGAAGCACTTAACTGTGGGAAGTGTGTGTAAACTCGTCGGGGTACTGAAAAGGATCACTGGTAGTGGGTAAATGCACACATGATACCAAGACATCTTCGTCGGGGTACTGAACAGGCCTGCTGGCAGCGAAGCAATGCCAAGTTGAGAGGTAGCATGTATATTATTTTAATTTAACTTTTATGGAAGTATACATCATGTGGATAGACAACTATTGGATGAGATTAAAGTACTTGAGTGGGTTAAATGGCATCCCTGCCGAGGTTATGGACACTTCTTGGAAATAGTGGCTCTGTCAACGGTAGTGAAATTATTTTATAAACATTGTGACTCTTTGATTAAGACATTATTTTAGGTTATAATCCTTTACAAAGAAAATTCTATTGTATGGTTATAACCTTGAGCTTATCCTAATACTATATGGTCTTAGAGTGAATATATTTCAGGGAGCTTAAATCATTTTTCAAGTCTTATTCTTTTCTTCATGAGATGAAATATTACTAGATCAGAGATAACTGTTTCACCCAGTAAGTCTCCATTTGTTGGGCCCCAACAACTCTCCCTAAATTTCTACAAAATTTAAATGACCCCCATTAGAATCTTGATAATTATAATGAGCTACAAAATCAACCTTTTCAAATAGTTCCATACCTTGGCTTGCTTTGAGACAAACTTAAGACATTCACTATAGTATGAGACATTCATTACAACAGTATATGTCAAAATTTAGAAACGAGCATAGAAATCTCAATTTAAACAAAAGTGTTAATTTTTATCAACTGTTTAAATTATGATTATATGTTCATTCATTTTCTCATTAGCAAGTTTGAATATTTTGAATAATGGGTTCAATACTTCATTTGGTTCAATAATATCTTGGTTGGTTTTTCATTTTCATAAAATCATTTGGTGGGATTAATTAATTAAATTCGTTTCTCATTTTTCATCTCATTTCAAAAAAAAATAAAAAAATTATCTATCATTTGTTTGATTTTGTAAAAACCCAAAATTAATATTTTTCTCCTCTCCATTAACTTGAAGATTCTAGAATTTTATGATCACATTTGAAAGGAAAAAATAACCAATATTTGCTCACAACTTATAGTTAGCTTTTAGTTTAAATTCATTTTAATCTTATTGTTCTAAATTTTGTTTTATTCACAATTTTTAGGTTATTAATTTAGGTTTCTTTTTGTTTCGCATGTTTCTATTATCAGATATTTGATATGGATATGATCATGGATTGATTTTATTATCTAAATATGTTCAATATGATTGATCCAAAAATAATATTGGATTGCTGCAAATAAATTTATGAGCAACAACAAATAAATTTTGGAAATGCATCAAGAACAAAGCCACGATTTTGCGGGACTGATTGCAACCAAACCATGAGGAATTTGAAGAAACGGGTTAAAAACCATTTCCCTAATGGACCCATTTAGCTTCTGAGTGGAAATTTTCCCAAATAAATGCACACTTCGAGAGATATTTGTGTCCCTTTACGAGGCAAATTTTAGGTGGGGGAAATTATTAATGACACCCAGACTGTTCATTCATTGTATAAATATATGAGAAAGTTCAGAGCCATGGGATCCAGGAAATTGAGAGGAGGATTTTTATCCTTTTTCTTTTGTATATTATTTCTTTTGTAAACTTTTCTTCTTTTCAAATGGAGTAACAGATGGTTGGAATCTTTGGGAGAATGGACGAGTATTTTCAATGAAGAATATGGAATTCCAGGTTGCTTAATGGCTTTTGTCCTATGAGTAAAATGGTTTTATTTTCATTATAATATATTCATATTCTTTGAATAATTGATTATGCATTGATTTAAATTAGCTTTAGTATTTTTTATCAATACATGATCAATTTCTATCATTTATATCTTAATTTTTTCAATCTTTAAGAATCTATTATCCCAAAAGTTCTTCCTGAACCATATGATGAGAATATTTTGTTGAAACTATATGAGAAAACAATTTACTCTTTGGATTTTGTTCTTTTGTAGATTGTGCAATGTTAATATTGTTTCTCATATAATTTTTGAATATGAAACATTATTTGGATTGAATTATCATTAGACTATTCTGCATATAATTTTTTATATCATTTTTTTCTTTATGTTGTTCATTATCTTTTGGTTTAGTTTATATATGTGACTGATCATGTATTCAAGTATTTTGAGTTTACATCTGATGCTAGATAGCTGACAACACCATTCCTGAGAATTGAAATTTCTTTGATTTTCAGTTATTGGACATTTCAAGGTCACAAGATATATAGTTATTTGTCCTTTTGTCGTTATAAATTCGCTCTAGAATATGAAACACTTCCTTGAATTTCTTCAGGAAGTATTATGTTTTATTTTTTCATAGGTTTACACTTGAAACGGGTTAAGAGGAGCTCATACAAATAAAAAGAGATGAATTTATCTTAGTACTGATAATCAATGAGAGGTTAGTAGGTGCATTACTTTCTTTTATTCAGATATGTTTATATATGAATGAGATGATGATTGCATTAATTATCTTTGACTGTTTCTGTGTCATTGTTTCAATTGTATTTTCTTAATATTTATTAGTTTAAAATATTTAAACATTAAAAAAAAACAAAAAGATTTATGTTCTTACTTTATCTTATTTTGAAACAATATTATGAACATTCATTTTCACAAGTTTTCAAGTAAACCTTGTAAACCGTATATAGATTGTTTATAATCATTTGTATATTCAAGTTTCTTTTTAATAAACATTAGTAAGTAATATATCATTTTCTAGAATCATATATTTAGATTAGTTTATTTCTTTTACTGTTTTTAGGACTTTAGTTGGTCAACAGAGCCATTAAACCCATCAGGTCATTTCATTCCAAACGACTTGGGTTATTTAGAAAACCCTGGTCTGGATTTGACCTTCTAGTTGACGGTGCATCACTTATGCCCATCAAAAACATGTTGCCATAAGACTTGAATTTGAGTATAGTTTTCATGTGGTGAGCCCTAAAAACACTCTTTAGGGCCTCAAAATGGCCTCGAAAGTCCGGGATTGAAAAACTAGGAAAAAACTACGAAACTGGAAAACTTCCAAAATGAGCCAGTTGGAATATGTGGGAGGCCAATGAAATCCATCTATATTAATCACCCCCCTTAGGAATCAAGGGTCTCCATTGTGTTGAGTTTCCCCATCCAATGAGGAAATTTATATTGAATTTGGCCCTGGGTGAGCCACTTGCCTTGGTGTAGGAGCCTCCCTTCTTTGACAACTCAATAAGGCTAGATCCTTTGCTGACGAGTTTACTTGACCTGTGTTTCCACAATATGATCATTTGATGCATGTTATATGTAGTTGTGGTTGAGCTCTATTAGTTTCAATTATTCTGCTATCTCTGAGGTGTCCAATAATGGTGGGAAATAAGGCCAAAGGGGATCCACGTTGAACATTGGGTGCAGGCCAAGGAGAGGAGGAATGTTGAGCTCTAAAGAATTATCACATGCAAACTTGGTGATGGTGTATGACCCATAATGGAGTGGGATAATATTCTGATGGGGCCCTAAGGCATTCTTTCTGCAAGTGCAACCAAACTTTATCGCCCACCTAAAACTTATTTGGAACCCGATGTTGATCGTGGCAATGCTTGTACTTGTCATGGGAATTCTATAGGATATCCTAAACCTATTGGAGGATGTGTTGGATCCTCTCAATGAAGTAGGTGGATTTTTCAGCTTTCATTGGAGAAGGAAATGATTCAACCAAGGTGAACGCAAGGGGTAGTGCAACATCTATAGGACCGAATTGTTGGAATCCTAACCCTACCTAAAAGGGGCCATGACCAGTTGAGCTATGCAGTGCTCGGTTGTAGCTATGTTGAACATAGGAAAGAATCTCATCCCATGTATGAGGGTTCTTGGAATTATACATGCCCAGGATATGCACTATCATTCAATTTACGACTTCAATTTGAATATATGTCTAGGGGTGGAATGTCGTGGATTTGGTGTTCTTGATGTCCATCAATGACCAAAGGATCGACCAGAATGTGTTGAGAAATAGATTGTCCCAATTTGAGACAATGGTTTGTGGGATTCCAAAATGTACCCAGACACGTTCAAAGAAGAGGTTGGCAGTGGCCTTTGTTGTGATGCTCTTCTTGTAGGTGGCCATAATCACCATCTTAGAAAATTGATCAACAACCAAAAAAACACATTCATTTCCTCAATTGGTGGATGGGAGGCTTGACATGTAGTCCATTTAGATGGATTCCCATGGCTTGTAAGGAGTAGGAAGAGGGATGTACATGATCTGTTCCTTAGTGGTCAGTTTTTCAATAGCAAAAAGTGCAAGACTTGATATACTTGCTGACATCCTATTGAAATTTCAACCAATAGAAATGTTTCTGCAACATTGCCACTATCTTTTCGACGCTGAAGTGTCTTGCAACTCAACTATAGTGGGATTCCCATATCATCTTTGCTCGCTCTCTTGATGGAATGTAGATATGGGCCAGACAACACAACAACCCATCCTAAAGATGAAAATTAGTGACAACTATGTTTGCGCCCAACATTTGGTAGGTGGTGGTGAATTCTGGGTCTGTCTCATAAAGTTGGGGCCATCAAAAGGTATTTTGGCTACAAGAGTCTATCATCATGGTGTGTATCATGAATGGAGGTATTCTAAGGAAATCAATGACGTGGTTGGTGCTTCTTGTTTTATATTTGATGTTGAGGTGGAATTGCTACAATTATGTGGACCACTCCTAATGGTGGTCATTCTAAAATTTTCCATGTGTCTGCATGAACTGTAGTGGCTTATGATCAGTGTGGATGATTGTCCCCTTCCAAAGAATGTAATGTCTCCATTGGCAGCAGGATTTCACAATGGATTACATTTATTTTTCATAAGTAGGATAGTTACAAATAACATCTGATAATGTCTCACTATGATAGGCCACGGGGTAGCTGTGTTGAGTGAGAATAACACCCACATCCTAGTTTAAAGAATTTGTCTTGATCTCAAAGGGATGTTGTAGGTTTGATCATAAAATTACTGGGGTTGAGCACAAGCGCTTCTTCAAATCATCAAACTATTTTTGTTGGGACCGACCCCACACAAATTTATCCTTAACACCACCCATGGTTACTTGGATAAGGGCCCATGCAATATGGGAGAATCCCAACATGAAACAATAGTAGAAATTGGCAAGGCCCAAGAAGCTATGAAGCTCAGTGAGTGTGGTTGTGTCTTGCCAGTCACAGATGAATTGGATCTTGGCTAGATACACATGTATGCCATGTTTATCAATGATGTATCCCAGGTACTGGACCTTGTCCATGCCAAAGGAGAATTTTTCCAAGTTGACGTAGAGATTGTGCTTCCGCAAAGTGTGTAGAACCTATTTAATATGTTGCAATTGTTCTACCCAAGTCTTGTTGTAAATGAATATGTCACCCAGATAAACCACTACAAAATTATTGGTGAATGGTCATATTATATTGTCCATCATCCTCATGAAAGTGGTTGGAGAATTTTTCAAACCAAAGGGCATGACCAACCATTCAAAAATACCTTCCTTTGACTTGAAGGTGGTCTTCCATAAATATGTTTGTTTTATCAAGACCTGGTGATATCCAAACTTTAGATAAATATTACTAAAGTATTTGACCCCATGAGTTGATCAAGGAGGTCATAGATTCGGGAATTGTGTACCCGTTTCTGACTGTGACTTTATTGAGGGCCAAATAATCAATGCAGAGTCCTCAGGTTCCATCTTTCTTCTTTACTAGCACGATTGGTCTCCTGCAAGGAGATGATATGGGAAGCATGTTTGTTAAGGTCCTAACCCGCACATAGGTAGATCAATGTATTCAGATGTAATAAAGGTCAATATTAATAAGACCTTTCAATAAAATAGAATAAGGCGGATGTAAGAAGACCTAATAGAAGCTTCCTCTTCTAGAAGGATCTTC
>ML794752.1:0-41983 GCA_009831015.1 Picea engelmannii | reverse complement strand
GTTTGCGTTGCCTCCTGCTTCGTAGACTTATGATTAACAGATATGCTGCCTGAGTCTTATCATGTGTCGTGCTATTGTCCAAGGGAAGTTTGTTACTTAGCCTGAGTCGGCCACTCTGCAATATGTCTCTTGTCCGCATACCCGGCCATCCTGAACGTCCAATCAAGTCTTTGTTCGAAATCACTCAAGCCTTCAGTCCGATCATCAAGATTATCAAGTCCAAAACCGACGAGCCGTCGAAGACCTCTGGGTAGTGCAGTCGTACCTTCATCTTACACTCCTACCCGAGTTAAGAAGATTTTGAAGTTGTTTCTCAAGCTCTGAAGTACAGCCATCAGGCCAAGACAGCTTTTGAGAGATGGATACTTCCTATGTATATCTTTCTGATTTCGAGATGTAGCTCCGCTGTGTATTGTTCGCCGCTACTCTTTATAGTTATTTGACATGGATCTACAGTGTATTTGATTGGTAGCCATGCATTCTGATTTATCCCGAGCATGGGTATGCCCGCCTCGGTAAGACATTTGATATTTTTTGCAGACGACACTTCCCGATTCCTGATTCCTGGGCTCACTTATTCGGCATATCAGTACAGATTGGTAAAGAATTGGTAATGTATTTCGGCCATCAGATGATCTTCTGACCTCATACATTAGGGGGCATCTATTATAACCCTAAATTTCACTATCCCTGCTTACCTGGCATCAGGCCTACTCATGCCTCTTCCTAGCCAAAGCCATGCTGAGCAATTCCTCAAAAAACCACTTAAAACAAGCAAACCGCGCCCTAACTTCTCACTGGGCACGGGCATCCGCTTGCTGTCCTTATACTGCACGCGGGCATCCGCAGGCTAACCCAAAATAGCCCGTGGGTACCTAACAAAGCAAAAAATCAGAAAAGTTTCCACCGGGACACGAGGATTTTTGTCAGTTAACTGGAACTCCGAGCCATGCATGGCCGAGAGTTCGCCAAAAACCCTAGCTCCTTCTAGCCTATAAAAGGAGGGGTAGGGGTACTATTCAGAGGGGGAAAAATCATAGCAAAGAAACTCTGCCAAATTGCCAAGCCAGTTTTGTCCCAACCCTATAGCCTTGCCTCAAGCTTTAGGAGAAAATCAAGAAGCAGCAGTTGGAGGACAAAAAGAAGAGGAAGAGCCCAGGATCAGGATCGTGGAACGGTGACCGGACTCATAAATCATTGTAAGTTGATTCATATTGAAGTTAATGAAAAAGATACTTTTCCCGTCCCGAATACATGAATCTCATCTATGTTATTTGATTTATGTTTTCTCTCTAACCCCCTAGTAGATCAGTAGCATACATGCATAGTATTGTCTTGATTGCAGGAAGCTTTGTGGAAGGAGCAGCAGCAGCAAGGAGATAACAACTCAATGGAGGATCTACTTCGACCGTTGGAAAAAGGTTGGTTTATTATTCCCGTGTTTGCCTGAGAAAAGGGGTTGAGATTTTGGGTAGAAGGTTAAAAGTTAAATCTTAAGGGTCATGATCTTTGTATAAGTTTAGAGCCCTAGCTTATTAGTCCATAGGGTAGAATACCCCACAACACTGGCCTACCCCTTCTTCGAGCATCCCTATCTTCCCGATCAGGTGACTGTCGCTCTCTCCTTGGCGGCATTATGTCTTCTACTTCTCTCTGCTACCCGAACAAAGAGAACTCCAAACTCCCGCTCTGATACCACTCTGACGCAAGTTGTGAGTATCAGAGTATTTTCCTTTCTCCTTCCCTTCTCTTGCCTGCAATATACAAACAAGACTTCAAGGCTCTGATACCACTCTGACGCAACCCACCCTCAATGGCACTGTCGCTCCACCAGGACCTTCTCTTTCTCCGCGGCCCGAAGAGTCAATTCTCTTCCAACTCCCTCGGGAGTTCTTTACCCACAGCTACTTCCGGCGATCCTCCCCTCCTTAATTTACGAAGGATCAGCTCTCGCGACTTCGTGAATTCCACAACAGGGAACTGGACTCTCGAATTCCGAGACCCGATGCTTCTGGTCAACGTTGACTCTGTCTTGGTATATCGGGACCTTGCGCTATCGCGACTCGTGACTAGCGTCTCTATGCCACTGAATTCTCAAACTCCGAGACCCGAAGTGCCGAGATGCCGATAACTCGGAAATCTCGTGACCTCGCGCTCTCGTCACTTCCAGGGTCAGGCTTTGAGGCCTCCAACCCCCGAGATCCGATATCCCGAGATCACCTGTCACATCATCAAATCCCGACGTACACCATGCAAAACGTTCCGGGACGTCGTGTTTCGCGTTCTCGTGACCTCACTCTATGAGAAACAGGAATCTTCCATCGCGAACTCCTGATACATCTGACCCACAAGTCAGATCACGATCTCAGTGATTCTCCACGACGATTCAAGTCGTCGATTCTCTTCCTCTTGAAGAGGTTCCCCGTTCACCACCTTCATCCAATGCAACTGAAACAAAGGTGCTATCCCTTAAAAGATTTTACCAACTCGGACTCCTTCAGAGATTCCTCGAACACGCTCCTTGTGCTCGGTCTTCAATCACTTCTGAAAGTGTTGAAGTCTTCTGAGTCCCATGCGTCCACGCTCGCAACGGCTTCGCCCTTTCCTCTTCTCAGACTTGCTACTGAGACTCAAATTCGACCTGCACTCACCTGCACGGCTCGAATACCTCAAACCCAACTCTGGGCGAAAGAGAACAAAAGTTCAACTGCTTGGCCTCCTCGACGCGCTCTATGCAGAGGAATTCGACTGCACTCTATGAAGGAATCTCCTGGCTCAAGCAGAGAAACAATTGAAACTCATTCCCTCATTCTCTCAGGTTTCGAACCTGATATACAATCACATAAGCAGCATATAAAAGATAAGCATAGAAAGAAGCAAATATGCACAAGCATAGTATTAACAACACACAGAGATCAAGCACGTCCATGGAATTGAATCAGGGCTTCTCCTATTAATTCAATATCTGTACATGGAAGTTCTTCACAAGCTCTCTGCTCTTCTCTTATGCCTCTTCTCTATGCTGAATGAATTTTATGTTACAATGATACAAGGGAGGGTGTCTATACTCCGTTTTCCCTCTCGAAAGCTAAAAACTGTCTAATCTAGCCTTAATTAGTTATCTACTTGCATTAAATCTAAATAAATGGCTCAACTACTTAAGGACGAGAGCTTATCCGCTCAAGGTCCGTTACATATACAAAGTGCGCTTCATCACATCAATGTATTAATGTTTGGCGCAACCATATTTCAATGTTACCAAAATTTGAATGCTGGCGCTCTCCAGCTGTTCTCTTTTCCTCCTCGCGCTGGCTCGCTTGATTGAGTGAGCGATGCTCCTGCATCAGATTTTATTAATGGTGATTCGATACAATAAGCTAAAATATGAGAGGGTATGGATTTTACAGGAGAACATGCATAAAGAAAAAGAGATTGTGGATGGGAACATAACGCATGGGATGAATCTCCTCAAGTATGTACGTGCTTGAGGACATTATCAAACAAATTTGGCTGTAAGAAACTATCAAATTCCCCAGAATGTTGACCTTAAAAACAATCTCCTTTGATTGATTGATACCTCTGTTTGAGAGGTAACCAATCTTCTAGACCAATACAAATTTTCAAAAATTAAAATTTCCTATTAGTTCCTTGATACCGTATCTAGTTTTCTAAGTGCTCCTACTTTCCAATTGATTTTACATGATTTGAATGGGTAAAAATAAAATTTTACCCCGAAATCTCATGCACCGACGTTGTTGTGGGTTTTTTTTATCTTCATCCAATTGAGCCATGGTTTAGATTTTCTTGGATGGCTCAATGAAACCCTTTCTTGTAGTGCTAGATTCATTCTACCATGGAATTATTTCCATATAGGATAGTTGGAAGGACATCCAATGTCTTCCTCTCAACTTTCACCACTCATCAATGCAGAGTACCAATGACCCACTCCTTATATCTCCTGCTTCGACCTACTTCTTCGGGCTGACCAATCGATACAAGTGTATGTTAGGGTAGATTCCTAAATTCTCGTCTGCTCTTAAGATTGAGCCGATGATGGCCAAAATGGTCATTCCTCCTCTTGCAGAATAATGAAAAATCTCTCTGGACGTCTATATCTAGGATGGTTATTAAAATTATCCCATAGGGAAGGAAAATGTAGATGGATCATCGTCTACAACACTCAGCATCGACATAACCTATTTTTAGAAGCTTGAATGTTGCAGGTTTTTTTTTTTTTTGGTTTCCTTTTGTAGAACATTTACATGTGTCTTCAAACACAACTAATGGGAGGAAATGATTGGATATACTTGACATAATCTATTGATATGTAGGGCATGCAAATTTGGACACATTCGAACAATGATTACTATATTTTTTTAGTTGTATGTGGTTGTGTGATGATTATTGATGGTGTGGAGAGGTGAGTCCAATTGTATTGTTATGGATTTTTAACATTATCGACCAACTCAAGACATTTTTAGCGTCCACTCATTTCTACCTAGAGCCAATGCTATAGTCCACCTGGACAAAGGATAAGTCAAACACATCCTATCAACGATTTCCACCTGTACAAAGAGGACCCAAATAAGCCTTTGGTTTCCATACCCAACCCAACTACATGTTATCCAAGTTTAGAGACACCTAAGAACTAACATGGGACAATAATAAGATACCATGTGTCCATGCACCATTATGGCGTTAGCATGATGTCATCCAAATTTTCTCCTATTCTCCCAGACTTTGAAAATTTCCAAAACCTTTGCGGAAAATGAGGTGAGGATAAGAAAAGAAACAAAGGAAAATATTTCATGCAAGTGATGGATAAACTGACATCATGAAAAATCAATTTTGAATTGTACAACTCATAACAAGAAAGTTTTCCTTACCTTTCCATACCATCAACAATCATCGCACCACCACCTATAAGTGGAAAAGGACAATAATTGTTGTTTGGATGTGTCGAGCCATGCATGACCCTATATCATTAGATCATGTTAAATATGGAGAATTATTTCCTCCCATCAGTTTCCTCCAAAGAAATGTGTAAAGATTCTACAAAAGGAAACCAAAAGAGAAAATGAAAAAACCAACCTGCAACAGTCAAGCTTCTAAAAACAACTTATGTTGATGTTGACTCGCTTAGAATATGATCAATTTGCACTGTCCTCCCCTACAAGGGAATACAACCAACCATCTTGGATACAAACACGATGAGATATTATTCAACATTATGTGAGGGAAGGAATGTCCCTCTCGGTCATCATCATCTCAATCTTAAGAGTAGAGAGAAATTTAGGAATCTACCCTAATGTGCAGTTGTAGCAATAGGCCAAATCGAAGCAACATATCTAAGAAAGAGATATAAGAAGTTGGTCATTGGTACTTTGCATTGATGAGTGGTGGGATATGAGAGGAATACATTGGATTTTACTCCATCTATCCTAGACCCAAATCATTCCATTGTGGAATGGGCCCAACACTGCAGACAACGATTTAATTGAGCCATCCAACAAAATCTAAACCAGGGATCAATTGGACAATGAGAGAAAACCCCACAATGAATCCACCACGTCAGATTTGGGGGTAAAAATTTATGTATACCTAGTCAAGTCAGGTAAAATCAGTTGGAAATATTGAGCACATAGAAAAACCATATGTCATATCAAAAACTTGACATTCAATTTTAATTTTCAAGAAGTAGTATTAGGCCATAATAGTGGTTTCCTCTCAAATAGAAGCATCTATAAATAAACATAAGGAGATCATTTTTAGGGTTGAGACTTTGGGGATTTTAGGAGTTTCTTATAACCAGAGTTGTTTGATTATTTCCTCAAGAACATACATACAAGTTTGAACTATTCTTGTATCAGATGATGTCATGTTTGAGTTTTTCTTGTATCTGATCACCATTAACAAAATATAGGAAAATAGGTTTTATGGCATGTTCAATGAAACTTCCTATTGTATAGATTGTGATACTGAAGTGATTTCCTCTTAATGTTTGACTAATTCTTGTCACTTGTTCATATGTTTAATGATGTGTAAAGGTTATCTCCATGAATTTAAATGTCTGCAGATGTTTACTGTTTGATGATTGAATTAATGATTTGCTACATTTGTTAGAGCCGTCGAATCCTTAATTTCTAAGAACGTTATTTTATCCATAGACCATGACACCCATATTAACAATCACTCATATGTTTTTCATTTTTTTTTTAATCCTTTATTTCCTTCACTCTTTAAATCAAATGTTCTTAAACATTGTTGGAAAAATTCCTCTTGAGGTTGAAAGTTTTGATGTCTACACTGAGACTGTTTGAACATAGAAAAACTTACCCAAAATTGTGCATATGATAACCTATTGCAATCATGGTGTCAAGATTCACTATGAGTATTATCTCCAACATCTCGAGGGATAAAACAACTATTCTAGAAATCCCATAAGTAATAGTATTTCTCATGCAATTCCTCCTCAATGCCCATCTAGGAATTTACTTAATCAAATCGAGGACAAAATAGTCAAGGATACTATCTCTTTGGAGGTACTATATAAAAATACTCAAAAACCAGTGATAATTAGAACGATAACCAACACATGAGAATAATATTTTTTTTCATCGGCTTACATTATTGTACAAATCTAAAAACTTGGAACCTAATGATGTTCGCTTCATAATTTGATATGTAACTTTATTTTCATTTTTAATATTCTAGATTATGAAATTTAAAAACATGTAGTGCCCATTGTCCATATAGGTATACTCCTGGGTATGTTAAATTTATTTTAACATTCATTTTAAGATTACAATAAATATATTCAAATATATGTAAAATTAAAAGTTTAAAACTTGTTATTTTTCATTTGTATTTAGAATAGTTAGATGTATTTATGAAATAATATGAAATAGTATAATAATTTTTATGTAAAAACAATTATATTATAAAAAAAAATTTAGAAAACATAAATATTAAATATATTACTTAGTAATATACAATTTTATTAAATGTTACTTAATAATATCAATGCTATCAATTCTATAAAAAATCAACAATAAAAACGAAAAACATATTGTCAATAGAAAAATAACTTTCGCACCTCCACGCAAGTACATCACAAGGAAACCAAGATATGTCTTCCACACCTTCGTACAAGTATATCCTTTGGAAACCTATAACAATTAAAATGAGGAAATATGTAGGAATACAATCCCTATAAATACATACTATCGCTCCTTGGGCTTTTCATTGGACAATGTATAGTTTGAGTTTCTTATGGATAAAACCTCACGAGCATATCAAATAGAATCCTTGAATGAATGGTACATTATGGAAAATGCAGGCATGCTCGTTTTCTTTTAATGGATTTAGGCTATACTTGTATTATTTTTTAATTTTCTTTCATTTTATACAACAAATTGCATAAGCTCAATAATTATTTAAAACGACTCAATGTGTACAAGCGATGTAACTATTCCATAAATCCCTTGGTTGATTTTTTATTTTCTTCGATACTTAGTTTAAAATTAGGGACATGTCAAGGGACATTTGATAGTTTGTTTAACATATGTGGGTACATTAAATAGAAATAAGTAATATGATTTCTCCTGCAATGCCTCCTCCATTCCCAACCAAGAATTTACTTAATCAAATCCAGGACAAAATAGTCTAGGATAATATCTCTTTGAAGATACTGAAGTAAGATAGTAAATAACTTATGAAAACCAGAACAATAACCAATACATAAAAAAATAATCCTTTGTATATTCCTACACTATTGTACAAATCTAAACAGTTACCATCTAAGCTAACGATGCTCCGTTAATAATTTGATATGTTCATTTACTATATTTTAGGTTATGAAATTTAATAACATATAGTCTGCATTGTGCACCTATGAAACTTTTCAAAGGTATAGGCCTGTGAAAGTAATAATAAAATCTAAACACAATGTGCATAGCTTCCACACATCCACACATGTATATCCCCTACATAACAACACTTAGAATGATAAAATTTATACCCGTGCATGTGTATCGTCCATACACGTATATCTATTAGAATGAGCAAAGATAAAGGAATTAAAACCCTTTAAATACAGACTATGGATCCTTTGACTTTTCATTGAAAAGTGTATAGGTTGAGTTTCTTATGGAGAAAGCCTCACATGCATATCAAATAGAATCGTTGAATGAATGATATGTTACGGAAAATGCAAGCATGCTCCTTTACTTTCAATGGGTAAGATCAATAATTTAAAATGACTCACTGTGAACAATCCATGTAACTATTCTGTAATAAATTTCGAATACAATGTGCATAGCTTTAGCTTCCACACATCCACGCAAGTATATACCTCACACAAAAACACTTAGTCTAATAGTTATCAATGTTATCAATGAATAAAAAATTTCTATTATTGATGACTTTGATAACTATTTGAATTATGCACTTGTGGGAATGTATTTTCTTATTTATATTCATTTTAATAAATTTAACTTGATATTAAACAAAAATAATTAATTTAAGAACGCCAGAGAATTTCCAACAGACCAAATATCAACTATGCATTGCAAAAAAAAACTACACAAAGCACAAAATACATAGCTATGTGATGTGCTTAATCATGTATGTGGAACTATACGAAATTATAGCTACAAAAGTGTCACCATGTTGAATGCTAACCTATACCCATTCCTTGTGCAAGGATAAAAAACAAAAAATATTAACTACATTAAATACAAGTGTACATGTTTCACAAGGATTCCAAATAGTCTGACCGAATGTTTTCTCTATGAGCAGTCCCTGAGTTGGTCCTCCGCCTGCAACTATGTCGTCGAGATAGCTATACTTGGTCTACTTAGCACTATGAATCTCTAAGACTTGTGTATATTCAAAATAGACTAATATAATGCATTCTCTTTCCCTCTAAATCATAGAAAATGAATTTACTATAGATCAATGATATATCCTGCAAATTACTTGCTCTGCACTCCGCACCTCCACAATGTTAGAAAAACAGGATCACAGAGCAATAAAATAAAAAAAATGCGAAAATAAAACACATAAGATACATAATAGAGACACAGATATACGTGGTTCACCCAGTGTGGGCTACGTCCACCAGAGAAATTGCCAGGTCCTTCCTTTATTATTACCCAACAAATGAAGGGATACAACCTACAACAAACCCGTTGTAACTTCCTCTTCATTTTCTCACAGTCTCCTATCTCAGAATACAATATTCACATAATGCATAGCCACAATACATTTCCCTCATAACAGAGGGTTTCCTTCTAGGGAAAAAAACCCTAACATAATTTATACCGTTAGATCTGCAACCTTATAATGAACGGTCCAAATTTACAATGAAATTACCATATACTTTTACAAGGCAATTTTTCCTTCAGGGGCTTCAACCCCGAAACCCCGCCGGGGGCCCTCTTTCCCTCGAACACCGTAGAGGGGGTACCCCCCCTCTTCACTCCCCCACGTGGAAGAGTTTAAATTCTTCTGGGGTGTAAATACTTCATGGGGTATAAACACGACTAAAAACAAAATACCTCTGAATTAGGAAGATAATCACGCTCCACAAACAACAATCTCTCACTTGGAGACTGATCTCAACAACTCCACCGCTATTGTATATGTTGGACTTTGAACTTTCTTGGACCTGGAAAATTTATTATCTTCATATTCATCCTTGAAGACCAACTAAAACTAAGCAGGAACTCAGTTTCTCCCTGGTTACTCCCTTTGTTAACATGTTTGCAGGATTCTGGCTAGTGTGTATCTTTTCCAACTTCAAATGTCCATCTTCCTAGGTGGAGAGTATGAAGTGGTACCTCAACTGTATATGCTTACTCTTCGAATGGAAGGCTGAGTTATTTTCAATATGAATGGCACTCTCACTGTCACAGTACAACTTGTTATTCTCCTGCTTCTTTCCCAATTCCTCCATAGACCTCTATAACCAAATCATCTCCTTACTAGCCTCTGTAGAAGCAATGTACTATGCCTATGTTCTTGAAATTGCAACAACCTTTTGCAGTTTTGAAATCCAACTTACTATTTTTCCACCTATAGTAAAAACATACCATGTGGTGCTCCTCCTACTGTCTTTATCACCTGCCATATCTGAATCAACATATCCCTATAGAATAGTGTCTGAACCTCCAAAACATAATGTATGATTAGTGGTACCTCTCAAATATCTGAGAATCCACTTTACTGCGTCCCAATGTTCTTTACCTGGATTGTTCATATACCTGCTCACAACTCCCACTGCATGTGCAATATATGGTCTTGTGCAAACCATCACATACATCATGATGCCAATTGTTGATGAATAAGGGACCCTAGACATGTATTCTATCTCTTCCTATATATTGGGACACATTTCCTTGGTTAGTTTGAAATGGTTGGCTAAAGGTGTACTAACTGGTTTTGCATTCTGCATTCTAATTAACCTCTCCAACACCTTCTCTATGTACTCACTCTGAGACAATGTCAATTTGCGATTTTTCCTGTCTCTTATTATTCTCATACCAAGGATTTTCTTTGCAGCACCCAAATCCTTCATCGCAAATTAATTATCTAATTTATTATTGAACACATTTATATCCTGCATATTAGACCTTGCAACAAGCATGCCATCTACATACAATAGCAAGATAATATAGCTCCCATTTTCTAGCTTTTTGAAATAAACAAAATGATCAAAATGATATCTACTATAACCATGTTCTTTCATAAACCTATCAGACTTCAAATAACATTGCCTTCGAGCTTGCTTTAGGCCATACAAGCTACTCTTCAACCTGCATACCAAATTCTCCTTCCCTTTGACCTCATACGCCTGTGGCTACTGCATATAAATCTCTTCCTCCAAATCCCCATAGAGAAAATTTGTTGTTACATATAGATGTTCAAGATGTAAATATTCTACTATGACAAGACTCAAAACATTCCTAATTGAAGTCATTTTAAAAAGAGGAGAAAATATTTCATCAAAATCTATTCCTTTCTTTTGTGCAAACCCCTTTACATCAAGTCTAGCCTTGCACCACTTTTCTCCTCCATTGTCTTCCTTCAACTTGTAAACTCATTTATTTTGCAATGCTCTTTTTCCTGCAGGAAACTGAACCAAGTCCCAAGTATGGTTGTTTACCAAGGAATCCATTTCCTCGTTCATGCCTTGCTCCCACTTCTTTCTGGTGTCTACCTACATTACTTCTTCATAACATTATGGTTCACCAGAACCAGTGAAAAATAAATAATGTAATGAAGGAGAGTATCGTTCAGGAGGTATACTTACCCTGGTAGATTTTATAACAACACTTGCAGGTGTTTGAGGTACCTGCTTCTCCTGTTGTTGTACATTTTGATTTTCATTTTACTATTTCTCTCATCAAGCACTATGCATTCTTGTTTTTCTTTTTACTATTTCTCTCCCTACAACTAATCTTTGTACATGACCTTTTCATTGAATATGAAATATCTACTCCTAATGATTTTTTTATTTTCATAATCCCATAAGTGATAACCAAAATCATTAACACCGTATCCAATAAAGGTACACTTCTTGGATTTTTCCTCAAGCTTTGTTCTATTTTCTTTATCAATATGGACAAATGCTTCACAGCTGAAAGTTTTCAAAAAAGAATATTTTACCTTTTTCCTATCCATTCCTCCTCTGGAATTCTACCATCCAAAGAGCATGAAGGTCCTCTGTTTATTAAGTAAACAAAAATATCTACAACACTTGCCCATAACTGTAAGGGCAAACCAAAATGCATTCTCATACTCCTTGCATGCTCCATGATTGTCCTGTTCATCCTTTATGACACACCATTTTCTTCTGGTGTTCTTGGAACTGTCTTCTCTCTACGAATCCCATCGTATGATTAGTAATCATCAAATTCCTTGCTGCAATATTCACCTCCATTATCTGATCTGAGACATTTCAAACTTTTTCCTATCTCATTCTCAACCAAAGATTTCCATTTCTTAAAAGTATCAAAGACATCAATTTTTTGTCGAATGCAATAAAGCCAAGTTTTTCTAGTTCCATCATCAATAAAAGTAACATAATAATGAGAGCCACCAAGAGATGATACATGATTTGGTCTCCATACATTTGTATGCAGAAGCTCTAAAATTTCATTCTTCTTTTATTTTCTGACTCTGATAAATCTGGATCTCTTTTGTTTTCCATAACCACAATGCTCATAGAAGTCCAAATCAATTTGTTTAAGATCTCACAACAAATTTATTTTGTGAAGTATCTGCATTCCCTTCTCACTCATGTGTCCCAGCCTATGATGCCACAATGTTGTATCCACTCCTGTAGAAGTTAAAGAGATAGAAGAGTCAATATTACCAGTACATAAATACAATGTACCTACCTTCTCTCCTTTGGCGATCACCAATGATCCTTTGATGAACTTCCACGTCTTATCTATAAATATGGATATACAACCTTCACTTGCCAACTTCCCTATTGAAATCAATTTTTTCCTTAAATATGGAACATGTCTTACCTCTTTCAACAACCATTGGTTTCCATTGAGTTGCTTTATTTTTACCTTTCCCATTCCAACAATTTTGCATGGTGCATCATCACCCAAATGAACCTGTCCAAAATCACCTTGACCATAATCTAGAAAATATTTCCTATGGGGTGTGGCATGAAATGAAACCCTTGAATCTACTACCCAAGACTAAAAAACATTATCTACAAAAATAATCAAAGCATCTTGTAACACATCAACTGTTGCATTTGCTTCCTGATTACTCTCATGTTGTCCATCTCTTTGTTTCTTTGGAGCTCCGCGATCTTTCTTCAGATGTCTTTTCTTCCCATAATTCAAACACTTTATCTTTCCAAGTCTAGATTTGGATCTGCCCTTCCTAGAATTCCCGCGATTCCCTGGGCTCTTTCCTCTATCCTTTTGTCTTCCCCTATTCTCCATGTTTAACGCATTACTTGATGTCTCACCCGTTCTTTTCCATCGCATTTCCTCACTAAGGATAACACCAACAACATCATCAAATTTTAAAGTATTTGAACCAGAGATAGAGTTACTTACATCCATGACCAAGTCGTTCTAGCTTTTTGGCAATGAGGACAAGATTAGAAGAGCCCTGACCTCACCATCAAAGTCCAATTTTATATAACTTAGTTGATTAGTAACCATATTAACATCATTTAAATGATCTGCAATAGACCCACCTTCTGCCATCTTCATATTAAATAATCTCTTCATTAGAAATACCTTATTAGACACCAAGGGTTTTTCATACAATTTATCCAATGCATCCATCAAACCCTTCGTTGTCTTTTCTTTTGAAATATTGAAAGCCATCGATGCTACTAAGCTCAGTTGTATCGTTCCTAGAGCCTTTTTGTCAAGAATCTCCCATTCTTCGTCCTTCATGGCCTTCGACTTCTTTGCTACTCCACCCAATGGTAGGAATAGATCCTTCTGATTTAAATAATCTTCCATCTACATCTTCCATAACTGGTAGTTTTGGCCATTAAATTTCTCGACCCTAAACTTTCCATCTTCCGACATTACTCCCACTTGAACCAGGAACCCTCTTTTCCTATGAGTTACCTTTCGCTCTGATACCATTTGTTAGAAAAACTGGATCGTGGAGCAATAAAATAAAAAAAATGCAGAAATAAAACAAAAAAGATACATAATACAATAGATACATAGATATATGTGGTTCACCCAGTGTAGGCTATGTCCACCGGAGAAATTGCCAGGTCCTTCCTTTACTATTATCCAACAAATGAAGGGATACAACCTACAACGAACTTGTTGTAACTTCCTCTTCACTCTCTCATAGTCTCCTATCTCATAATACAATATTCACCATAATGCATAGCCACAATACATTTCCCTCATAATAGAGGGTTTCCTTCTAGGGAAAAAACCCTAACATAATTTCTACTGTTAGATCTACAACCTTATAATGAATGGTTAAGATTTACAATGAAATTACAATATAGTTTTCCAAGGCAATTTTTCCATCAGGGGCTTCGCCCCCAAACCCCCTCCGGGGGCCCTCTTGTTCCCAGACCCCGCATAGGGTGTACCCCCCCATGCACTCCCCCGCGTGGAAGAGTGTACATTCTTCTGGGGTGTAAGGACTTCATGGGGTATAAACACAGCTGAAAAAAAAAGACCTTTGAATTAGTAAGATAATCAGGCTCCACAACCAACACACAACTCTGCATAGGTTCAACCCTGTAGAAGGACTAATAAAATATGAACACAATGTGCATAGATTTTGCACATCCGCACAGATATATCCCTCGCACAAAAACACTTAGCCTAATATTTATCAATGTTATCAATGCATAACAATATTTTATTATTGATAACATTGATAACTGTTGGAATTGTTGAGCTGGGAGAATGTATTTTCCTATTTATGTTCAATTTTAATAAATTTAACTTAATATTAAAGAAAAAGGAAGCCCTGTGTATCTTCAAAATACACTGAAAAAATACCTTTTCTTTCCCTCTAGATCATAGCAAATGAATTTTCTATAAACTAGTGATCTATCTTGCCAATTACTTGTTTCACATTCTAGACCTCTACAAAACTTTAGGCCTACATAAACACTAATAAACTATGAAGAAAATGTGCATAGCTTCCACACCTCCACACAGGTATATCCCGTGCACATAAACACTTAGTATAATAGTTATCAATGTTATCAATGCATAGCAATATTGTATTATTGATAACATTGATAACTATTTGAATTACTGAGCTACAAGAATGTATTTTCCTATTTATATTCAATTTTAATAAATTTAACTTAATATTAAAGAAAAACCAATTAATTTAAGGACACTAGAGAATTTCCAATAGATCAACTATCCACAATATGATGCAAAAACAACTACAGAAAGCACCAAAGACATAGTTGTGTGATGTGCACAATCCTCGATGCACATCTATTCAAAATCATAGCTACAAAATTGACGGCCACACGAGACACTCACTTGTATCGGTTCCTCACAGAAGGATAAAAACACAACATTTTAACTACACTAAGTATAAGTGTGGAGGTTGCACAGTGATTCAAATTAGTGCAACCAAATGCGTGCTCTATTATCAATCCCTATACTAGTCCCTCGTAGCTATGCAGTTTAGATAGCTAGACTTGGTTTACTTAGTATTATATATCTCTAAGCCTTATGAATATTCAAAATAAGCTCGAAAAGTAATTTCTCTTTCTGTCTAAATCATAGAAAATGAATTTACTATAAATCGGTGATCTATCTTGCAAATTACTTTGCTCATCACAATTAGCAATGTGGAGCCATTTGAAATGAGGAAATAGAAAGGTACAAAAATGTGCAAGGAAAACATGTGTTAGTTCTCTACACAAATCCTAAAGATAAACAACCCCGTGTAGAAGGAGAATAGATACACGAGAATTCCAAAACACAAGAAATATGAAACATACGCATAAGCATTGGAACAATGCATTCCTCGCATGAGGATATAAAATGGTTTGTTTGATTGCTTCACAAAACAAAAAATGAATCATTTAAAATTATCATGAAAACAATTGAAAACAAACCTAAAACAACAACCAACCTTACCAGCAACACAACAGAGCTAATTGCACCACACTCAAAGGTCTTTCCTTGTACACTTTTCATTGTTTTCCACACACACAATTACTGTAGGTGCATGAACATGATCCGGTAAAACACCAGAACAAAATATAACAAAACACAACAGTTGCATTATGAAACAAGCATATACTATTAGACAACAAACACACAACCTAGTTGTAGTTTAACAGTTATCAATGTTATCAATGCATAAAAATATTCTATTATCGATAAAATTGATAACTATTTGAATTGTTGAGCTGCGAGAATGTATTTTCCTATTTATATTCAATTTTAATAAATTTAACTTTATATTAAATAAAAATGAAGCCTTGTGTATCTTCAAAATAGACTCGCATAATTCCTTTTCTTTCCTTTTAAATCATAGCAAATTAATTTACTATAAATCAGTGATCTATCTTGAAAATTACTTGCTCCTCACTCCACACCTATGCAACTCCTCATAGCTATAGCCCCACGGAAGGAATGATAAACTCTGAAGGAAATGTGCATAGCTTCCGCACCTCCGCACAGGTATATCCCCCACACAACAATACTAAGTCTAATAGTTATCAATGTTACCAATGCATAAACATATTGTTTTATTGATAACATTGATAACTATTTGAATTTTTTAGAAGAAGGAATGTATTTTTCTATTTATATTCAATTTTAATAAATTTAACTTAATATTAAAAAAAAAAAATTAATTTATGAATGCCAAAGAATTGCCAATAGACCAAATGTCCATTGTGTGACACAAAATAAATTTGCATGGAGCACCAAAGACATAGTTATGCGATGTGCATAATCATGGATGCACATCTATTTGAAATTGCAAGTGCAAAAGTCTCTCCATGTAGGATGCTAACCTGTACTAGTTACTTAGATAAGGATAAAAAACAAAGTATCTTAACTACACTAACTATAAGTGTGTAGGCTGCATAAGGATTCAAATTATTTATTTTGAATGAATTCTTTCTCTATTATCGGTCCCTGTACTGGTCCTTCACAACTATCCAGTCCATATAACTATACTTGGTATACTTAGTATAGTATATCTCTAAGCCCTTTGAATCTTCGAAATAGACGGATAGAATACCTTGTCTTTCCTTCTAAATCATAACAAATGAATTTACTATAAATCAATGATGTATATTGCAAATCATTTTTCTCATCACAATTAGTGATGTAGAACCATTTGAAATGTGAAACTACGAAAGTACAACAATGTGCCATGACAACAAGTGTTAGTTCTCTGCAAAAGTCCTAAAGATATACAATCCCATCTAGAACAAGAATAGATACACGACAATGCCAAAACACAAACAATATGAAACATTCGTACAAGAATTGGAACAATGCATTCCTTGCACGAGGATATAAAACATTATGTGCTATTACTTCCCCAAAAAAAATATGAGTCGCTTCAAATTATCCTCGCAACAATTGAAAACATACCTAAAACAACATCAAACCATTTTGACGAGCAACAAAACAAAAATGATTGCACCACGCCCGAAGGTCTTTCCTTGTACACCTTTCACTTTTTCTCGCCCACACTGTTGTTGTAGGTGCAGGAACTAGACCCAATAAAACACTAGAACAAACTCCAACAAAACACAACTCTTACACTATGCATCAAGCATATATTATTAGACAACAAGCACATAGCCTAATTGCACCCTCATAACAAACATAACTGAATATTCACATATAAAAACACAAAATAATAACTAGTTTTTAATCTTCCTTTCCATGTATCATCTAATGCACACCATTTATTACCCTCTGACATAGACTTGCAGAATCCCAACACACAAAACTTGAACATTGTCAACACCTTTCACTATTTATGTAGGTGTAGGAACAAGATCCAATAAAACACTAGAAAAAACTCCAAGAAAACACAAAACTTGCACTATGCATCAAGCATATACTGTTAGGAAACAAACACGCAACCTAATTGCACCCTCATAAAAAACATAACTAAATGTTCATATCTTGAAATCCAAAATAAGAAACAATTTCTAATCTTCCTTTCCATATAACATCCAATGCACATGATGTATTACCCTAGGACATAGATTTGCAGAAGTCCAACACCACATCTCATGCAATTTCCAATAAATAACACTTTAAAATTGTCAACACATTCATCTTTACGAACACCTTTCTTTCGTGTCAATATTTAATTGTCTCTCATGCTCACACTTTTTTGTAAGAAACCCTAACTGGCTTAAATCACCGTCGAAAAGGAAACAAAACAACAATACATTATTTCAACTAGCAATAGAGTATAACTAACTGGATCATGCAAAATAACAATTAGTTTCTAATATTTCTAGCAATATAGAACACAATGCACAAGATTTCTTATCCTTTAACATAGATTTGAAAAATTCCAACACCGCAACTTCTCCAACTCATAACACACAATACATTTTTTTCATCTATCGACCTTTAATTGTCTTAGGCCTAGACACTCTCTCTAAGAAACTATGGCCCACTTATAAAATTCCCACTACAAAGAAAACAAAACAACCAACCATTTCAACAAACCGCACAATAAATCTAACCACACCACCCATGAACAAAACCAATTACCGTATGTATCCAACCAATATGGCTCAAAGCATGATAATAGATGCACAACGTTTCTTACCCCACTTTTGAAAAATCTCTTCTTTTTCTCTTGTAGCACACTACATTATGTTAACATGCAAACAAATCAACAACACTTGCTTCGAAAAAACAAAATTTTTAACTAAAACTCATTGCAATCCATAAAATCCCCCATACAATATCATCCCATATAGTACACATAAATTTATTTACATTTATTAAAATGTTTCTATACATTGTATGACACTAGCACCTGTACCCCTCCCAACCATGAGTTAAAAATCAAAATTAGATCACTTATTAAATGGTTGCGACCAACCTGACAATAATATGTTGCTCTGAATGACCAACTAGAAGCCAACAAAAAAATTGAATCACTTGCAACAAAGTTCAACTGTCGAAAAAAGCAACAGATTTTTGGTCAACCCAAAATTGGTAGCACGCTATATCATGTTAGCAAAAAAAATTAATTAAAGCTCGTTGCCATCCATAAAATCCCCCACAAAAAATTATCCTATATAATACATAGAAATCTATTTATATTTATTAAAATTTGTCAATACATTGTATCATAGTAAAAAAATTTGCATATTATCCATTGAAGAGATGACACAAAGACAAGCATCTAGAGCCAATATCCTCTCTGAAATTTGACACTAGTATTTTCACCCCTCTCAACCATGCATTACAACTCTACAATTAAATCACATATTAAATTGTCGTAGTCACCAAACAATAAGATGTTGTTTTGAACAATCAATCAAAAGCCAAAAAAAAAAAATTAATCACTTGTAACAAAGCTCAACTATGAAAAACCTAGACCTTCGACACGGACTAATAATAGATCAAGGTTCTAACTTGGACTATTAGATTTAGGCACTAAATTGTGAATTTGACTTACATGTGTATTTGATCACCCAAACGCACAATCGAAATAAGGAGGACCACGTTAAGTATTGTGTTACGTTTTCCACTAGATTCCTCTAGACCTCCAATGATTGAATTAATTTGCTAAGTTTGTGGTATACACCATTAACTTGTCCAAAGGAGTTTTATTCATACCCGATTCTCCTTTCCTCTCTTAACGAAGCCTCATAACTATACTTCTTTAGTCCAGAAACCTCTTTTCTTAGTTGATCCACTGAAAATTCCATTATCTCTTTCGCTATATCTTGCATCCTTAGGCCCTTCCGTTGAATACATGGATTACAACCACGCAACACTCTTTTAAAGATGACGTTACTCCTTGATGAATAAGAAAACAAGGGCATAAGGTTGATACTACTCGACTCCTCTCCTTAGTGTTTCCATGGAAAGAAACTAAATGACTCCTCTTCTTAGTGTTTCCATGGATAGAAACTGAATGGACGTTAATGTTTTTTTACTTTCGTGAAAAATATTAATATAATTTTATTAATTTATACAAATGTTTTCATATGTTTACTGGAAATGTAATGTATTATTGTGAAATATTTCCTTATTTATTTTTATTAAATTACACAATATTTATTTGCTGCAAATCTGTTAAAAACTCTTATGTTTAATCTCTTTTAAGGTTTTTTGAATTTATACCAATACTTGCATATGTTTATGGAAAATATTGTTAGACCATTTACCCACATAGATCATAGAGATCATAAACAAACAATAGAAAATCATAGATAAAACATACACAGAAAACAATCACACAAGACACAATATTTACGTGGTAAAACCCTCAGGGGGAGGGAAACATCCACGAGACAATGGAAAAGGCTTATATTGCTTAAACATGAGATTACAACAGCAACTAGGCAATCAGGGCATCCCTGAAGAGGGCTCTAAGCCCTTGCTCCTCAAATGCCTCTAAGGCATTCACATTTATACAATGTCTCCTTCACTTATACAAAACTAATTAGATTAATTGATGCCCCAGTCTCATCTGAGTGGTTTAAACAAGAGGCAATAAATCTTCCTTAAATATTGTTTACTTAAAACCCACTTACCCACATAGTTGTCACAATCCTAACAATATCAACCTTGACAATAATTTACCTGATTCCATGCCATTGTCCATTCATCACCTTCTTGCATGCTAAAGATAGATGATACTAGTGCTTCCAAAACTGAAGCACTCATTTCATTGCTCCACCTAGATTTGTCATGTTTCCACTGACAACACCAACTATAAGTGAAATATATCATCCTTTCATTTCCAATCATCAATCTTTCTATTAGCATACCATACACGAGACATATAACCCTTTTCTTCTTCATCACTTGGACACAAACTTGAAGAAAGCTTATAATGGAAAGCCAAAAAATATTTTACCAATTTCACATCATTCATATTGAATTTCCCTAGATCATTACCATGTACTCAAGTTTTTATAACCTAAAACATACCATCAATGCTCAAGATTGTTTTGTTGCTCTCAAATCTTTCATCTCGAATGTCTAAGTCAACTGAGCCAACCTGTTGATTTTAACCATGCTACTACCTACTACAAGCATATCGTCAACAATCTAAACACCAAGATAGTGAGTACCATAAACACAATGGTTATGTTCACTTCTTGTAAATCTTGGCTCACCGTGAAGGAATCTGCATCTTGTACAATTGTATGGTCTAGATCTAGGCCATATCTGTATTCGAGACCTTCGCCAAAAGTAGACGAAGCCAGCCAAGTGATCTTGACACAAACTCACCTCCAAGCAACTTTCAATGGAGTCCTAGCTCAAACTTAACTTGAAAATCCCCTTGACCAAAATCGAGGCCAAGGCTGCCAAATAAGCATTCACCGCTCACCTCCAAACCCATTTATAATAGAGTTACAACCAACCTTTAAAAAGATTTGATTACATGTGATTACATAGACATAAAACCACAAGAAACTAATCACCTCCAAACCCATTTATAATAGAGTTACAACCAACCTTTAAAAAGATTTGATTACATGTGATTACATAGACGTAAAACCACAAGAAACTAACATGACTCGTAAAAACTACCCCCCTATCACCTAAGTCTACATCTATATTTTGACTCATGGAATACATGAGGTATTACAACCATATTCCCAATTACATGTCAAATTTTAACTTACAACTCCAAAGAAAAATAAATTTTCACACGATAACTCGACCATTACCTGCGATTGTTGCCATTTACCAACACTTCTCTTTTTAGTTGCTTGACCACAAAGTTGTCATAAAAAAAATAAAAATATGCAGCCTCTAACGTATCCGCTTCATTCCAGCCAAGCAATTTTTTAACCGAGTGCTACCGCTGCCTTATCATGCCATTTTTGTTGTTATCCAACCAATCATAGCCTCATTCATAGACTCGATTCCACAATGGAGTAACCTCCACACACTCAAGTGCTGCCAACTATTAGGGCTTGAGATGACATCGGCATTGTCTGCCACTGAGGTGCTTCAGGTTGTATGCTTGATCCGCCACCTTATGGATCTCCATATATTTTGGCTCTCCGCTTCATTGCAGCTCAATATTCCCTTCATATTTCAATGGGAGTTGGATCGAAGTGAAATCCAACATTTTTACATAAATAAACTAAATTTTCTCTTTTTGGGGCTCAACTGCAATCTACTTCAAACTTATACGTACTTGTATTCAAATTCCTCAACTGAAATATCATTTCCTGCAGGTTTACAATAATGAATATGAATGTCGTGGATGATGATGTGACGCACATGTTGTATGGTGATACGGGGCCCGTATGCAATGTGGACACTGAAAACCCCTTACGTCGATGGTATTGAAATTGTTCATGAATCTCCTCCTTCAGCTGGATGACCATGTCTCTCTTGAAAATGATCCACAGGGGCTCTTTCTGAATTACGGCATGGATTTACCGCATCATAATCACTATGATCCGTCACCACGTAATACTTCCTTCTTTTTTTTCGTCCTTGGGCATGCCTTCCAAATCCAATCGCACAGTCTGCTAGGCGTTTTCTGTGGTTCTCCCAATTAGGATCGCAACACTAGAAATCATCAATGGGGTTCCCAGTTCCGCAGGATAGATAGCCCATCTCTCGCCTCCTCGTGTTGTTATAAATGCTTCTGGAATAGCAGAAACAATTCAATATTCACACTTGAACCTTAACCTGCCAGATCTCACTCAACGCACATGCAGGCTCAGCGATATCAATGTCATCCAGGTCCTCTAGATCGAACATTATGGCCGCCTCCAGCTTTCATCCAACACCATGGGAGTCTGATACCACATTTCATATATCCAACAACAAGCCTATACGAAGCTCCTCGAGACAATGTGGTTTACGATTGTTCCCAGGTCTCTCTCCATTAGCTCGTGACTACGTCCTCATCTTCCCCAGTTTTATGTGC
Organism: Picea engelmannii; assembly: GCA_009831015.1. NCBI lineage: Eukaryota > Viridiplantae > Streptophyta > Pinopsida > Pinales > Pinaceae > Picea > Picea engelmannii. The sequence goes on along the minus strand of ML794752.1, from coordinate 19,363 downwards.
AGAGATTCAACTCCTCCTCCACAGTTTTTGCGCTGGTCTATTTACCACGATTTTCACAATTTGGAGTTGGAGATTTAGCGCTGTTATATATTCATGATTTTTTCGTCTCCCGGATCTCCAACGAGCTCTGATACCACTTATTAGATCATTTACCCACATAGATCACAGAGATCATAAACACACAACAGAAAATCATAGATAAAACATACACAAACAACAATCATTCAAGATACAATATTTATGTGGTAAAACCCTCAGGTGAGGGAAACATCCACGGGAAAATGGTAAAGGCCGATATGCTTAAACACAAGATTACAGCAGTAGCTAGGCAACCAAGCAACCCAGGAGAGGGATCTAAGCCTTTCTCCTCAAATGCCTTTAAGGTAGCTAGGCAACCAAGCAACCCATGAGAGGGATCTAAGCCTTTCTCCTCAAATGCTTTTAAGGTATTTACATTTATACAATGTCTCTTTCAGTTATATAAAATTGATTACATTAATTGATGCCGGTATCTCAGTTGAGTGGTTTCAACAAGAGACAATAAATCTGCTTTAAATCTTTGTCACTTAAAACTTAATAGTTGTCAAAATCATAACAAATCTAATGTATTATTCTGATATTCTTAATTAGTCTCCTAAATTATACTTTTTTTTTATACAAAAGTGATAAAAAACCTTTACTTATTATTTTTTTTAATTTGTGAAATAGGTTTTTTAATTTAATTTAATTTTTTTCTATTTATCATTATTATATTTTATATACATAAATATTCATTATCACCTTTCATTAACTAAATTATGTTTTAAATATCAACATTATTATATTCTATATACATAGATATTCATTATCACCTTTCATTAGCTAAATTATGTTTTAAATATTAATATCATATTTTTTAATATACATAGATTATCTCATCCATTTCTTATATTTTTATTAAACCACAATATTAGAGTTTTCACATTTTTTTTGGTTTCAAATCCTACCTTTCTCACAAAGATTTGTTTTTGGTAATTTTCTCTTTAATTCCTTTATTAAATATAACTAGCAACAAACACATTAATAATATTAATGTGTTTGTATATATAGCATATTAATAATGTTTTCCTATATATGTGATAAATATAAGTCTATTTACATATATGAATAGATTAATATAATGTTTTTCTATATATGCGATAAATATAAACCTATTTACATATATGAATAGATTAGTATTATTAATGTTGCTTACTTTCTTCTTCAAAATTGATAAAATTAGTTTTCTATTTCATGTAATGATTGATTCAAAATTTCACACTTATGAAATAAATTTTGGAATTCTTTACTTTTAAAGAAATAACTCAATTATGAAAAATACAATTAAATACAATTTGATTGTATTTCCAATGAATTGAATAATTCTAATGAATTATCTAAAATAGTTATGGTAAATTACTATATCTATCTGTTTATGCTTTTAACTTGTTCTATATCTTTAGAAGGTAGATATATAGTTGTTATGAGTTGTGATAGCAAGAGATCAAAGTGAAAAACTACTTGAAGCATAACTTCTCATGGTATCACAAACAAGTCATACCACAACTAAGAACTAACACACATGATCGAAGGAAAAGTTATGTAGATCATGTGGAGCATGGAGGTTTAAATCAATTCATGTTTTCTACTACCCTAACCAACACATAATCACAATCAATGATAAGTTGAATTCACATATAAGAGATCCAAAATCAATATTTTAGGAAGATCTAGTGAGAGCTACAATAATGTTGGATGAGGAAATGATGTGAGCCCAAAATAGATAGTTGATAGTAGAGTCTAGATTATAGCTATTCCTTGACACAAAGAAAAAGTGACCACATTTGGTTGAGTAAACCAAGTCCATTTTTTAGATCTTTCCATCACACCATTAACTCTATTGATTATAGTTCCTAATTTTAATCTCTTCCAAAATGGAAAATTGAATGTAAAACTTTGTTATCCATTTAATAAATAAATCTACCTATTTATCTATCTAATAACAAATGTATATATTAGAAAACTAGTAACTAAAAACATTTCAAATTGTAACATCACTCTTCAAGGAGTCAAATAAAGATTAAAGATATCATAATGCCTTATGAGATATTCAATTATACCAAAAAAAAATAAAGATTAGCATGATGCAATAATAACATGGAAATTCAAACAAAAAAATACACAGATTTGATGGGCATTAATCTATTTAGCTTCACATGTAAGTTGGAATTGGTATTATATATGTGCCCGACAAATTTTGGGGCATCAATCAAATTTGTAATTTATGATGAAGCATTTTTTGAATGGTTATGCATAAAACATAAATGAAATCACATGAATAGTTTTGATATTAGTATATTAATGATGCAATACAAGAAGGTGTATGATTGAATGAAATCACTTGAAATTTTTAGATACTAGTAGATTAATGACCAAATAAAGGAAGGTGTATAGGAAGGTGTATGATTGATATGTTCATAGTTCTTATTGGTCTTACTAAATATTTCTAGATAATGGCCCTCATATACTCATATGTTCACTCATCTACTGAGATGTGCACAATGAAGTAAAATAAATTGCTCCTATTAGGACACCATTGATAAGGTGTCCATAAAAAACTAGTTGCATTTCCGAGTGATTTTGAAATCCATAGTTGTTAAGTCATAATTTTTTAATATATTTTATTCGTCTTTCAAGTCCCATCGAGTTACTTTTCCATGTTTATCACAAATACTAATCAATCAAATATTCAAAAAAATGGTATTATGAATGTGAAATATGTTGCAATGTAATGATAAAAATATATGATCATGTAGGTGTGTAGTGGTTCATTTGTTTGATTTTATTTGGTTAATCTTGAGTCGGTCATAGAGTCATTGATTAGCTCAATGTTGGGTTTACTTTTAGTGGTTTACGAACCCATGGTATTTTCCCATAGTATTTGATGCCAGTGATTGCATGTCATTGCATGTCCATCTCCACACCATGCATGTCTTTGCATGACTATGCATGTCCATACATGTATTCACATGGCTATCTACACTCCATGCATGTCTTTGCATGACTATATTGAGACCATGCATGTCTTCTCATGACTATTTTCACTCAATGTGTGTTTGCATGGTGATCTCCAAGCTATGCATGTCTTTGCATTGTAATCAAAATCTCGTAAAGGAATTAGGTTTGTAATTGATGAATCATATTTAATGGATTAAGATACTCCATTGTAAGAATCCTCAAGTGGTTTGCATTGGCCTAGATTGACCGATTTAACCAAGGTTATTAATAAATATCTATGGATGTGTCAGTTCTCCGAGTTAAGGGTTTTTAGGATTAATATTGTCTCTATGTGCATGCTTTGTTGTTGTGCTATTTCTCTCTTAGTTTTAAACATGATATCAAAGCTAGTTTGGGTTTGAATCCCTCATAGGAGGGCCTAGTAACTTGCAAAGAATAGTGTAGACAATTTTTGTGAGTGGATATTGATTGTCATCAATTGTTGTTGTGAGGCGAATCTGACAAGTATCTATGGGGAGGAGACACAATATGAGAAGGAGAAACTACCCGCAAGAAGCAACTTCCATAGAAAGAACAACTTCTATAATTGAGAATTGATTGTTGTCAGTTGGTGTACCCAAATTGGTTTTTGTTCATAGTTTCAAATCCAGATGCTTGGTCATCCCCTTTGTCTCTTTGTCATCCCTTAAATTACTTCTCTAAGATTTTCTTTTCTTGGTCACTCTGGGATGAGGGTTTACCTTGGGTGGAACACTTCCTCGAGAAACAAGGGGCGATTGATTGCTATTTTCATTGGAGGGCTTTCCTCTCTCCTTATGAGATTTTGTGGTTCTTATGATAGTATTTATATTGCCATTATTTCTATCAAATTCTTGAACATTAGGGTCATGACTATCACCCTCTTCTTCTCCATATATAAAAGTGTTGTTGAGTGAGAGGTTGAGCTTGACTGCAACTATATGATTGTAAAAAATTTGATCAAGGTCAAACCCTTTGATCTCCTCTACAAAACGCTTGTAGAAATGGTCGAAATAGGAAGCATATTCATCAATATTAGCAGTTACTCTTAGGAGAATATCGCCAAACTTCCAGAGATGAACTGCTTTTTTCTTGTCTCTTAAAAGTTATGAAACCAAAATTTGTATTTTCTTTCCACTTATATAACAAACAATTTGTTAGACACATAATATGGAACACATATGGGTTTTTAGTGAGAACAAAAAACCTTGATGATATTATAATCATCAATTTTTTTAAGAACTCATTTTCCATTCATAAATGTTGAGGCTTCTAATGAGATTCATGAAGTATCTTCTCCAAATAGTAACTTTTTAAACTCAGACATGAAATTATTATATACTTCATAAAAATGGTGTCCAACCTTCTTTCCTCAATAGAGCCTGATACCACATAGTTACATGGTCCACTTTTTAGTTTACCATTTCAACAATGCTTAATACCTTAAAAACATGACAATAAGTGATGGAGAACACCAAATAATATGCCATATAAAATTTATTCTCCGTATTAAACTTTATTAGTTGTGTGGTGACCTCATTTGAGATAATCCTCACCCAGTCGAAGATTTCTTTCTTGTGAACAATGCAATGAAATATATATAATGTCAATCGGGGAATGGTTGTTTTAGAATCTTGACCAACAACTCGAGTGAATAACCAAGTGATTTATTTATATGGGCCTTTTAAAGAACTAACCTGAACCCTGGATAGGTCTTCCGACATTGAGGTAGGATATTTTAGATATTCTTGTAGAAGTTCTATTCCATTATTTTTTCTTTTCAGAAAATTCTTCACTTCTTCCCCTTGGTAAACCAGGTTTGGCTCTAGAAATCTCAAAATCTTACTAAATACTGAAGGTGCCAATGAAATATGGGATTCACTTTGCAAAGAGATGGTTCTTCTATAGTGTATAAGTTATTCAGGAGCATCACTCCACGTCATAAATGTGCTAACCAGGCAACACATTCAACACACATTCATGGATAAAGAAAGAGGCGTCGACCTTCCCACTTTTAAATTTTTGGAATATGATCCGATACAAATCATTCATTTTGTAAGTATGTAAGAGTCGACCATGCCTCTGTACAGGTAGTGGTTGAGATTACCTTAAATGGTAGCTTGCAGCAAGCCCAAGATGTAGTCAGGACTGGGCATCCATTTATGTAATGTAGCCGTAGAAGTACTATGTCGCAGTAGAGAAAGCGATGGCACTAAGACGATGAAAAGGATAAGTTCATGGGAGACCTCATGTTGGAGATAGGACTCAGAGGAGATTCAGAGGAGACTTGAGAGAGGAGAGAGATATTAGGTAGATAGGTATTAGAAGTTTTGAGAGAGATCTTGAGAGAACTAAGACTCTGAGCAGTCCAGTTCTTTTGTAAACACATTTGTATAGACATTTTGAGATTAATAGAAAGCAATTTTTCCTACCCATGAATTGTCCGTGTGTGTTTATGCATATGGATGTCATTTGTATGCTGTATATATATGTTATATATATATTTTACTATTTGTTTGTGAGTTTGTCGATTTCAGTATCGGTTCTTTAGGTTGTGCAAGGAGTGAACAATAGAATAGTTGAGGTTTTGTAGCCAGAGCAAGGAATGCACATCTAAATTTTGTGGAATTAGAGAAGAACATGTAAGGAGGGCACACTAGAGTGATCATAGACCCAAGGAGGAGCTTCATAGTTATTGAATACTCAAGAGGGAAGATTGTGCATAGAAGGCACAAAGAGACAGAACTTCTAAAGGTTTTGTAGAGCTCTGCCAAGATGGCATTGAGCGAGTGCAAGGATTGAACGAAGGGGAACTCTATTTCAAGTTCTGTGAGAATAGAAGTGTCAAGGAGAAGACAATTAAAAAGTTGTTTAACACTCTGGATGAATACCTATGCAAGGAGTGCACTAGGCAAACACTTCGTGGAAGTGTTGAAAGACTACCATATGAAGGCCAGTCAGAGCGTAAGGAGTGCGTGCAGAGAGGAATTATTCTAAATCCATAATATCAAGAGAGATAGCATTTCTAGAATGCAAGAAAGACCTAAAATTGAAAGGCCCGCAGGAGACAAATCGAAGACCGAGACCATCAAAACTTTGAAAAATATTCCAAAGCCAGGAAGAAATTGCAATCTGAGAAGGAAGAGCACAACAGCCGTAGATCAGTTGCAGAGGAAGAAATATGGACCATCGAATCCACGTCCAGACACCCAGGAGAGTGCAGGAGGGAGAACAGATCTCAGTCGTTAGATCTGAAAGTGCATGGACCAATAGTCATTGGATTCAGAGGAGGTGCATGAAGTTTAGTCCGTTGGATTGCACAGGAGGAGATCCGACTTCAAAAAACACAAAGTCCTGACATCATTAGGACCATCCATTTTCAGAGGACATGTGGCCGAGATCCACGTACGTCGGATATTTGAGAAGGGAAGAGCTGCAAAGATCCTAACCGTCCATTGGAAGGGACGTGTGGCAGCAGATCAACATTTTGTTGACTCGCGACTCAGAGGAGTCAAAGGGAAAAGTTGCGAGAACTCGCGAAATGATCATAGTCATTGATCATTATAAAATCATTGGGACCATCCATTTTCAAGGAGGGAACGTGGTGAAAGACAATCATTTCACTGACTCACAACTTGAATAGGTCAAAGAGTAAAGTCGTGAGAATTCGCGAAGTGAAAACTCCCGAAAAGATCACAGTCATTGATCGTTCCAACGTCATCAGAACCATGCATTTGGAGGGACGCGTGGCGAGGGATCAATATTTCGTTGACTTGCAGGAGGGAAAAGTCAAAGAGGGAAACAACGATAACTCTCGATACGTGAAGTTCCGACGTGCTTTAGAGTTAGACCCTAGGTCATGGTGAATGGACACATGGGTGAAAGTTAAAGGAGGAGCTAAGGAACATTAGCCCTTTTCAGAGTTCGGGAGTTGGGGAGTCATAGTTGGCCTATATGTAGAGGTCCCAAAGTCGTAAAATGCAACGTGCCCAGAGGATTGGCCCTAGGACACAGGACAGGGTCACATGGAGAAGCTCTAAGGGAGGAGTTAGAGCCCGTTAAGCCCTATTTCAGGTTTCAGAACTTGAAGGAGTTGGGGGACTCAATAATAGGATTTGTGAAGTCACGAAATCTGATACGCCGTTTTTGGGTTAAGCCTGTGGTCATGATGAATGGTCACATGAGTAGATATAAGGAAGGGAGTTACATCCCTTAATCCCTTTTCGACATTTCGGGAGTGCGGGAGTCAAGATCGATTCACTCGTAGAGTTCCGACATGAGAAATCATGACATGCCTTTGGTGTAGGATTGCGATCATAGATCATGTTCGGGTGGAGGTGAGGCTTGCACTTGGTTCTTAGTCACACAGGTGGAGTTTCATAAGTTGTCACTGTGTATTTGTTTGTGGTATTCCAACAGGGAATCAAAGAGCTGCTCCAGCTCGTAGAGTTGAACAATCCAGAGACCGAGAGGTTAGCGGACCCTGCCAAGGTAGAGGTAGGGGGTCTACATCAAGTGGTATCAGAGCCAAAAAAAATTTTGTAGGGCATAGAAAAAAGGAGAAGATAAAGAAAATACACTGATACACACCATCAAGTGGTATCGAAGCCTCATTTCACCTATGGACAGTAGGTGAAGAAGGAGAAAGAAAGAGATAGTGTGATACCATCAAGTGGTATTAGAGCCACTTTCTGTCTATAGATAGTAGGCAGAGGGGGGGAAAAGAAGATAATCTAATAACATCAAGTAGTATTAGAAGTTGAAGTTCACTTGTGGATAGCGGGTGAAGGAAGACAAAGTGGTGATGCTCTATGGTGATTGTTTGTAGGATGAAACAATCAATAGACAACTAGGTAAGCTATAGGAGAAGATGGCAATGCTCTCAGTTGCAGAGTAACCAAAACAATTTCCATGGGGGCACGCAGTAGAATATAGAGATGGTTATTGAGGACCATGAGTAGGGTCAAAGAGGAGACCATGAGAAGAAAAGTAAAGAAAAAATTGACAAAGAGCTCATTGAGATAAGAGAGAGAATGGAACAGATGACATTGAAGATGTAGCAGGAGGCAAAAGTACACTAGAGATACGAACAACCTCTGAACAGGAAATCCAAATGGCCTATTAAAAAGTTTTTGGTCAGGAAACGACAACAAGAGTTGAGAAGGTGGCTCATGTATGATGAAAACCTCACTAACATAGGGCTGGTTTGCATTTGTGAGACAGAAGTTGGAGAAACCCTCAATGATGAGGAAGGGATATCAAATTCAGGTCTCATAAACTGTCAGGAGGGAAGAGATGAATTTCCTAATTTCCAGGTGGGCAATGAAATGAGATTGTTGGAGGATATCATAGACTGTCAGGAGGACAACAACAAAAATTCATATTTCTAGGAGGGCAATAGTATGAGATTAGTAGAGGATCTCATAAACTACCTGGAGGGAAAAAATGAAGTTTCAAATTGCCAGGTGGGTAATGGAAGGAGATCATCGAATGATCTCATATAATTCCAGGAGGGCAGCGATGGAAGTTCAAATTGCTAGGTGGGGAATGAGATGAGGTCACTTGATCTCATATATTGCCAGGTGGGCAAAAATGAACTTTTGAGTTGCCAGGTGGGCAATGTAAAGATATCAGGTGGAGTTCTTGCATACTGCTAGAGGAGAAATATTGAAAGTTCAAATTTCCAGGTGGGCAATGAAGATGGATCATTGGATCTCATAGACTGCTAGGTGGACATTAGAAAATTCCCAAATTTCCAGGTCGGTAGGGAAAAAGGATGATATTTTCTGGGAGTCTCACAAACTTTGTTGAGAGTTCATATCAGCAAGGAGTGCTGAGGGAGAAGGATCGAAGGAGCATTCTGGTCATTGGGGGAGTTCAAATATTCCTATGAGATAGCCCAGTTTAGGCCAGATCATGTGTTGCAAATGCAATGCCAGAGGAAGGACAACCATCAAAGACCATAAAAGAGGAATGAAAAGAGCAGGCACTGATGTCTACCCCAAGAGAAGGAGAAGTGAATTCAACCGAATTTCTCAAAAATTTCATCCAAAAAGCTGAACAAGAGATGATTATAGCACTAGAGCCTGCAATAGAAGAGGAAGCATACAACATGGATTTTTTTGATCTGTATGAAAAATTGGAAGCCCTGAAGAAGAGGGTGATAGTGAAAATCCTACACATCCAATAGGTCAAGTTGGAGATAAGAAGAGGAGCATACCAGCCTGGGGAGTAGCTGGAAGATGTTGGACTTGAGCCAACAAAAGGAGAAATGACAGAAGCTAAGATATTAGAGGAGGAAGCTGAGCAGTAGTTCAGTGAGGAGACTGCAGAATTGGAGTCTATAGCAGGGAGGCAAGCTAAGGCCGCGGGAGAGGAAGACATCAAGGGAGGTCAGGTTGATCTACCCATTGACAAAGAGGAAGTGCAGTAGAGAAGACTACATAAGAAGAGCCAGCCACTGGAGCAGCTAGATGAGGTGATAAAAGAAATCAGGAAGATGATGTTGAAGTCAGCAGAAGTAGTCAACAAAGAGAAGTTGAACAAAGGAGAACCTACCATAGCAGCAAGAAAGCAACAACAGTAGCTGCGAAGCAGAGGAGCAAGAGGAAAACTCTTATGGAATGTTTGGGATCCATGTGGATTTCAATGTTGGAGAAGGGGAGATTATGAGAAAGATCTCATGAGAAGGAGCTCATGATTTTTCTAGCAAGGGAGTATGATGCAGGAGCATCGCTCCACGACATAAACACACCAGCCAACCAACACATTAAGCGTGCATTCATAGAGAAAGGGGCAAATGTTGACCCGCCCACTTTTAAATTTTTGGAATATGATCTGATACAGATCATTCATGTTGTAAGGATGTAATATCTGACCACGCCTCTGTACATGTAGTGGTTGAGGCTGCCTTAAATGGAAGCCTGCAGCAAGCCCAAGACGTAGTCAGGACTGGGGATCCATTTATGTAATGTAGTCATAGAAGTACTCTTCCACAGTAGAGAAAGAGATGGCACTAAGACGATGAAGAGGATAATATCATGGGAGCCCTCATTTTGGATATAGGACTTAGAGGAGAGTCACATAATACTTGAGAGAGGAGAGAGATCTCAGGTAGAGAGGTCTTAAAAGTTCTGAGAGAGAGATTGAGAGAACCGAGACTCTGATCTCACAGTTTTTTTTGTAAACACATTTGTATAAACATTCTGAGATTAATACAAAGCAGTTTTTCCTGCCCATGAACTGTTTGTCTGTGTTTATGCATTTGAATGTAATTTTTATGCTATAGATATAGGTGATAGATAGTTTTTACTATATTTTTGTGAGTTTGTCAATTTTAGGCTGGGTTCTTTACGTTGTTCAAGGAGTGCACAACAAAATAGTTGAGATTCTATATCCAGTGCAAGGAGTTCACATATGAATTCTACGGAATCAGAGAAGAACGTTTCAGAAGGGCACACTAGAGTGATCATAGACCCAAGGAGGAGCATCAGAGTTATAGAATACTCAGTAGGGAAGACTGTGCAAAGAAGGCACAGAGAGACAAAACTTTTGAAGGTTCTGTAGAGCTCTACCAAGAGGGCATTGAGTGAGTGAAAGGAGTGCACCAAGGGGAACTTTGTTTCGAGTTCTGTGATAAGAGAAGTGTCCAGGAGAAGACACTTACAGAGTTGTTGAACACTCTGGATGAAGACCTGTGCAAGGAGTGCACTAGGAAAACACTTGGTGGATGTGTTGAAAGACTTCCATATGAAGGCCAGTCGGAGCATAAGGAATGTGTGTAGAGAGGACTTATTCTAAGTCCATAAGATCAGGAGAGAGCATTTCCAAAATGTAAGTGAGACCCAATTTTTCAAGGATCGCAGGAGACAAATAGAAGGCCGAGACCTTCGAAACTTTGAAAATGATTCCAAATCCAGGAAGAAATTGCAAGCTCAAGAGGAAGAGCATACCAACCGTATATCAACTATGGAGGAAGAAATCTTGACCGTCAAATTGACGTCCATACACCCACAAGAGAAAAGGAGGGAAAATAGATCTCATCTGTTAGATCTAAAAGTGCATGGACCCACAACCATTGGATCTGGAGGAGGTGAACGAGGTTTAGTCCATTGGAGTGCATAGGAGGAGAGTTGACTTCACGAAATGCAAAGTCCTGACATCATTGGTATCGTCTATTTTCAGAGGACATGTGGCTAAGATCCACGTACATTGGATATTTGAGAGGGGAAGAGCCGCAATGATCCTAAGCATCCATCGAAATGGTCGCGTGATAGAAGATCAACATTTCACTGACTTATGACTCAGAGGAGTCAAAGGTAAAAGTTGTGAGAACTTGTGAAAAGATCACAGTCGTTGATCGTTCTGAAATCATTGGGACCATCTATTTTCAAAGAGGGAACTTGGAGAAAGACCATCATTTCACTAACTCGTGAATTGAATAGGTCAAAGAGCAGAGTCGCAATAATTCACAAAGTGAAAACTCATGAAAATATCACAACTGTTGTTCGTTCTAAAACGATCATGGTTGTTGATCATTTCGACGTCATCAAAACCGTCCATTTTGAGGTACGTGTGGCGAGGGATCAAAATTTCGCTAACTTGCAGAAGGGAAAAGTCAAAGAGGGAAGCAACGAGAACTCACGATATGAAAAGTTTTGATGCGCTTTAGAGTTAATCCCTAGGTCATGTTGAATGGACACATTGGCAGAAAGTTAAAGGAGGAGCTAAGGAACATTATCCCTTTTCGGAGCGTGGGAGTTGGGGAGTTAGAGTTGGCTGATATGTAGAGGTTCTGAAGTTGTGAAACACGACGTGCCCAAAGGATTGTCCCTAGGTCATCGGACAGGGTCACATAGAGAAGCTCTAAGCAAGGAGCTAGAGCCTGTTAAGCCCTATTTTAGTTTTCGGGAGTTGAAGGAGTCGGGGGACTCAACAATAAGATTCGTGAAGTCCTGAAATCTGATACGCCCTTTTGGGGCTAATCTTGTGGTCATGATGAATGGTCACATGAGTGGAGATAAGGAAGGGAGTTACATCCCTTAAGCCCTTTTCAGTATTTCAGGAGCCAGGGAGTCAATATTGACTCATTTGTAGAGTCTCGACACACGAAATTGCAACGCGCCTTTGGTGTAGGCATGCGGTCACAGCCCGGGGTCGTGTGGAGGTGAGGCTTGTGCTTGGTGCTTAGTCATGCAGATAGAGTTTCATAAGTTGGACCTGTCGATTTGTTTGTGGGTTTCTAGCAGGGAATCGAAGAGCTTCTCCAGCTCCTAGAGTTGAACGATCCAGAGACCGAGAGGTCAGCGGACCCTGCCAAGGTAGAGGTAGGGGGTTTTCATCAATAAGTTGCACTAGGTGAAGATATATTTACATTCAAAACTTCTGGGATGCAACTAAAAAGAGTTATCCCTAATGTCCAGACTTTATTGTTATCTTTATCGAGCAATTTTGAATAGTACCAATATGATCTGGACCAGTGCTAGTTCCAGTCTTCTCCAGGTTCAAGGTATCCACGTAGAAATGTTTTTTTTCTCATGGTTGTCTTCATCAAGTTGGCAAACTTCTTTGTAATACTACTTAGCACAATAAAATGACCCTTAAGTTATATTTATTTAGATGAGATCATTAACTCGAAATAAATGTGAATTTCCTCAATATAAACATAATTAATTAATGACCTTTTGATAAATGAATTTAGTAGATCGTTCGGTTAGAATAGGATTAAAAGTGACTCAATAACTTCTTTCTAGTACTACTTAGCACAGTAAAATGACCCTTAAGATAGATTTATTTAGATGAGATCATTAACTTGAATTTCATAAATGAAGGTTTGTAAGAATATCATTAAATGTAACTCGAGAAATGTGAAAGAAAGGGACATGTTATGGCTGAGAGTTTGAGTGAATGTTGGGAAGGAAAATGATAGATGAAGTGGTTGTGAAATGGTTAAGTGTTGAGGTTTATTTGGATGACTTGTGAGAAGTGAAGGAGTGACAAATGTAAGTCCTAGAGTCCTTGATAGAGAAAACAAACTAAGCATAGGGGTGGACTCACCTTATAAGAAAAAGAAAAATAATACAAATCCACTCGTCGACCCTCGAATATGGAAAAAACGACTAAGTATGGCAACTTCGATAAAACCAAGAAAAGGAAATGATGTATAGGATATATGGTAAAGAAAATTTATAGAGGGGGAAAGAATGGTGATAAATAATAGGGAAGAAAGAAGGGAAGGGGGAAGGAAGAAAATGGATTCAACATAACCTCAAGGTGATATCATATCCATGTTTTTATGGACATGTGCTAAAATTTTGCAAACATAAAAGTCACAATATTTAGAAAATGATCTAAAAATTCACCCTATTGTGAACCTAACCTAAGATTGTTCAAGTGATATTTCCACAATCACCTTCTATTCAATCATATAAGTAAATTAGAACAAAACACCAAACCATCTAGCTATGGTAACATCAACACCTATAGTAAAACTCTTTGAGGCAAGGAGAGATGGAAATTGAATTGCAAATGTCGCGGAGGTAATCTAGATTCCAATGTATAATACATTGTTGTTCTCATTTAAAACTTTACAAACCTTTTTCTAACACATATTTTCACTCTGAAACACTATATCAATTCTAGAGTACCTTAATCTTCCTCACATACACAACCTAACTTTATGTTTATAAAGATGATATCATACCCAACTTCTAGATGTATGTACAAAAGTTTCAATCATGCAATAGGTCTCTACTCTTATCAAATTCCCTCTTTTACATGTGTATACCAAGGTTTCTCATGTCAAAGGTATATTTTCATATTGAGAGGTGTGGATTCACATCTTTATAGCTACAATTCCCCTATGTTTCAAAAGCAAATATTCATTCAATCATATACATATCAAGATCACAATCACTACAACTAAAAAAAATGTAATGTAAAAAAAAATCCTACTAAAATGCTTTTGGAAATACAAATTATTTACATATTTGTGACTACAATACCCCTCCCCTCTGTTGAGAAGTAAATATTCATTCAACCATATACATAATCATATACATATCAAGGTAGCAATCAATACAACAAAAATAAATGTAATGCAAAAAAAAATCCTACTAAAATGATCTTAGAAATACAAACTATTCAAGTATTTGTGACTACAATACTCTCTCTTATAAACAAATATTTATTCAACCATATACATATCTAGACAAACCATACAATGTAACAAATATGTAATACAAAGAAAAATGCAAACAATCCAAATGAAAATAACTGAAAAATGGTTCCTCTAAAGCATCGACGATCATATGTATGGTATAGAAAATCCCACATCTATCAAGTATGAATCATATGTATGGTATAGAAAATCGCACATCTATTTTAACATACAAAAAGTGTGTTTGCCACGTTGATTAATTATCAGGTGACTTAGCCGAGTTTTTGACATACCGCTTCTTCAGGCCACCTCCGAGCCGTTTCTCTTCCCGTCGGTTCATGTTTCTCAAGGTTTAAAGAATAACACTAACACATTTACTGTAACGCCGCGTTTAAAAAACAACACGTTTACTGTAACGGCCGTTTCTAATGACTGTAACGTTACCACTTCCACTGTCCGTTGCATATATGTACACGCAACCGGAAGATTTTGTGTTGAGTACCCGCGTCTTGGTCTTCATCTTCCTTGAAATTTCGTGTAGATTGCGTAGCACTGGCAGGTTTTCAAGATTTAGATTTATCTGCTTTCTTTTGTCTTTTCCAAATTATTCACCAACGCCTCTCTCTGCTGTATGGAGATATTCGTTTCATATTAGTCCTTATAAACATTATTTTTATTTTTGTAGGGCAGTGTCAACCGCTCCAGAGAGATTAATGGACTTTTGTTACAACCTGATTTCTGGTAATAGTTACGGTGATCTGTTGTTTTCTTAATATGAGGCTCCTGGTAAGCACCCCCTCTATATATGCTAGAGCAATCGGCCATCTTATACATTTTTCTTTATTACAGTTAGTTTAATGAAATATGGGATATGTTAATGTCCTTGGAATTTGGATTTAAAAGTTGGTTTAATTAGTTTGCTAATGAGCTCTTTGTAAATTTTATTAGTTTGCTAATGAGCTCTTTGTAAAGTTGGTTTAATTAATTTGCTAGGTAATCTAACGCAATCTGTCTATTCATCAACTTGAAATGTAAAATTTCATCAAGCTAAGAAACTGTCAATGCAATTTCGCATTCTGCTCTCGGCTTCTATACAATTATGCTGTGATAATGATCCGTGGTATATCCACGGTATATATGGTGGGGATGATCAGGGTATATCTGGTAAGTAGATTTTACGTATCAGCTGTGCAGATAGATATTACAGTTAAATACCAAACATGGAAATAAAATTTTATTGCGGCCGATGATTTCCAGTAGCAGAGTAGAATTTCTAATTTCAAAAAAGAGTCTATACCCAATTTCAAAAGGAGTCTATACTCTAATTTCAAAAAAGAGTCTATACCCAATTTCACGTTCTTGTGAATTTAAAGTATTATATTTTACAAGAACATCGAATTGATTAGGTAAAAATATAATTTTATTTGATTTTGTTAGCTCCATTATTGATTTGACTCGAAAAAACAGTTGATCGAGGGCCATGTTGACTGGATTATTTCTACGATCTACTCCCCAAACATATCTTCCATTCTAAGTCAGCACCATCTTCCATTCTAGGTCAACAAAAGAAATTGTAGGTCCCTGCATTTATCCACAGAGGCTGGACTCAACAATTGCAACTTTTGATAGAGTTGGCTGACTGCTGCAAACATTTTCTCTCGCTTTTGCCCTTAATGGTTGGGTGCAAGTTCTTATTAATAACGAATGCAATTGATTGGTTGGCTACACTGGTTTCGGATGCACCTGTTTTGGCATACCTCCAGATGGAGAGAGGAATCATCGGCAGGAAATATGGGAATCACGCCGGCGTACGTACGGGAATCATCAACGGTAATAGATAGTCCGCGGGCCGCTAGTTAGCTATAGCTGGTATCGATGATGGATGTTTGATAACATCATATTAATAGTACAAGCATGGTAGCAATATATACTTTGTTAAGCAACATTGAATGTTGTGACAAGTGGATTATAGGTAATCAATACCAGGCTAGATATTGGTTGCGATGCAAAGTTTACATTCTATTTTTTTTTTTTTATTTCGAGCTAGATCAACCTCAAACTAGTAAAAATCAAGTGCTGCTTATGGGTAACACCTACCTTACCCATAAGCAGAAATTTTCAATTCCCACAAAATTCCACAGCAGGCATCAGAAATTTTCAATTCCCACAAAATTCCACAGCAGGTGCTATAGGAATCAGAAATTTTCAATTCCCACAAAATTCCACAGCAGGTATCCTAAATACATAAATATATATACTTTCTTTTTAGATTAATTATGCATTTTGTTCAATTTTTTTACTCATTCAATTTGAAATTTGAATAATTTTTAATAATGTAACATTTTAAAATTACAATTCACCAAGAGAAATAGTACCCATCTCTTCCCTCCAAAACCTTCATCATTTCAAAAACTCATCTCTTCCCTCAAAACCCTCGTCATTTCAAACCTTAAACCCCTCACATTTCAAACCTTATTTATGTAATACTGATCCATCCCGACTTCCTGACCCTAGGTTATTCTAGTAGAGTATGGGGAGTAAAGGACTCAAGAATTTACAGGGATTCCCTAAAGAATAGTGCCTATTGGACTGCCTTATTTCCAAGGGAAAGTGATAGAATCGATGACTTCACATGGTGCCCGAGCGAGGCTTCCTGCCTTACTGAATACTTGACCGGGACTTATTTCAACAAGAACTTAAAAATATGAATGGTTTTGTTTCTAGCTGGAAGAAGAAACAGCCCTTGAAAGCATGAGTTAAGCTTTGACCCTTGAACCTATGAGTCACATAAGGTGCACACTATTTTGGTGGTGGTCATCCAGTAAGTCCAGAGCACTACTGGGATGGGATCGTCCCAATCATCCCGGCTTGCCTAAATGATTGAGCATGCGTACCCAATTGGTTGAGAACAAGGTGACTATCTTCCCATTAAGACGTCATATACAGAAGAACCAATCAGGGTGAAACAATTGAGATGGGAGGTGGAGGAAGGGGCCAGGGAGAGGATAAAGGAGGCAGATTGAGAAGCAGGGTGCTTGGGATTATTTCGACTGCCTTTAGTACACGCCCATCCCTAACTAAACCGCCTACGCTAGGAACTGAACCGAATTTTATCCAACTATTCGGTATTCGAGTCGAATTGGTGAATTTTCGTTTTTTTTTTTAATATGGTCAAATTCGATAACTATGGTTAAAAGCATACAAGGGTACATACCATCGATGTGAACCCTCCAAGGAATTTGTAGATAGGAATGCGTGAACAATTGTAGAAAGGAATTCGACACAAAAAATTTTCCCCTTCTTGTTATGCGAGATCCTTAAAATATTTGTTCACGCCACACAAGATCTTAAGCTCTCGATATGGATGACAAAACTACAAACGAAATAGACAATAATACAAAAGAGACAAGATCTAGAATAGGAAAATGCAGAGCACAATTGTATTAGTTGATAGTCTAAAGCTATAAAGGAAAAACAAAATAAGAAGATCAAGAAGTTAGAAGCAAATCATACATTGTTGAGATTAAAACTAATACTTTCTAGTAAACTCAAGAGTTACAAACATGAGCACTGGTAATGCCTAAGTGTTGTCTTTGAAAATAAAAAATTGTTTTTCCCAATGGCTTTGTAAAGATGTGTGCGAGCTGGTCTCATGGCCCACAAAATTGAAGTGTGATTTCACCATTATTGAATAGCTCACATATGAAGTGAAAGCGAGTGTCAATGTGATTGTTTTTCTTATGAAAAACATGGTTTTTGGTTAAAACAATTTCTGAAGTAGTGTCATAGAAGATAGGAGTTGGCTCATTTTCTGTATGTGACATGTCATTCAATAGTCTTCGCAGCCACACAACCTCACAGGAAGCTGAGGAAGAAACGACATACTTTGCCTCTGCATAAGATATTGAGACAATGGGTTGCTTCTTTGATGCCCAAGAAATCAGATTCGTGTAGAGGTGAAAAGTGTACCCTGAGGCGTGGTTGCTTGCAAAATTACTGTCAGTGTAGAAAGATGATTATCTTTAGACTGAGTGTACCATAAACCAAAATTGAGAGTGCCCGCAACATATATCAGAATCATTTTCGCCATCTTCGAGTGAGAATCTTTGGGAGATTCCATGAACCTGGAAAAAAAGCCAATTGCATACATAATATCAAGCTTAGTTGTTGTAAGTTACAACAAATTGCCTACTAAACTTTTGTATAAAGTAGAATCCACTATAGGGTCTTCATCTTACTTGCTCAATTTTGTGCCTAGGGGTATAGTGGTTTCTGTTGGATTGCAGTCTTCCATGCAAAATCTTTTGATGATGTTTGATGAATATTTTTGCTGAGAGACACAAATCCCTTTGGTTGATTGGTCAACCTCAACCCCCAAAAAATATTTCATTATGCCAAGATCTGTCATCTCAAACTAAGATTGCATGGCATGTTTAAATCTGGTTAACTGAAGATTTCCAGTATATATCATGGACCATCAACATAGAATTTTTTTACCTTTCTCATCTGTTATGGTGTATAGAGTTGGCTCATTTTGGCTTCTGCGGAAACCACTCTTGATTAGGTAAGTATCAATTTTGTTGTACCAAGCTCTTGGAGCTTGCTTTAAGCCATACACGTATTTCTCCAACCGATAGACTTTGGTTGGATGCTCTTTGACTTCAAATCGAGGTTGTTGATCCACATAGACCTCTTCTTCTAAGACAACATTCACAAAAGAAAAAGTTTCACCATAATCAATGCCTGGTTGGTTGCTGTGAGAATCCTTTGGGAACAAGTCTTGCTTTGTTTTTTTCAATCTTCCCATTTTCATTAAGTTTAGTCTTGTAAGCCCACTTGACAACAATACTTGTCTTATGTCTGGGCAAATCCACAAGATCCCATGTTTTTTTCTTCTCAATAGAGTCAATTTCTTGGTTCATGGCTTGAACCCAATGTGGCTCTTTGGCTACCTCTTTCAAAGATGTAGGTTGACATGACATTAATGAAAAAATATTGTGCTAATCATTATCATCCAATTGCTAATGGATTTCACTCAAGCTTCGAGTTCTCTGATTCTGAAGTTCAGAAGATGAATTTTTGCTTGAAGAAGAGTTGTCCCGAGATGTTTGAGGCTGTCCTTGTACCTACAATCTTGGAAGCACAAGCTGA
>ML794751.1:737727-757075 GCA_009831015.1 Picea engelmannii | reverse complement strand
TTTTCCTTTCCTTGAAAATAATTTGCAGAAATGAAATATTATTTGCAAACCAAAATACACCCAGAGTGAAAAATTTCCAGTCACTAGATGATACTATGAATTATAGGGTTATAACAGTCTCCAAGGTCCAGTACATTGAAAAACACTTACATCCTGAGCTGCCATTCTATGTACTCTCAGAGAGAATTTTTTCATGGCTTAGAATTGCATGAAGAAACACGATGATCGGGGTCGTACAAAATGCCAATTTTATGAAGGGGACCAGGTGTTTCTTCATCTACAACCTTATAAGAAAACATCTCTCAAATAAAATCATTGTCAGAAACTTGCTCTAAAGTTTTATGGATTTTATACAATCCTCAAGAACATGGGGCTCATGTCTTACAAGTTATGTCTCCCTATTCACTCTAAGCTCCATCTAGTGTTTTTTGTTTCCTTCTTAAAGCAAGTGATAGGAACCAAATGTCAAATTCAAACTAGTCTCCTTTAATTGCATGAAGAAGGCTCCATTTGGTTTCATCCCCGAGCAGTATTAGACCAATGTGAGAATCATCTCCATCAACACACAATCAAGGAGGTTTTAGTAAAATGGAAGGATACACAACCTGAGGATGCCACATGGGATTCAACTACCATTCTGCAACAATTTCTCCATCTTAATCCTTGAGGAAAATAATTGTTTTTCAAGGGCGAGGACATGTTAGGGTCCTAGCCTCCCTAACCCCTCAAATAGATAAAATAATATGAATTTATATGTAATAAAGGCTGACACTAGTAAATAATTCATATGTAATAATGTGAACATGTGTAATGTAAGAAGACTTACTAGAAGGTTTCGTCTCTAGAAAGTTCTTTCTCTAAAATGTTCTCTAGAAGACATAAATAGTATAAATAGGGGTATAAAGCATGAAATATTTTTGTCTTGAGAATCATTTTGTATTTGAGCTCCACTCCTCTGGAGGTTTCCCCCTCAAAGAAGAAAATCAAATTAGATATTGAGATAATAAATTTAAAATTTATGGAATCAAATGTGTCATTGTGCTCTCTATTTTTCTCTTTCTGCTAACAATTGTTATAACAATCATATTTCTTCTCTACATAATATCATTTGGTACCTTACACATTTACCATATGTCACTTGCACCCCATATTTGTAGACCTCTAAAACATTTCTAACATGTAATATCCCTACCATTTATTATTCTCCCTCCCTCTTGTTGGAAAATTGGTTATCATTAATGTCAACCCTAGAAGAATTTCATAATCCCCACATATTGTTTGAAGAAAAATAGCATGAAGGACATTAAAAATGCATGTATTACCCCCATGGATTTATATGCATCAACTAGTTGATTCCAACGATAGGTGGCATGCCATGTGGGTCCTTATGGTTGAGGAGATATGCCTTCTTAAAGATGACAATGTGATTTGAAAATAAATTGTAGGTCGGCCCTCAAGTCAATTAAAGAAAAGTGTTGCAAAATAAGAAATGATAGGTCATATATGAAGATAGAAAAGGAAGTGATTGAAAATGTATAAATACACATGGAAGAACCTCTCATTTGAATCATCCAAGCAAGTGAGTCTTAAGTAAAATTCTGGTAGCGGAGTTGTACGGAGGAAGATGTGCTCGGAGTTGTAAGAGTGAGGAAGGTCAAAATTGTAGGTGCAAGGGGTTTTATAAGAATCTCTAATTAAGTGGGTCCTCGTTGGTTGCACATAGAGTGTCCCGATAGGCACTTGTGGGTTTTCCTAGCCTCGTCACATGAGGCCCCACCAGTTGCCTTTTTTTTGTCACACGAGGATCTTTGATATTGGATTTTCCGACACATGATTTGAAGCCCATTCTTGGTTATCTCAACATACATTCTATGTAATTTTTGTATTCAGTTTGATGTTGATATTGTATCAGTGACAAATCAATTATCTTATAAATATTCAAGGGTGGAAGGAAGGGGAAAGGAAAGGGGGTTGTAGCCTCCCTCTGGTTGGTGTCGGAGAATACAGGGAGTTGGAGCTTCCTTCAGGTTGCAACCTATAAATTAGGGGGTTGGAGCCTCCTTCCAGTTAGTTTTGGAGAACTTGGAATTTGTAGATTCCTTTGAATTAAATCTTTTATTACAGAAGAAAACATTCAGTGGATTTTCACTTATATGTATTGTGCACTATGAATCTCTTTCTCTGCTCTTTATTGGATATATTATTTGATTGGAAAGTAAAGTTATATAAGTGATAAATTTAACTTGATATTGATTCACCCCCCCCCCCCTCTTAATATCAAAAATTGGTATAAGTGCAGGTTATCTTCAGCACAATTTAATCACTGGAAGGAAGATCGTGAACAAAGATGGAAAGCCAAGGCCACATTCCAAATATGATTCCACCATTTGAAGGAAACGATTATGCATACTGGAGAAACAAAACAAAAACTTACTTGACATCTTTAGGAGTGGATATTTGGCTCTTAGTTGTTAATGGCTATAAAGTTCCATAAAATACTCCCACTGATCTAGATGAGAAGAAATCAATGAGTTGCAATGCAAAGGCTAGACATGTTATTCTAGGTGGATTGACACCAACTATTGCTAGAAAAGTGATGAGATACAACACAGCTAAAGAGGTATGGGACAAACTTAAAAATATTTATGAAGGTGATCCTAAAGTCAAGAAGGTCAAACTCCAATGACACAGAGCATAGTTTTAAAATTTGAAAATGGATGAAAAGGAATATATTGAAACCTATTTACTCAGAGTAGATGAAGTTGTCAGTGCTATCATAGGACTAAGAGATGAACTCAATGAATACTTGGTTTTACAGAAAGTGTTGAGATCACTTCTTGTGAGATATGATGCCAAGGTCTATACCATTGAAGAAAATAGGGACTTGACTAAGATGGAAATGGATGAAATACATGGGTCCCTCATAGCATATGAAATGAGAAAAAGTACAGAAAATGAACAATCGAACAGAGAAGCATCCTTTAAATCTATGAAGAAAACAAAGGACAAGGAACACAAGGCAGACGAAATATCGGGCTATGATTCAGATGAAAAAGAAGCACATTTTGTATGAAAGCTCAAGAGGGGAACCAACAAATACAAAGGTAAGTTACCTTTTAAATTCTTCAATTGTGGAAGAGTAGGACACTATGATAACAAATTTCCTTTTGAAGAAAAGAAAAGATTCCACAAGAAAAAAGGTCTCTACTCCAAGGAGGACAACAATTCTTCAAATGAAAATGATGGAGAAGAAATGGATAGAAGGGAAGTTCTCTTCATAACTCAAAAAAATCAAGAGAATGACCAAAAAGTGTAATATTCCAGATATATAATAGTATGCATAATAGAAATAATTAGCTAAAAATGGTAGATAAAAAATGATATAACCAGAACATCATCACAATAATACCAGAATAGTACAAGAATAACACCAAAAAGAGCACTTTGATTACTAAGAGAAATGTTCACTTGCCTCTTCGAGGGGGAAACCTCCAGCAGAGTAGATCTCTATTAAAATAATATCCAAGAAAAAAATTCTCATACCCTCGACTCCTATTTATACTAAATATGTCTATCAAAAGAACAATCTAGAGGAAGATCCTTCTAGAAGCGGAAACTGCTATTAGGTCTTCTTACATTGGACTTATTCTTCCTTATTCCTAGTCCTTATTAATATTGACCTTTATTACATGGAAATATATTATTCTAACTACGTGAGGGGTTAGGTCCTGAACATGTCCTCCCCCTTAAAAACAACCTTTTCCTCAAGGCTTGAGATGAGGAAATTGTTACAGAATAGTAGATGGTTCCCAAGTGGCATATGTTGGACTTGTATCTTTCCATTGGACTAACACTTCCTTTATGGTTTGATGATGCAGACGATGCTCACGTTGGTCCAAAACTGCTTGTGGATGTATCCAAATGGATCCTTCTTCGTCCGACTTGGGAAGGTCGGTTTGAGTTTGGCACTTAGTTCCAATCACCTTATTTAAGCAGGAAACATGAAAAACAAGATGGAGCTTAGAATGACTGGGAAAAGCTAACTGATATGCCACTTATCCCACGCGCTTGAGAACTGTATAAGGACCATAAAATTTGGGTGCCAGTTTCTGACAATGGTCATCCTTGAGGGATTTTTTCTTGTAAGGTTGCAGTCGAAAAATTACTTGATCCCCTTCTGCAAATTGACGTTCAGATAGACCTTGATTTGCTTGTTGCTTCATGCGTTTCTGGGCCATGACCAAATTCTCTTTGAGGGTACGAAGAATAGCCTCTCGAACTGTAAGCGTTTTTTCAACTGCCTGGAACTTCAATATACCTAGAAAATATGAGAGAAATGAAGGTGGATTTTGTCCATATACTTCTTCAAAAGGAGTCATGCATGTATTTGTATGGTAAGAAGTGTTGTACCACCATTCAACTAGTGGTAACCATTGAGTCGATTGATTTTTCCTTTCCGATGAAAAACACCTGAAATATGTTTCCAAACACTTGTTGACCACTTCAGTTTGACCATCATTCTAGGGATGATAAGTTGTGTTGATATGCAATTGGGTGCCTTGGAGCTTGAACAGTTCTTGCCAAAAATTGTCGGTGAAATTTGGGTCACGATCAGAAACAATAGAATGTTGCATGCCATGAAGTTTGAAGACCTGATCCATGAAAAGTTGAGCCATAGTGGAGGCTGTAAATGGGTGTTGAAGAGCACAAAAATGAGCATACTTGGAAAGAATATCAACTACCACCATGATGACTGGTTTATTTCCCGATTTAGGTAAGCCTACAATAAAATCCATAGAGATATCTCACCAAATAGCAGGTGGAATCATAAGCGGTTGTAATGTGCCAGGAGATTTGATTGTTTCTCCCTTGTTGCGTTGACACATATCACATTCATCCACAAATTAACCAACGCCATGTTCATACCATCCCAGAAAAAAAAACATTTGAACCGGTCATAGGTTTTGGTAAATCTTGAGTGCCCAGTTGTGGGTGTAGCATGAAACTTAGAAAGTATCGTGAATTTAATTTTTTACTGTGTACTTAAATACAAATTACCTTTGTATTGAATCTCATCATTGAGATAAGAGTACCCTGGGGAGACTGGAGAATTGGACTGCAATTTTTGTATCAGATGAAAACTTTTAGAATCTTGTAGCCATTCATGGCGAAGAGCTTGGAGCCAATCTGGTACAATGAAGGAGAGAGAAAAAAGGGACCCTTCATCTTCATATTTTCTAGAAAGTGCATCAGCAACCACATTGTCTTTTCCTTTCTTGTAAATGATATCATAATCATATCCAAAGAGATTAGTCGCCCATTTTTGTTGCTCGGGGGAGGAAAGTCATTGTTCCATAAAATACTTGAGACTTTGATGATCTGTCTTATTTTGGAAGTGTTTCTCCAATGGATAAGGGCGCCAAAGATCCATAGCATGTAGAATAGCCAACATTTCCTTTTCATAGATTGATTTGCCCAAATTTCTCTCTCATAGTTGTTTGCTAGTAAAGGCCAAATTCTGACCCTCTTGCATAAGGATGGTGCCAATTCCTTTTCTGGAAGCATCACATTCCAGGACAAAAGTCTTTGTGAAATCAGGAAGGGCCAGGACTGGAGTGGTGCACATGGACATATTCAAGTTTTGAAGAGCCTAAGCAGCTGTTGGAACCCAAGTGAAAGAATTATTTTTAAGGAGAGCAGTGAGAGGTGCCGCAATCTTTCCATAATTCTTAACAAACTTGCGATAATAACCTGTTAAACCCAGAAATCCACGCAAGATTTTGAGAGTCTCTGGGTGAGGCCAATCTTGCATAGCTTCAATCTTTTTAGGATCCACCCTAACACCTGCCTTGCCAACAATGTGACCCAAGTACTTGAATTCTGAGGCACCAAAAGCACATTTAGGTTGTTTGAGGAAAAATTGGTGCTGCAAGAGTAGATGGAGAATTTGATCCATTTGGGAAAGATGATATTTCCAAGTTTTACTATAGATGATAATATCATCAAAGAAAAATAAGAAAAAATGATGAAGAAAAGGATGGAAGACATGACTCATGAGGCTTTGGAAGGTGGAGGGGGCATTACATAGGCCAAAGGGCATGACCAAAAACTCATAGTGACCCTCGTGAGTTCGAAAGGAAGTCTTGGGTATGTTAGATTCTTGCATACGTATCTGGTGGTATCCAGAACACAGATCAAGTTTAGTGAAGTACTGAGCACCAACTAGCCCATCCAAGAGATCATCAATGTCAGGAATGGGGAACTTGTCCTTGATGGTGAGCTTATTGAGGGCACTAAAGTCGAGACACATGCACCAAGTACCTTCTTTCTTAAGTACCATGACCACATGGGAAGAATACGGTTTGGTATTGGGGTGGATAACACCTGCTTGGAGCAATTCCTGCAATATTTTCTCAATTTCATTCCTTTGGGCAAAGGGGTGGCGATAAGGGAGAAAATTGGGAGGAAGACTCCCAGGAACAATGGGAATGGAATGATCATGAACACCATGAGAAGGACGAAGGCCTTGAGGGGTGGAAAAATCTGCTTCATGTTTGGAAAGGATAGCTTGGAGTTCAGGATGCACCGAGGGTGTCTCAATGTCTTGAATAGAATGGAGTTGAGAAATGATACCAGAGTGGCATTTCTTGAGGATATTTTCCATATGATGGGAACTAATGATCTCAGGAGAACCATTTGTAAGACCTTTGAATTGATACTTTTGTCCTTCCTGTTGGAATTGCATGGTTAATTCCTTAAAATCCATAAGAATGGGACCCAAAGTGTGTAACCATTCAAAACCTAGCACAATGTCACAACCTCCCATGTCAATGGAAAACATATGAGATTTCAATTGGTAATGTCCAATTTGAAGATGGACATTTTCACACCGCCCACCACATTTCATGGACCCACCATGTCATCATGCTACAACTGTCAACAAGGATGATGACCTTCCTGTTCTTAATGTGGCTAATGAGCTTGAGCATTTGGGGGGGTGAGAAGCCAGTGAGGTTATGCAAGGAAATAAGTGGGTCAACTTCAGGTGGGTCAACAGGCTCTTAGGTGGCATTGAGAAGGGAGGGTTATTCAACAAGGGGAACTGTCACATCCTCTTCAGGAACATCTTCTGAGATGGCCATCTATAGTTTTTGTTCCTTACACTTGTGCCCCGAAAAATATTTTTCATCACAATTATAGCAAAGACCCTTCAATTGGCGTTCAACCATTTCAGCACTAGTTAGTTTCTGGACCTTGAGGGGAGCAATAGGGGTGTTAGGATTAGTGGGTCGAGGACGAGGAACAAAAGGGGTTTTTTTGTTCTGGGAAAAAACAACTTGTTGGGCCTCTTTAGCACGTTGAGTAGCTTCAAACCAAGTAGGAGGGAGGGCCATGAGAACCTAGGATCAGATTTCATCCTTGAGACCACTGATAAATCATTCACGGAACAACGCATCTGACATGCCCTCTGTTTGAAAGGCCAAATTCTCAAAAGAAGTGATGAAGACTTCCACTGTGCCTGAATGTTTCAACTTGGTCAAACGAACTAGATAGTGGGTATCAATATCAAAGCGGGCATAGAGCTCAGCAACAAACTGGGTCTAGGCAATATACCCCTGATGTGAATTTTTTCACCATTGCCACCATTTCCAACATTCATGATCTAGATAGAGGACAACATAGCGAAGTTTGGCCAACTTGTCAGTAATACCATGCAGAGAAAAATAATGCTCCATTTGAGTGACCCAACCTGTAGGATCAGATCCATCAAATTTATTGACCTCTACGCGGGGAAGACGGGGTTCACAATGAAAGGAGTTGGAGTGAAAATGTGGAGACTGAGAGGAATCAACAACATCGGGTTGTGATGATGAAGAAGGAACCATAGGGTGGTTCAAAAATTGATTGAGAACAGACTGGAGGGAGTTCAATTTGGTTGTGAGGTTGGATTCCAAGGTGTCAATGTGGGAATTGGTGAAATCCAGCTGAGATGTGAGATGTTCAATGGATACATGGGCTTGATTGATGGAATTTTGGAGATCTTGGTTGCGAGTGGTGGCCATTTGAAGAGGGGAAGTGTGGGTAAGGTAAAAAATGGGTGGGTGCGACCACAAAAAAAATAATTAGAAGTGATAGGTACCACGACGATCAGTGCTTGTAGGGAAAGATAATGGGATAGGCAGAAAAATAGGGAAACTGAGGAGTCGGGTCCACTAAAACAAAAAGGATTAAAAATGAAGGGTATGATTGCGATCAGGGAGAAAATGGAAATCCAATGGAATAGGTCCCAAATAAGTGTGCCTACGGGACCACTATACTCTTTTTTTTTTACTCCTACAAAGTTATACTATGGCCTGAAGAATACTGCAGTGACGAAATGCCCAAATTCTTAACACGAAGAAATGTGTAGTAATTTCACAACGAGAATGCAGAATATATTGTAGCACAACAATAGATCTTATTGGTTCTATTTATGTTTCCTTCCCAAGGGTTAGGGTATTCAAGGTTTCTAAAGACAAGGGTTTTCCATGTGCTATATCTCTCTGATATACGTGCGGGGTCCAACAGTAGTACTCGGCCCAATATCTCAGGGCACCAACTAAGGAGGCTAGACTGTACCCTTAGACATACTACTCGACTATGCAGGTACTAGCGAGTATCTTCCTGAGTGTTTTTCTCGGTGCACTATAGCAGTCAGGCGGCTGATCGGTTTATCTATGGAGAGCTTCAGGAGATATAGGTTGATCTGTATACATGTGTTATCTGATGCGCTACCACTCGAAGGGTTACCAACATGGGTTACAAGGGTGGCCAACAGATGTGCGATTAAGTACCACTTGTATTTCCTACATGTATGAATCCTTGATCGTGGGTTTATGCATGTAACAACAGATCTCTGTAACTTAAAGACGTTAGAATATGTCTCTACCCTGGAAAAAAAAATTAACCCACAATTTTCTGTCGAGGAAGGTGCTTTGATACCACTTGTAATATTCTATATATAAAATAGTATGCAAAACATAAATAATTAGCTAGAAATGGCAGATAAACAATGATATAACCATAACAACATCACAATAATAATAGTGTAAGAATAACACCAAAAAGAGCACTTTGATTACTGAGAGCAATGTTCACTTGCCTCTTCAAGGGGGCAACCTCCAGCAGAGCATAGCTCTATTACAATAATATCCAAGACAAAACTTCTCATACCCTTGACTCCTATTTATACTAAATATGTCTATAAAAAGAATATCTAGAGGAAGATCCTTCTAGAAGCAGAAGCTTCTATTAGGTCTTCTTATATTGGACTTATTCTTCCTTATTTCTAGGCCTTATTAATATTGACCTTTATTACATGGAAATATATTATTCTACCTACATGAGGGGTTAGGTCCCTAACACAAAGATTCTAAAATAGATGAAGACAATTCTGAAGAATATTATGATGAAGAAACTGAAGGAACAAGCCTTGACTCTTTCTGGGGAGCCAAGGACATCACAGAAAGTGAACAAGAAGATGATGAAAATCTTGAAAAATTGAAGTATGTTGAAGAAGAAAAGGCTAATCTCATAAACATAAATATAGAACTAAGAAACAAATTGGAAAGTTGTGAAGAAGAGAATCATGAGCTTGAAAAGACAATTAACATCTTGAAGGAAAAATTATAATACGATGAGAAATTAAAAGCAAAATTGGATCACACAAGAAAAGAGCTAATGTTGACCATGGAAAAGTTGGAAAATTTTGGAAGAAGTATTGAAAATCTAGATGAAATTCTTTGAAATCAGATATCAGATATCACCTACCGATAAGACAGGACTTGGATATGATAACAATTTAGAGACAAAAAAAATAGGTAACGAGGACAAGAAAGATGAAGGAAATTCTAGAAGCTATGCAAATGCCTTAAGAAGTGGAATCAACAATCAAGAAGAAATTAAAGAACAATAGGAACATGACAAAAGATCATAATTCAAAAGGGGTGAGACATCAAGAAGGTCCTTTCCTACCAAGTATGAGAACAATCAAGAGGGAGTTGAAGAAAAAAAAGAACATAAAACCTCTAGTTGGAATAGAAGATCAGAATTTAGGAGGCGTAAAACACCAAGAAGATCACTTCATATCAGGTATGAGAATTTTTTCTTGGTCATTGTTATACTTGCAGAAACTTTGGACACAAAGAAATTCACTGCAAAATCAATGCAAGAAACAACTATGTGAGAAATAGAAATGATTATGGATATCCAAGGAACAATCATGTAAGCAGTAGATCTAGAAATGCTTATGGATATGTTAACATAAATTGCAATCCATTTGATCCACTGATGGATCAAAACACTATATGCTACAAATGAAATAATCTTGGTCACAAAGCACGAGACTGCACATATATGAAAGAAGATGATCCTATCATAAAACTAGCTACAACATGGAGAAGGAAAGAGAATACAAACCAGAAAAATTGTCGAATAGCATTGATTGTTGAAGATAAAGAAGAAGAAGATGATGAAAGGTACATAGACAGTGGGTTCTCAACACACATGACTTGGGACCAAAGAAAATTCATCAGCTTAAATAAAAGGGTGGCAGTGTTGCGTTTGGAGATGACTCATCTTTCAAAATACTTGGAAAAGGTGTAGTAAATCATGGAAATGAAAATGTAAAAGAAGAAAATGTACTACTGGTTGAAGATCTGAAGAATAATATCCTTAATGTCAGTAAAATATGTGATCATGGATACACTCTCAAGTTTGATTCTTGAAAATGTGAAATTAGAGAAAAGGACTCAAGAAAATGTGTTGCAACAACGACAAGAATACCAAATAACATATACATTATATACAAAGAGAAGAGAACTGAAATTGAAGTCACATGAAAAATCTCCAAGGACCATAACAATGAAAGAAAGGAAAAGAAAACAAAAAATAAAGAAGAAGTACCATTGAGTTCCATATGTTCAAGGGGAGCATCCCCAAAGAAAAGAGTCACCCTTTTCCATTGATGTCAAAGGGGGAGAGAAAAATTAGGATCATGTCGACAGGGGGAGAGAAGGATGACAGGGGGAGCATGAGTGTTTCCATAAATAACAAAGGGGGAGATTGTTGTAAAATTGGTTATCATTGATGTCAACCCTAGAAGAAATTAAGAAGCCCCACAGATTGGTTGAAGAAAAATAGCATGAAGGAAATTACAAATGCATGTATTACCCCCATGAATTGATATCCCTCATCGATCCATTTCCAATGATAGGTGGCATGTCACATGGCTCCTTACAATTGATGAGATATTCCTTATTAAAGATGACAATGTGATTTGAAAAGAATAAATTATAGGTCGTCCATGAAGTCAATTAAAGAAAAGTGTTGCAAAATAAGAAATGATAGGTCGGCTCTGAAGACAAAAAAAGGAAGTGATTGAAAAGGTATAAATACACATGGAAGAACCTCTCATTTGAATAATCC
The DNA here is from genome assembly GCA_009831015.1 of Picea engelmannii. Taxonomy (NCBI): domain Eukaryota; kingdom Viridiplantae; phylum Streptophyta; class Pinopsida; order Pinales; family Pinaceae; genus Picea; species Picea engelmannii. Next base: position 745,609 of record ML794751.1, on the reverse strand, counting down.
AAGCAAGTGAGTTCTAAGTAAAAGTCTGGTAGAAGAGTTGTATGGAGGAATCTATGCTCAGAGCTGTAGGAGCGAGGAGGGTCGAAGTTGTAGGTGCGAGGGGTTTTCTGAAAATACCTAATTAAGTGGGTCCTTGCTGGTTGCACGTAGAGTGTCCCACGAGGCACTCACAGGTTTCCCTAGCCTTGTCACAAGAGGCCCCTTCAGTTGTCCTATTTTTTTCATGCAAGGATCTTTGATATTGGATTTTCTGGCACATGATATGAAGCCCATTCTTGGTGATCGCAGCACGGGTTCTATGTAATTGTTGTATTTAGTTTGATGATGATATTGTATCATTGAAAAGTTAATTATCTTATAAATATTCAAGGGTGGAAGGAAGGGGCAAGGAAAGGGGGTTGTATTCTCCTTTCGGTTGGTTCTGGAGTCAGAGCTTCCTTTAGGTTACAACCTGTAAGTTAGGGGGTTGGAGATAGAGAACTTGGAAGTTGTAGCTTCCTTTGAATGAAATATTTTATTACATAAGAAAACATTCAGTCGATTTTCACTTATATCTATTGTGCATTGTGTATCTCTTCTTTTTCTCTTTATTGGATATATTTGATTGGAAAGTAAAGTTATAAAAGTGATAAATTTTACTTGATATTGATTCACCCCCCTCCCCCCCCGCCCCCTCTCAGTATCAACACCTCTTTGTTGGAAATATATTGTACGAGCTAGTTGATGATTTTAATTTATTAACCATGATCCTTGAGCCTATAGGGAGGAAGAAACTTCCCTTGGTTCAAGATGGAGGGGGCATAGAGCTTGAACCAAACCCTCTATATTTATGTAACACCTCATGTGGTACCATAATATCATTAGGTCACTAGTTTGATCTAATATTTCTTTTTGAATCCCCTATTGAATTTGAATAAGAAAGACACCCCTATTTCTTTCTTCTGAGACATGCCCCCAACCTTTCTTAAGTAAGAATTCAAACATGCATACTAGTTAGGCCCATTGACCTTATTTCTTATCATATCATTTCATACACAATTTGTTTCACTAACGCATCATCACACACATTATGTAGTGATAATGCTAGCTCAAAATATTACTATATGGATCTTGATTCTCTCGAGCTTCATCAACCCCAAACTAAGAAACCAAAGGTCACAACCCCTCAAATTTAACCCTTATTCAAGAGTAGCAATCTAAGTTTCAAATTATGGAAGTTGGAAGTTGTAACCATCTTCCTTTGATTTTATCAACACGATTTTAAAATGGTCTCATTATGTTTTACAAGACAAATGTAGCAATCAATTCTTAATTATTCCCTACTTTGTTATTATCTGAAGGAAATTATTTGATCTATTGAAATTATAAGTTATATACCATAATATCATTTACATAAAAATGTATTAAGGCCTTACCAAATTTATTAGAGGGTCTACCTACAACAAATGTTAAAATTTATCGATAAAGACATAGATTTACAATTCTTAGTATAAGTAATGGCAGAAGTGTCCTCAGACACACACTTTTATTAAATAGGAAAAGAAATTACATATGAGAATTTTCAAGAGTTTACACCCGAACACATCAACACTCTTGCAATGAGCTATATATAAGATAAATGTCCTAACAAAATCTAGTTATGGATCACTTATTAAATAAACAAGTGTCCATTTACAATAAATTTTATTTTAACAATATTCTAACTATACTCCTAATTTAGAGCCTAATATACGACACCTTTCTAGAGTCATATATTTCACAACAATATTCTATTTCTAAATGTCTCCATTTATTAATCAAATATTCTAGATTATTAATTTATTATTCTAAATTAATAATTATTTTATCCTATCTTTTTTTAAACTATGATATTTGTATTTTGGATTATCTAACATTCCCCCCCTATGATCCAAAGATACATTACAACAAATACCAAGTTCATCCCTGAACTTAGTAAATTTTATTCTTCCAAGAGATTTCGTGAAAATGTCGGAGATATGATCTTCTGAAGGACGATAAATTAGCTTGATGACATCCTTTGCAATGAGTGAGCTGATATGATGATACTTGGTGTCCACATTCTTTGTCTTTGAATGAAAAACTGAAATCTTGGCAAGCTTAATGGTTGACTGGCTGTCGATGAATAATGATGTAGCTTCTGCTTGAGAAATGCCCAAGTCCTGCAAAACTTTACGTAACCAAACAATTTCACATGTTACTTCCCATGTTGAGATGTATTATGCTTCTGTTGAAGAAGTGGCCACTGTAGCTTGTTTCTTACAAATCCAAGACACTTCTGTTGAACCCATGTTCATTAAATAACCTAATGTTGATGCTCGACCATCAATACTTCCAGCAAAGTCGACATCTGAAAAACCACCAAGTACAAAAATTTTAGTCTTTTTGTAAAGAAGACCAAAATATTTTGTTCCTTGGATATATCGAAGAACTCTTTTGGCTGCATTTTAGTGGTTGTCCCGTGGTTGGTGCATAAAGCGTGAAAGAATGCTGACTGCATAAGATAGATCTGGTCGAGTGTTTTTCAAATAAATCAAGTTGCCAATTAGTTGTCTATAAGTAGTGTTGTCTTCCATTTCCCCCCCTTCAAATTTTGAAAGTTTCAAGTGTTGTTCCAAAGGGGTAAGAGATGGTTTGCAATCCTGCATTCCAAATCGCTAAAGAATTTATGCTTCATACTTACTCTGAGAAATGAAAATATGATGTGGACATTGGAATACTTCAATTCTAAGATAGTAGTGAAGTAGTCCCAAATCAATCATCTTAAAACCTGCATGTAACTCCTTTTTCACCTGTGCAATATGATCATCATTGTTTCTTGTAATGATCAAATTATCTACATGCATAACAAGAATCACCAGATATGGACCCTGTTGACTAATATACAAAGTATCATCATATTCAATTCATTTAAAACCAAATTTCCTAAGGTATTCATCCATTTTGGTATACCAAGCTCAGGGATCTTTCTTTAACCCATATAAATCCTTAATTAATTTGCAGACTTTATGTTCATGCCCTTCAATTTTAGAACCTGGTGGTTGTTGCATATATACATCTTTTTGTGAGTATCCATTGATAAAATCACTTTTTACATCCATTTGATGAACTTTCCAACCTTTCTAAGTGGCCAATGCAAGTTTTAATCGGATAGTATTCCATTTAGTTGTAGGAGAAAAATTTTCCTCATAATCAATGCCTTCCTACTGCACAAAACCTTTAGCCACAAGTCTTTCTTTATACTTTTCAATTTCTCCATGTTGGTTGTATTTAATTCTATAAACCCATTTTCATCCGATGGGTTTAACACTTGTAGGACAATCAACAAGTTTCCAACTGTTATTATCAATTACTACTTGATACTCTTCAATCGTAGTCTGTTGTCATTCTTTATGTTTTACTTCTTCTTTGTATGTGGAAGGTTCAGTAAAATTATTTGCTATAAAGGAAAAAATTTCTTCAGTTCTGTGTGACCCCCTTGTTCCTGGTTTATTCTTCTCATCAAGCCCTACATCTTTTAAAATTTGAACTACCCATTTTGGTAGTTGATGTTCACTTGTTTGGGGATCTGAATTACCATTATTGTAAATTGGATTAATGTAAATTCATGTTCATCGATCAGTTGAAGATTATGGAGGTGGAGAATCATTGTTAGATGAGCCATCGCTGCTAGGAGATTCTGATGAACTGATGGAAGACCCAAATGGTGTCGTCGAAGTAAATGGTCTGGATGTATCATCTTCAGATGAAGGAAAATCAAGTTCATACCAATTTTGTGAATTTGGTTGACTTTGCATTTTTCCTTTTCTTTGATTACCTTTAGTTTCTAACTTTTGAAGAAGACTTTCCATTTCTTCAGCACTCTTACTTTTAGTTTCATCAAAAACTACCTCCCTGCTCACAACAAATTTTCCATTGGACAAAATTCGGTACCCTTTCTTCTCATCAAAATACCCAAAAATTGTGCATTTCAAGCTTTTTGAGTCAAGATTAGTTCATTTTTCTTTTGGAACTAAGGCATAACATACTGATCCAAAAACTCTGAGATGTTTAACTCGAAGTTTGAAACCAAACCATGCTTCTTAAGGTGCGATTTCGTCCAAAGAAGCAGTTGGAGATCTATTCCTTAAGTAGATAGTTGTATGGATTGCTTCTGCCCAAAATGTAGGACTTAACTTTTTAAAGTTTAACATGGATCTTGCCATTCCTAACAAGGTGTGATTCATTCTTTCTATGACTCCATTTTGTTGAGGAGTGTAGACATTTGTAATATGTCGTCTTATCCCATTGTCTGTGAAATAAGTTTTGAATACATTAGAAGTGAATTCCCCTCCATTATTTGTCTTGAGAGTGCCTATCTTTTCTTTAACTTCGTTTTCAACAAGTTGACGAAAAATATTAAAATTTTCAAATGCTTCTGAGTTTTGCATCAAGAAGTAAGCCCAAATCATTCTACTGAAATCATCAATAAAGAGAAAAAAATATTTGCAACCACCTAAAGAAGTATGTAGTGGTCCACAAACATCACTGTGAACTAATTGCAACCGCCTATTTGCACACCATGAACTTGTTGGAAAACTCTCTTAACTTTGTTTTCCATAAATGCAAGCTTCACATTTTTCTTTTTCCTTTTTGAAAGTTGGAATTCCCTTAACCATCCCTTGTTTTTTCAATTGAGAGAGACTTTCAAAGTTGAGATGTCCATATCTTACATGCCACAATCTTATAGGTGAAATACATGTACTTATTGCTCATGTAAAGTCAGAATGCCTTGGAATAACTGTCCCTTTCATCCTTAATAGTTTTCCATCTTCATAACCTGTCATCATTGATTTCTATTTGATTGAATTAATCTTAACTAAGCCATCTTCCATAATCATCTGATGTCCTACTTGTCGAATCGTGACTAAAGACAACAAATTCTTTTTAAAGGTGGGTACATACCATACATTTGAAATCATTCTTTCTCCAATGTTAGGTAAATAAACTTTAACTACACCTTTTCCATAAGGAGTATGTTTGGTATTATCTGCAAGAAATATGGAATTAGGATGGCATTCTTGAAAATTCCAAAAGAAGTCACGTCTGAAAGTCATGTGTCGAGATGCTCTTGAATCCAAAATCCAAGCATATTCATAATAAATTTGAATATAGGTGGAAATCTGTAATGTTGAAGATGAGGTAAAGACATATTCTGAACCATCACCATCTCTATTCTAACACACCCACTACGACATAATAAATTTTCCGCCTCTTCTCGAGGGACAAAATCCCCGAAGTACTACGGGGGCTTAGCGCAGGATATCTCTTCCCTTTTCCACCTCCATGTGATCGTTGGTTATGACCACAGGCCAAAAAAATAGGTGCCTTTTCTCATTTCACGACTCAGCGATACAAGCGAGTCGAGTCTTTCGACTCTGCAAACCCTGAAACCTGAAAATCTTACCTTCGAGGAGATCGATAGCTGCAAGTCTCCCCCCTTTATCCGACGGTCCTGGACGTATCGAGACTTCGGAAATTGGGAGTTTGAAATGAAAGAGAGTCAAGTCTTTCGACGCTTCAAACCCCGAAACCCGATACTTGAGTTCTTGTATGAGATCCAACAGCTCTCGACGTTTTGGATCCAATGGTTAGGATCTTTTTGGAGTTTCGTCAACCGGGAGTTCATGATGCAACGACTCCAAAACTCTTGTCACTCCAATCCTTGAATCCTGATATGGGGATTCGTGTAGGAGATCAACGATCCTCGAGGATTTGGATCCAACGGTCCACGAGATTTCAGAACTTTCCCCAAAATCTGACCGCTCACCACGCGTCTCCTCCAATGGACGATCTAGATCCTTTCAGGACTCCTCCTTTCTGCCACAGAGCGCAAAGGGGTTTCGGGTATCGAGATTTTGCGACTTGTGAAGACAAGGGTTCTTGCCCTTTGGTTTCCCGGGTGCCGAAACGTCGAAATGCCGACCGACAGCCATGTGTCCCTCCGATGGATGGCTGTCACCTTTACCCCCAATCAACCGTTATGATATTTTCAGGATGATCAATGGTCACAATCAAATCCTGTATTTCTCAAACTTATTCACACTTAAGCCGATCCAGGGTTTCGTTTACCGGGATTTCGCAGCTTGTGAAGACAAGGGTTCTTGCCCTTTGGTTTCCCGGGTGCCGAAACGCTGACCGACAACCACGTGTCCTCTACAAATGGATGGTCCAGGTAACTTCCATGGATCTTGGGATCTATGGTCCCGATTCCTCTGCTACTCACGAAGATAAAAGAAAGAGGTTGAGGCATTTAACGCCCTTGTTTCTTCCTCCAATCTAACGGTCGTGACTGACCGCAGATCTTCTGACAGAATCTCATTCGTTGTGCGATGCTTATCCACACTTTAAACTATTTCGGGGTTTTGGTTTTCAGGATTTCACGACTCGCGATGACCAGGGTTCTTTCCCTTTGATTCCCTGAGTGCCGAAATGCCGAAACGCTTACCGACCGCCACGTGCCCTTATAAAAGGACGGTCCAAATACTCCCACGGACCTTGGGGATCTACGGTCCCGATTTCTTTGCTACTTACGAAGATAAAAAGGAAATGGGTTAAGGCATTAACACCCTCATTTCTTCCTCCAATCTAATGGTTGCGACTGACCTCAGATCTTCCGACAGGATCTCGCCCGTCGATCGATACTTAACCACACACTTCCATTTCGGGATTTCGTAAATCGGGGTTTCGGGACTCGCGAGTACAAGAAAACTCGCACCTAGATACTTCGGGTGTCGAAACTACGAAAACTCTTAATTTACCCCCATGCTAATAATTTGGGATTTCACAAGTCAGGGTTTCGGGACTTTTGAGTGCAAGGGGACTCGCCCTTGGGTACTCCGGGTATCGAAATGCTGAAATGTTGGGATCTACAAGGACCATTCTTCCTCACACAGGATGGCTAAGACTTGCGCCACCAAATCCTCTTTCAGGTTCTTGGTAATCTTTCCAGAGAGGGTATCTCTGTGGAGAGATCTATTCCGGGTATTCCTGGAGAAGAATAAGGGCATAGATTTCTCGAAAGCAGACTTGAAGTCCGAATTAGTTCAATATATGTATATATAAATCTATCTATAAACATAAGCGATACGTGGTCCTTCCAATAAAAGCATGCAACCACCATTTCTAATCAAAACACTACACAGACAGTCTTATACTCAAACCATTCATAAATTGCACAGACTATGAGAATACATGTCAGCATATAAATTTCAAGATACAATATATAACACTTATCAGAAAAACACCAGAGGTGATGCAACTGCTGAGAGGGGTGCTTGTTTGCACCCAACCGTAGGCTCAGCAACTCCAAATGGATTTACCACTAGCCACCCTCGAGCTAAGACCACAAAGCTGCGAGACTGAGTCTCTGTTCGCCAGTGACCGAGAATGAAGGTTACTCTCCTTCTTCTCCGCTATCACTCACTCTGTATTTTCCAGAGTTCTTTTTTTCTTTTTTTCCTTCCCTTGTGTCTGCCCTTCTGATCGCACACTCTTCCTACCTTTTCTCTTTTCGATGAGGTTGCGTGTGGCACGATCTTCCTCGCGGTGGTCAGGTCTGAGGACTCTACGGATGGGCGGTTCGCCCCCATCCCTCATTACTCATGAGGATCCATTTACCTACCAACCTAGCGAGTCATTTAATTTGGGGCCAGCGAGCCTCTCTTGGTTCTCTGGGCCAGTGAAGTCCAAATACGGTATTGGTTTCGGTGGAAGTTAATGCCACCATTCTAGGTGCCTTCCACCACCTTTCTTCGGCCATCGTGGTCTCGTTTTTAGCACACCCGCCCTCTCAGCAGTCCTGTAATATATATATATATATATA
>ML794751.1:695941-713498 GCA_009831015.1 Picea engelmannii | reverse complement strand
TAGGATGTGGTACCAAAAGTTTGACACATACATCCTTGGATTGGGATTTGTAAGAAGCAGGGTTGATCACTGTGTATATTCCAAGCAGGTTGGTAATCACTTCATTTATGTAGTTTTGTATGTTGATGACATGTTGTTGGTAGTAAATAACATGGATGTTATCAAGGAGGTGAAATCGCAGCTATCCTCCAAATTTGACATGAAGGATCTCAGTGCTGCTAACTTCATTCTGGCAATGGAGATTAAAAGAGATCGTGCAAACATGAAACTCTAGTTGAATCAGAGAAAATATGTTGAGACGATATTGCAGAGGTTTAATATGCATGGAAGTAAACCGGTCAAGGTTCCTATTCCTATAGTTGTAAATTTATCTGCAGATCAGTGTCCCAAGACACAGGAAGAAGAGGAGGACATGTCCCATGTTTTGTATGCCAGTGCAGTTGGCAGTTTGATGTAAGCAATGGTCTGTACTAGACCGGACATTACACATGCAGTGGGAGTTTTGAGCAGGTATATGTCAAAACCAGGGAAGTAGCATTGGACAGCATTAAAGAGGGTCTTCAGGTATCTTCGTGGCACTACCAATTATGGATTGTGCTACCAAGGAAGACCAGGATTGGATAGAGTGTTGGACATACATGGCTTTGTTGATGCAGACTGGGCTGGAGATCTGGATCGCAGAAGATCTACAAGTGGGTATGTGTTTAACCTATTTGGAGGAGCAATCAATTGGATGAGAAAAAGATAGGTTGTAGTGGCACTCTCAACTACAGAAGTTGAATACATGGCAGCCACTCATGCAAGCAAGGAAGCAGTATGGTTACAAATATTGTGTTCAGGTATTGGGTTCGTACAACAAGCAGTGAGATTAGATTGTGACAGTCAGAGTGCAATATTCCTGGCAAAGAACCCAACTTATCATTTGAAGACAAAGCATATTGATGTTCAGTATCACTTTGTGAGAACATGGTTGAGGAAAAGAAGGTGTTGCTGGAAAAGGTTGACACTTTGAAGAATGTTGCAGATTCATTGACAAAGTCTGTGAGCATAGAAAAATTCTCCTGGTGTAGAGTAACAATAGGCATTGCTTCCCTAGATTGTTGACTATATAATCCCCTGGACCCATGGATGCAAAGAAAACAACAAGTGGGAGAATGTTGGGTATGTGTTATATTCTTTGCATGTGTGTGTGTGTGGGCGCGTCAGATAGGACAACTGCGTCTGACGATCCCTCATACTAGTTCTCTATTTGTGTTGTGTGCGCCAAGTGATTTCTTAGGGGGGTCAAGTATTCCCCCCTCTGGTTAAGCGCAACGTTTGGAAATGGGTGGTAGCCCGGGGTCGACGGGGTTCGGGGCAGCACCCCGAAAATTATTTTTGGGCGGTTTTTGCTATTTTTTGCGGATTTTGCTATTTTTAGTGGTTTTGTAAACTAATCTCGGATTAAGGGATTAGGGTTTTGGTATCTACGGAATACCTAAAAACATTGTATATATATTGTATAGTGAATGGTGAAATTCAATATAATGAATATAAGAAAGGTTTTCCCAGTTGAGGGTTTCCGGTATAAATCTATGTGTACTATGTGAATGAACCATTGATTAAATTTTGTTTTGCTTAAGAATCTATATGCATTGCTTTACTTCATAGATTTAAAACTTACATCAATATGGGTGCGTGGATGGAATGTTTATTAAATACGACAGAATGAGAATTGAAGTGATAACAGGTCTAGTATGTGCAAGGAAATCCATGAAAACATTTCAGGGTATTTTCGGTGCCAAGAGAAATCAACACAACAATATGCATCTCATCAATATGGTAAAAGCACATTCAATGGTTGGTAGGATGAAAATAATGGTGATATATGTTGGAGGTCATTCAGTTATGGTTTGTTCATGTCAATTTTCACATCGAACTCTATGTGAATAATTTTTAGATATGAGAATTTGCTTCCTGGTGAACCAATAGTAACACCCTAGTTGTTATCATTCAACAATTCTACATTGAAAATTATTGACTGGAAAATATATGCAGCAGAAACATAAAAGATAAGAGATGAATCATCAACACATATGAAACACAATTTCAGTTTTGTAATGTTGTATCATCAAAAATCCTGAGGGAAAAACCATCCCTCCTAGCCAATACAATATCATCAAAATATGAGGACAACCTTGTCCTCCAAATTCACCAAAATTGAGAGAAACCTTGTTCTCCAACAACCATACAAATCAGAAAACTAGACCTCAACTATATTTTGGAAATCTCCTATGCCCACAAATATGTTGTAGACCACCTGTACGACTTGTTGAGGTCACCTGACGTCATCATGCACAGACCTTCTCCTTCCTAGAAGAACTTGTACATATGTACGTGACTGTTCCTACAACAACCCGTGTACGTATGTGATTGTTCCCACTGCAACCCACGTACATGCGAAAAAATATATGAACACTTCGTACAATATCTTCCTTCTAAGGTTGCCTCTCTCTCCCACATGTGCGGTGTTCCTTTCCTTGCCAAGAAAAGAAGATAGAGAGTCCTCAACCCTAGGCTAGATTTTCCACCCTAGCACAATTTCCCTTTGTTGAAATCAACAATCCTCCTAGCACAAGTGCAGACTCTTATGCTAGCTCCATCATGTCTCCACACACCCTACATGATATGTAATGTCACAATGACCTCTCTCCTTTATATAAAATCCTCATGGGTCACCATAGAATCCCCTCCACAAGTCAACGTCAAATTAGGCTTTCCTTGTGGGTATGAAGCCCCAACACAATCCCACAAATCCCATCACCAAACCCATGAATCCCCCACTCAAATCCAAGGGGGTTTTAACCAAACCGAAAGTGTGATGTGGTTCCCATGATGATTCCCACATGCCCAACACCTAGGATCATGTTAGAATACCTTCCCAAAGCTACAAAAATCAACACTCCCTCTTAGCGAGGAAGGTATTCTCACCACACTCCACAAGTGGGAATGTTTCTCGATGCTACAAAATCATAAATAGTCCCTCTTAGTGAGGGAGGTATTCCATCCTCCATCATCACCTGGAAGTATCTTTGTCTCCCATAATAGATCCTCTAGCTACAAAGTTTATCTCCAATCTTTTTAATTGGTTGCTCCCTTTGTCACTGAAGCAAATCATTCTGTCTAGCATGATCCCATCCTGGAAGAAATCATGCTCCTAGAAGCCTCATTCCTATGAACCTCTTTTCTGTCCATATCAACCCATGAAACCTACCTGACAGTCTTGGAATATGCCTCTCTCCCATATGGACCTGAAGGTTTTCCCCCACTGAGCGATTGACTCTCCCTCTAAGCCTCCTAAATCCCTCTAAAGTTAGAATCCCTTTGAGTCTCCATAACCTTCAAAGCTACCTGCTCCTTGTCCATTGTCCTTTGCACAATCCTGGTAGGATTATCCTCCCTACTATATCCTAAGGGTTGACTCCCTCTAAACTCTAGCTCCCTATGAGTTGGTATTACTGGTGGGGCCACCTACCTCGCCACTAGTGGAGCTACTTGCTCCCTCAGTTCCTATGCTACTCGTGGGGTCACCTGCCTCACCACTCATGGAGCTACCTGCTCCTCACATCTGTATCTCTGATTTTGTTGGTCACATCACTCATAAGATGGCCCTATCTAACTCCAAGAACCACTGTTGATCTAAAGCTATATACTTTGGGAATAAACAACACTTGTCTAGCTCAAAATAATAAGTGGTACCCCTTTCTCTCAATCTTTGAGACTAAGAGAACACTCCTCCTGAGTTCTGGCAGCCATAACAAATTTGACACCCTCAACACCTCTCATGACCCCAATCAGAATGATATTGTACCAGATCCTCGTACTACATGCTTGACTCTCATGTCAATCTCCACACACAAGTATGAGTCAGTCTCTATAAAAGTGTCAAACAACTTTATAAAACCTGTCATATGAAAATATGTTGCACTATCCACCAACCAAGTCCCCCCGCTAGAAATTGTACTTGAAAGGGTGGAGACCAATAAGATCTCCCTTTGGAACCTGTTTGCAACCTCATCAACCTATGTTGTTGATGCTTGTTTCATTCTTCCCATTCCCCTCCGGTGTGGACATTGTGAAGAAAAATGACACTCAAACCATATGTGTCCTACGTGGACACCAACCAAGTCTCTTCCTAAATATAATCATTCAATATCCTCTCAAACCCTTGCAACATATCTCGTGCACAAATCCCCTACACAAAAGGCTCCCAAAACTTGGTAAGACCAACTCAACATACAATAACACATGTTCATCCTAGAACAAAATTGTATAGTCCTTCTCCTCAACCACTGAGTCTAAGAACACACTCCTGGCACCCATAGCACATATTCCAGTCACAACACACCCCTTGAATCCATTCAGAATACCACTACTCCATATCCCTGTACTACATGTTTGGTCTTCCTACCAAGCTCCTCATACACACCTGAGTCAGACACTATGAAACTCATGAACAAATCATGTGCCCATGTCATGTGTCGATGGCTCTCACTAGATAAGAACCATGTAATCCTCCAATGCAAACATCCTACTTCCCCAAGTCACGACCATCCAATGAAATTCTCCCTAAGTCCATCATCCAAGTCACTAAAAACTCTATGTGTCTACACATGCTACCACTAATCTCGTGTCCTCATCTGAACAGTCCCAAGTTGCGGATGTACACTCAGTCTAGTCCACTATATACCTTCACATCTCATCTCTGTAGTGTATTCATCCTCCTGGGTCAAATACCTCATACATTGTCAGACCTCGACAATGTGCAACTCTCCAGCCCAATCAAGACTCTATCTCATCAACCTTCCAAACACATGAAGCCATCTCGTATGTGCCAAAGCACATGAGTTGCACCCATCGTAACTCACCATGAAAAGTCATCGGAAGTCCATTACAGGGTTAGTAATCTGCCACAAGACATACTATTGTTACCTGAGCTCTCCTCTAATCCACCAGAACTCCCAACCTGCCACACCACCGAGCTGCAATAGTCCACAATTACGCATCTGGACAATCTGCTCCATGTCTCAAACTATAGACCATCTGACATGTTTCCACCTGCAACCATCACTATAGCTCCCTCTCATAGATATCACATGTGACCTTCCCGAAACAATAATAAGAACAATACTCCTCCGGTGTTGTATCCAAAAATGTGTCTCGAGGATGATCCCCTTCTCTTTAGATCCCAAACTCTGATACCATGTCAATTTTCACATGGAACTCTATGTGACTAATTTTCATATCTGAGAAATTTCTTCCTAGTAAACCGACAATAACACCCTATCTATTATCACTAAACAATTCTACATTGAAAATTATTGATTGAAAATATATGCAATAGAAACACAAAAGAGAAAAGATTAATGATCAACACATATGAAACACAATTTCAGTTATGTAATCTTGTTATCATCAGAAATCCTGAGGGAAAAACCAACCCTCCCAACCAATACAATATCACTAAAATACGAGGACAACCATGTCCTCCAAAGTCACCAAAATTGAGAACAACCTTGTTCTCCAATAACCATACAAATCAGAAAACCTGACCTCAAATATATTATGGAAATCTCCTCTGCCCACAAATCTATTGTAGACCATGTGTACGACTTGTTGAGGTCACATGACATCAGCCTATACATAATTTCTCCTTCCCAAAAGAACTTGTATTGATGTACATTACTATTCCTACATCCACCCATGTATATATGTGATTGTTCTCACTACAACCCACGTACATGCGAAAAACTGTACAGACACTTTGTATGATTCACTCCACTTTGTACAAAATTTTCCTTCTAAAGTTGCCTCTCTCTCCCATACATGTGGTGTGCCTTTCCCTTCCAAGAATAGAAAATAGATAATTCTCAACCCTAGGCCAGATTTTCCACCCTAGCATAATTTCCCTTTGTTGAAATCACCAATCCTCCTAGCACAAGTGCAGACTCACTTATGCTAGCTCCATCATGTCTCCACACACTCTACATGATATGTAATGTCACAATGACCTGTCTCCTTTATATACAATCCTTAGGGGTCACCATAGAAGCCCCTCCACAAGTCAACATAAAAATAGGCTTTCCTTTTGGGTGTGAATCCCCAACACAATCCCACAAAGCCCATCACCAAACCCATGAAGCCCCCACTCAAATCCAAGGGGTTTTTCACCAAACCGAAAGTGTGATGTGGTTCCCACGACGATTCCCACATGCCTAAAACCTAGGGTCATGTGAAAATACTTGCACGAAGCTATAAAAATCAATAGTTCTCCCCCAAGATGTATGCCTTTTTTACTTCACTGGTTTCCACTGATTCTTCACTCGGCTTTTCACTCCTGTCTCCTAGGATCTTCCATATGCCTATAGAAAGGGGACAATTTCTTCGGGGCAGGGGCTCTTCATGGTGGGGTGGTACTGATATTGGAAGTCAAGCTTCATCAAAGGATAATTTCGAGATAGCTACCTTTGTTCCACCCCATCATCGAGAGGAGAAGAGTGGTCCTCATATGGAACCTGCCAAGCACTCTAACTTGGAAGGCATTTGGATATAGGGATGCAAAGTAGAATGGGTGGAATATGAAATAGGGATCCTAAAAAAAATTGAGGGCCAGTCCAATTCCCAAAGCCCGACTTCAATAAAGAAAGATGATCGTCCTCTTGAAGACTCCCGAAAGCTTCAATCTGAGGCTTGTTCAGAGCTAATGGAGCACGACCTAAAGGAGGAGTAGATGCAACTTATCTTTGAACTAAGGAGGGACGTCGCAAAATTGTGGTTCAGAATGGAGCATATGGATGCCAAACTTAATTTGTTGTTGAATCTTTGTTCCCATTCAATGGCTCATAAACCTGCCCAATATCTAGACCTCCCAAACATGACCATCCCAGACCTGCCCATCCTTTTGCATCATAGTCATTCTATCAACTAGCATGGAGGACATTCTAAGGACAGGTTTTAAACAAATCATGGCATCTTCTCTTATTTCTATGGACCTACTTTTTATTGTGTTCAGATTTTTGTTTCCCATAACTAGCTTTTGGTCAAAGTCTTTCTTAAAACAGTTACAACACTTTAGTCCCACAGGGATAGCCTATTTTTTGAATTATGATGATGCTTAGGATGGTTTCCATTATTGGAAGCCCAAGCTCATGGAAGCCCAAGCTCACGAAAACCATGACTACAATTTTTGTGACTATTTAAAGGTAATACAATTCTAAATTACAAAAAAAAATGTTGTACAACTAAAAATTAGCATATTTCCACTCTAATACCATTTTCAAACCCTTAATCAAACATATATGCACATCACAAACATAAAATATTTTTTTTTTTAACTATATATATCAATATACAAACTACGAAGTACAATATCTATATTTTTATGCTATTTTATATAAGACACTTTGAACACTGATCCATAATTAAAATCCCTAATTCTAGCAACGAGCCACATAGTACTCTGCAATATGAGACATTAAGTTATTCTAACGTCTTACACTTTCCTAACAATAAGGTTATAATGTTCTATGTACATATAAGGTACGACTACTATTCATCCTTAGGTCTTGAATATACATTTTAAAATGTGTATTTTACATATATATTTATGCTAAAGTATTTTTTAATGTGGTGGTATTTCTATAAAATAATTATAATGTTGAAACTAGCACATCCACAATTACGTGGTTGATTAAGGCCGAAAGTCATATTAAAACAAAATTAAATTCATTGTGGCAGCCTTTCGCCTACACAAGACCGTTGGTGACACCACTGCAACTACACATAAAGGTGGCCAGTCGATAACTGGCGACAACTGGTGATGTTAGCACAGAAACACGACCACCAAACATTAGCCAGTAGAAACATGAAACACCAAGATACCTTAATATTTTTTAATCAGGTAGACGTGGCAATAAGTTAGTGAACACAGTAATTTTTAAACACGATTAGGTAAATGTAAAAAAGTAAACATATAAACGGATGTCTTTATAACAGCTTGGAAGTTAATGGATGAAATCAGAACCATTCATTTATTGTGACGACTAAGAATATTCTAGGCATATTTAATCTCGCCCATAGAAAACATATTAAGAACTAAAAACCTATTAAATGTGCCCATTGTCAATAAGGTACAACTATTATTCATCCTTAGGTCTTGAATATACATTTTAAAATGTATATTTTACATATATATTTATGCTAAAGTATTTTTTAATGTGGTGGTATTTCTATAAAGTAATTATAATGTTGAAATTAATGTGTATGACTGTCATGTCCCTATTTTGGGGTTCCCTTATTATGTAGTTGGAGATTACTTATGAGGCTTGTCAGTGAAGAAAAAGGGAGTAAATGGGTTTATTTGATGTCACCTAGCTAGGAGATGTTATGTTTCTAAAGTGACATTTAATTAAAAGATAATAAAGTAACTTTTAGATTAATAGTTACTAAACATTAGTAAAGTAACTTTAATTTTAAGTGAAAATTAAACAGGGGGAATAAGGGTCATGTTTAATTTAGTCAAAAGGGGAAAGTTATAGAATGGCATGGAGGAAGAATACAAGGATGGGTAGTGCTTCACTTTGGATTATGTTTTGGATTGATCTCTTTGGAGTGCTCTTGCAGCCAAGGTTTTCGTTAGGGTTTTGGAAAAACCCTTACATTGTAGTTTAGTTTTGGTGGTGCAATATCCACCCTATCTAAACAAGGAGGAGGATCCATTATGGATCTTCATTGGAGCTTCATCTTGTGATTTGACTTCATTTTGGAGGTGTAGTGGTTCGCTTGGAGAGGTTGTGGCACTTGGAGGGTTTGATATCATCTCTTGAGGAGGCTGTGGCATGATTCCAAGTTTTTGGCTTGATATTGTGTGTTTTTGTAGTTGTATTATAGTCGCCATAGAAACCAGTAGAATTGTATTGTTGTTGGGTTCCCATCCATTATAAAATGCCAATGTTGTCTCTTCAATTTTATGTGTACTTATGTTGCATACAATATGTTTGACTAAATGTCTACATGCAAACTGTTTGTGAAAGTTGTAAACCAATTTGTGGCATTAAAATTATTTGTGATGCAAATTGTTTGACAAAATCACACAACTAGAACAAATACACATTGTGCAACAAACATAATATCCTAGTCTATTTCTATTAGGGATATTACAGTGGTATCAAAGTTGGAGATCTTACCATCCTGAAGGGAAAATAGTGAGGTTATTTTGGTTGTGAGAACCAAGTTACTTTGGAGGAGGTCGAATTGCTTGTAGAAGGGCGTTTATTTTTTTTAGGAAGACTAAATTTGTTAAAAAGGGGCAGAGTTACATTGTTGGTTTTATTGTCTCTTGTGGTTGGGCCGATTTCTGAGAAAAGGAGGTTGTATTTACTTTGGATCCAATCTTTAATGTGATGGATCGAAATATATTGAACAGATAGGGATAGAATTTATGTGTGAGGGTCGAGTTCTTTGTTATGTGATCTGTGGGGGTTCCTAGAGGGGGGCGACTTCATTTTTGTGTAGGACGAGTTGACTTTGAGAGGGTTGTTTGGTTGGAGTGAAGAATGAGTTATATTTTTGAGGAGGTTGTGGTTGTCTTGTTGTCCAAGTTACTAGGATTGTTTGGGTCGAGTTCTCTTCTGTCCAGATACGATTTTCTCTTGGGAGCGAGTTCCCCCCTTATGCTAGCCGATTTGTATTATAAGTGAGATCTTGTCTCTCTTAAAGAGGCCAAACTAATTGCTTGTTGGTCGAGTTTTTCCTATTGGTCATATTATGGAGTGTAAGGATTGTGTTATGGTTATTTGAAGCCAATTTTACCTTTTGGACCGAGATCCTTCAGTGCCGAGCCAAATTATTCATTGTTGGGAGTGTATTCTTATGTGTTTGGGTCGATTTGTTGTTGGAAAGAGTTCATATTCAGGCAAAGGGTTGAATCTTTATTGTGGGAAGCCATCTCTCAAGAAGAGGTCAAGTCTTCTAACTGTTTGGTCCAATTTTCCTCACAACAGAACCATCTCCCTCCCGTGGAATATATTTGTTGATTTATGTGGGTATTTTCTCTTGTGGGAGTTGATCTGAAATGCACTTGTTTGCTAGCATTGTAACATATCTTAGCGTTATAAATAAAGTAAGGTTGTGTGTGGTATTTCTTATTGTTTAGTGACCTTTCTTGGTACTTTGATGTTATATTTTACATGCATAAAATGAATATCCCTTGAAACTACATAAAACAAATCAAACAACAACTCATATGTATAACAACAACAATAAAGAGTGGGTAATGGAGTTTTGAAGTCTGAAGACTAAGTGTTTGAAAAAACCTCTGAGTTAGAAATTCCACATAAACCTACAACAATAGCAAAAAGGGGTATTGCATTGATTGGGATTTTAAAGATGGAGACAAAGGAGAAGCTCATGGATGCAATTTTGCATTACATTCAAGCTAAGAGGGAGATAACATTGGGTAGATCTAGCCATTACTACTTGGAGTGTCTAGCATTGGGTGAGGATATCTGTGGAGCTTTGCACTTTAAAGGATATTACACCCTCAAGTATGGAAGTTGGCCCAAGGATTTGGATGATGATTCCTTTAAAGACATAGGGTCAAAATTGAAGAGAGATGAGAAGGACATGTGGAGGAGCATGCATCTAGCCATATTGAGGATGTGTGCATAGAGGAAGACCAAACAATAATTTATGATACATAGCTAACTAATGAGGTCAATGACACTAGTGTGTTGGATGGGTATACCCATGATGAAGTTTTCAAATCAGGAAAAAATGAGGATGCAACATATTGTCCTACTTATGAAGACTATATGAGGAAATGCTCTAATCAGCTAATGTTGAGGACCTAACATCTTTCCCTGTGAATGATGCTTATGATGAGGGTGGTTCAAGCATGATATCACCTATGCATGATGAGGATTTCAATACCTTGTCCTATTTATGACATGTATGATGATGCAAACATGATTGTACCAGAGCTATGCATGGAGGATGACAATGAAGGGGATGAATTGGTGGATGAAATAGTGTATGAGGATGATAGTTCACATGAGTCCCATCACTGCATGTTATCATCTAGTGATTTAGTTGGTCCCTTGTGTGACATCCCATGCCATGTTGATGGAATAACATTGCGTGATTTGGAGAACCGATTATTGGTCACAGAGGAGCAAGTTTCATAGGTGTTGACAAGGGCAGATGGCGCTCATAGATTCATTGAAGATATTATGTGGAAAAATCATATAGAGGAGAGACAAAAGGGAGTTGCAGGTGGAGTCACTAGTACCCAGTTATGCATCATCAAAGAATAAATAGAGCAGATGAAATATGATTACTTGTAGTTGTTCATGGATAGAGACCTTTCTCTTAAGTTTGTTGAAGACAAGGAAAGGGAGGTTGAGGAGCTTTGTAACCATCTGAGTTTGGCACGCTCTTCATCATTGACAACATCATAGACTCCATCTAATTTGGTAGTCATGACACATGAGGGAGTGAGTGGCACTCATGATTTGAGGGAGGAGCCACTTGAGAATATCTCGCACGAGGAACATTCAGAGTTGTAGGTGCTTGAGGAGAGGTATGATGTAGATGGTTTTGACCATGCTCTTTTTTTGCATTGTGGGGATCATGATCCACTTCTATTAGAGATCCCACTAAAGGATCAAGGATTAGCGACGAAGGCAATAGTTGATAACATTCCTTGTGGACCATGCCACAAGGAAGTGAATGCATCCATGGATTGGGTGGAAAGGTATATGACAAACATGGGCATGCTATGGGATATAGGTTCAGGCGACGTCAGTAGAGTGATGGATAGAGTAGAACCTACATGATATAAGATGGTACATGACCATTTAGTGATGGGTAGTAGTATGCATGGATATTCATTGGTACACAATAGTGTACAGTGGAGTTGTGGGGTCTTTCCACTAGGGAGACCTCCCGACAGAGTCCTCAGTCATTCCATTGAGTTGTGGTTTCCCGATATCGGTGAGTGGATGGGTGAAACTTAGGGAGAAACATATCCCTTGATGAATGATATTCATCTGGGATGTCAACAGATGAGGGTCGGGGAGAAGGATAGTCACAACTATGATTCCAGACTTCATTATGATCTCTTGGTCATACCCTTAAGTTTGACCAACATACTAGTCATTATCCATTCTTGTAGGCAGTGGCAAAGGCATATATTATTGTTATTTTATTGCCTCATTATATACAACAGTACATGGGAGTCTCATCTGAGTTAGTTGGATGAGACATGTGGCATTGTGGACATATCAAAGGTCTTTCATTTGGACCATATGATAAGGACGCAGAGTGCATAGGAGGGGATCCAGATTCTGTTGGATCAGTTCACGGATATTTTAGCATGCATTTGGAGTGATGGAATTTCAATTTGGTGGTGGGATATTAGCATTCATCGAAGTGATAGATTGCTTCATATGATGAGGGTGATTGATTGGTTTGTGTCAATGATTGGTCTGCATCATTGTGGGGATGTTGTGAGAGGAGTTTTTGAGCCTTGTTCTATATGGCGAAGAAGATTTTTCATCATGATACCTAGGATCATGTCTTTCCTCGGATTGGTAGGCTTCAACGTCACCAAGATTCCTTGGTGAGACATGATCCATGATAGTGATTTTAGTCCTTTTAGGGATTTCATCTTAGGGGTCCAGGAGAGGAGAGTGTTGTCTAAGTATGGTGGTTAGATGGTTATGATCGAAGGGCTGCAACATTACTATAATAGTTCCTCTTAGAGATGAGCTTGAGACCCTGAGACTGCAGTGCTTGACAACTGATACATATGAGATAGCCATTTTTTTTCTTTCCGGAGTTTACTCTTGGGATGCTTAGGTTTGGTTTCTTGGAGGAGTGGTCCTCTAAGGAGTTGATCGATTTTTTGCAGCTTCTTATTGCATGTCTTATTATAGGCAATTAGGTGGATTCTTGTGTTATCACCTGGAAGACCATGGCTATGAGTAGAGGGTTCTTCACATCATACAGGTTAGTTTGGGACCCTGGTGACTTTACCACTTATAGGCCAGTCTGAGAGAGGTTCACATGGAGTGATTTTGTGGACGATGTGTTGAGAGGTTTTTGGATGATGCCTAGATGAAAGCAGTAGGCCAGGGGTGTTGGATTATTTGAGCTTTCCCCTTTGATACCTGGAGATTAGGTGTCACACACCCACTACGATGACTAAGAATTTTTTTTGTCTTTTCTTCGAGGGACAGAATCCTTGAATTTCTATGGGGCCTAGCGCAGACCATCCCTTCCCTTATCCTCCTCCAAGCGACCACAACATGGCCTTAGCGCAAGCGCCTTTCGAGACTCGCGAGTTGGAGAGTCAAGGCTCTCGACTCCTCTTTCTCCAAACGCCAATACCCGAAATGCGATACGGGTATGTCTCCCTCCTCACTAGTGCCTGCTACATATAACCGTAGGCTAGGATAAACACTAGCACTACTCACATCTTGCAACTTTGTGAGTTGGAGTGTTGAGCCCTCATGCTCCTCCTTCATGAATCCCCGAAACACGATAAGTCAACACTGGGTTGACTCTTTCCCAGACGACATGTGCCCACCACTTGTCACCCGCTTCCACCTTTCTCTGGGTGCTTGTTGTTACGCCACCTTTCAACCATGCGGTCCCCACCTAACAGATGTGCCATGTGTTCGCACGAGCCCTCGATGCTCGACACTTCGCGACTTCTGCAATCGAAAATAAATTCTTTCAACCTTTGAACCCCCGATACGCGATACCACGCAGAGGTTCTGATCCAACGATTCTCCCCTAGCTTGGATCCAATGACCATGATCACGTCACAATTTTGCCAATCGTGAGTTCGTGCAGTCCTACCCTTGACCACTCCAAGTCATGAGTCAACGAAATTCTACCCGACTTCCACGCTTCATGTGATGATGGATGGTTCTGAATACTTCGGGACTTTTAGGACGTTGTCGAGTCCACTCTCCTGCCTATGCAAAGGTTAAGATCGATGGTCAATAGAGCTCCATCAGATCCTTGGATCTACGGTCCTGGATCCCATTGCTACTTGCGAAGGTTGAAAGGGTTGAGGCGTTAATGCCTGCGCTCCTCCTCTATATCCATTGGTCTTGACAGATATGGGGTATTTCTGAAAGGATTCCAATCGTTCGTCTACCAAACGATGGGGTATTCTCTTTCAATAATTGGACTCGCTATCCTTTATGAGATTGAATCACGAAATTCAACCTCTCGGACCTTCAAACTCCCACGACTTCGAGAATTTAGAGAGCTACTCTTTATTTCATAAGGTTTCCAGACCCGGATCACATGAAACTTTAGACGGTTCTTGGGCAATTGTCCCTGATCTTAGTTGAGTATTTGGGTAAAGGTTCGGTATGGTTCCGAGGTTTATGGGGTAATTCCCGAGGAAGATTACTCTCGAGGAGCCTTCCCAGAGTATTACGAGAATCAAGCAAACAAGACGATTCTCGGTGGAGTGAACTCATGCCCCAGACTTAATCATTTGTACAGAAACCAACTATGGCATGTAAGTATACACATCCATCCATTATTTCCAGTCTAAAACACTAGACAATCATTCCACACAGAAATCATTATGGGCATATAAACATGAGCATGTATTCATGATATTCAATTCAAAATACAAGGCATAAAACACTTATTAGATCCACCAGGCGTGATGCAACTGCTAAGAGGGGTGCTCGTTTCCACCCAACTGTAGGCTCAGTGACTCCAAACGGATTTACTACTAGCCACCCCCGAGCTAGACCACGATGCTTTGAGATTCAATCTCCTACTTCCAGCTCAACGGAAGTCAAGGACGAAGGTTACTCTCCTTCTCCTGATACAAAAAAATAATCCAGGATGAAGGTTACTCTCCTTCTCCTATGTTCATAACTCCCTGTGTTTCCAGAGTTTCTCTGGTTCTCTTCCGCGATCCCTGTCGTGCGCGCTCTCTCTCTACCCTTTACCACACTTCCTCTCTTGCCCTTTTCTCTGCAAGATTGTGTGTGGCGTGAATTTCCCCATTCGTGGTCAAGTCTGAGAGATTTTACGGATGGACGGTTCACCCCCATCCCCTCATTAACTCTTGAGGAGCCTCCCCACCTACCAATCTGACGAAAAATCCATTCGAGGGTCAAAGAGTTGCTTTGGTCTTTGAGCAAGTAAAAACCAGTACGGTATTGGCTCGGTGGAAGTTAACGCAACCATTCTAGGTCCCTTCCACCACCTCTCTTTAGCCATCGTGGTCTCTTTTAGCAGATCCCCCTCCCAACAGTCATGCAACACATATTCATAACATAATTTACATTCATCGACCTTTTATACAAAGGTCCGTCAAATCAAGCATTCACATATTTGAGTTTGCCATAGTTCTTGGCCAATATAGTTATTTTTACAGACTGGGGGAAACATGGTGTTACAATTCCCTCCCCCTTAAAGGAACATCGTCCTCGATGTTCTATCTATCAATATGATGTGTATGTAAAGAAGTAAAAAAAATCGGATATGCCTCTTTCATGGCATCTTCCATTTCCCACGTAGCCTCATCTGGGCCAAAATGTTTCCACTGCACCTTGACTTGTGCAATGGTTCGGTTTCTGAGTGGGGTTTATTTTTTGTCCAGTATACATTGAGGTTCTGGCAGGAATTCTCCCTCCGGTTCCACCTGGATCACAGACCAGTCAATTATATGATTAGAATCGTGTACATATTTATTCAATAATGAAACATGGAAAACATTGTGTGCTTTTACTATGGGAGGAAGTGCTAGCCTATAGGCTACAGGTCCCACTCTATCTAGAACTTCAAAGGGTCCACAATACCGAGGTGCCAACTTGGCACAAGATCCCATCCTCAGGGAACTCTTCCTGGGCCTAACTTTGAGATATACGTGGTCTCCCATCTTGAATTCTCTTGGAGTTCTCTTTCGGTCGGCGTAACTTTTTTGTCTGTTCTGAGCGACCTTTAGATTTTGTTTTATCTGAATCACTTGTTGTTCCATTTCTTTCAACATGTAGGGTCCAATAGTAATTATGTTTATGGGATTACTCCAACTGACTGGAGTGTTGCACGGCCTACCGTAGAGGACTTCGAAAGGACTCATCTTCAGGGATTCTTGGTAGCCATTGTTGTAGGCGAATTCCACCAGTGGCAGGTAATCTTCCCACTTTTTGGGTTGATGCATTAGATGCATCCTTAGCATGTATTCTAATATTTGGTTTACTCTTTCCATCTTTCCATCGTTTTGAGGATGATAGGTTGTGCTAAACAGTAATTTGGTCTCCAGACCAACCATCAAGAATTTCCAAAAGTTGGAAGTAAATTTCGTGTCTCTGTCAGACACGATCTCTTTAGGCATACCATGTAGTCTGAATATCTCCTTCATGAATACGTTGGTGATGTCTATTTCCTTGCAAGTTGACTTGACAGGGATAAAATGAGAGGACTTGCTCAATTTATCCACCACTACCATGATGGTGTCATTCTGTTTGGTCGAGGTTGGTAATCCGGTGATGAAATCCATGGAGATGGTTTCCCATTTCCATTACAGGATTGGTAGAGGTTGTAATAATCCTACTGGGTGTCGGTGTTCTGCTTTAACCTGTTGGCATTCTATGCATTTGGCTAAGTACTCAACTATGTCTTTCTTCAATCCAGGCCAATAGAATTGTTTCCTGGTGGCTGTGATCATCTTCTGGTATCCTAGATGACCAGTATATGGTCTTTTATGTAGTTCATCCATTATGAAACTCTTCAAGTCATCACAATCTGGAATATACAATCTGTTTTTGTAAGTCAGCAGACCTCCATATATCATCTGCTAGCCTTCATACTTTATCCCTGTGGGTTCTTGCTCCAGGTACAAGGTCACGGTCTGGAAGAATGTGTCTGTTTCTTGTGCATTCCTAATTCTTTCCTTGACATTCGTCTCGTAGGTGCTCACCGCTGTCAAGTGAATTGTTTTCATACTTCTGCTAAGGGCATCAACCACCTTATTTTCCTTTCCTTTAATATGTTTGATTTCAAAATCAAACTCGTTAAGGAAGGCCATCCACCTAGCTTGTCTGGCATTGAGCTTTGGTTGGTTAAACAGATATCGCAATCCACAGTGGTCTGTCATAAGTACAAATTTCCTTCCCAGGAGGTAATGCCTCCACATTTTTAAGGCGTGCACTATGGCAGCCAGTTCTAGATCATGGGTCACATAGTTGACTTCATGATCATTCAATTTTTGGGATTCATACTAGACTACACTTCCTCCTTGCATAAGGACTCCTTCGAGCCCTTCCTTGCAGACATATGTGCACACGAGGAAGTCATATTCGAGATCGACGATCTTCAACATGGGTGCGTGGGTCAGTAGATGTTTTAGGGATTGAAATATTTCTTCACATTCTTGTGTCCATGTGAATTTAGCTCCCTTCTTCTGGAGGGCAGTGATTGGACAACCAATCTTGGAGAATCCTTTTATAAATCTCCTATAGTATCCTGCTAAGCCCAT
>ML794751.1:675599-694858 GCA_009831015.1 Picea engelmannii | reverse complement strand
TCTGCAATACTTTCTCATTTGAAGGGCTGATATTCATCTCACTGAGACAGGTTTTTGGATCCCTTGAAGGGTTATCCTTCTTCCTTCTTCACTTACACATTCTAAGGTTTTATGGTAACAGTCCAGTCTGGCTTTATATGTGGATAGCCAATCCATACCAATCAACAGGTCAGACGATCCTAGGGGTAGTATGTTAAGGGTTGCTTGGGTGGGGAATTCACCCATAGTGAATTGGCAAGCTAGTATGACCTCCGCTACCTTTCTTTTAGTGCCAGTGGCTAACTGTACCAACCATGTCTTGGCGTACTTATGTGGCTGTAATTTACACTTATCAACAACCTTAGGAGCTATATAACTCAAATTTGAACCAAGGTCAATTAGAATAGACACTAGATGGTTGGTGATCATACCTTCCATCTCCACCACTGAAGCTTGGTGGTCAACTTGTTTATTATCCAAGGCTGCATAAATTTGTGGCACACTCCTGGCCACGTCATTGACGGTGGTAGCTTCTTGAACGTTGTAAATTCTCCGACTGTTCTGTTGTTGGTGCGGGCAGTCCCTTAGTAGATGTTCTTCTCCACAACCCCAACATTTCAAGGGTTGTCTCTTTGGGTTATCAATCATTCCTGGGGTAGATCCAAAAGGTTTATTTCTGCTCTGGGAAGGAGAATTCTGTTGATGTACACTTCAGGTTGGGAAGCTCATCCTTGAGTCCTTTTTATAGTTTTTAAATCTTGGGGATTTAAACCCCTTTTTTTGGAATCCCAAACTATTCTTTTGCTTCCAGCCTTCACGAGGTTCTGTCCAATGCCCAAGCTGTTCATAACAATATCTTTCCTTTCAGATAGTATCTTCTAGGGTCTTTGGCTCGTCAAACTCAATCCTGTTCTAATAGTCCTTAGGTAGTCCACTGATGAATCGTTGCACCTTTGCCTTTTCCGCTTTTATATAGGGTACGTACCTCAACAACTCGAGGAATCTGCTGACATATTCCTCTATGGTGAGTTTCCCCAGCTTGAGTTCATAGAATTCTTTAGTCTTTTCGTCGAAATACTTTTCCGACAGATACTTCTTCCTGAAGTATTTCTCAAACCGTTCCCAACATAGGTCCTCTTCGTGAATCCCTTTTACATTCTTAAGGTCTTCCCACCAAATGGAAGCCTTTCCATTCAATTTGAAAGTGGCTACTCGGGCCTTCAAGTTTTCTGAGAAGTCATGGACTCTGAAATACTTCTTTAGTCCAAGCAGCTAGGCCTCCACTTCCTCCCCCTTCTTTATTTCACTGTCGAAAGAGGGTGGTTTGGCCTTCTTGAATTCTTTGAGATTATGAATTTTGGAATGATTTCGCTTCTTCCGTTTTCTTCAGGAATAAGAACTATTTCTACTACTAGAAGATCCCTCCGAGTCGCCAATTTCCTTTCCAGAGGAATCATCCAACGCTTGTCCCTTATCTCTAGGGTGGATCTTTCTCGAGGTGCTCTTCCCAGTGTGTCCACTTAAAAGACCACATTTCTGCATCTTAGGTGGACTTCGACTTTTCTTTGTCTGTCGTTGGTCCGCGTGACTAGTGTCAGGTCCATGCTACAATTGTCTTTGTATGCTAGATAAACTCTGCAACAAGACTGCATTAATTTCCGTTTTCTTCTCTTGCTCTTTTATCAACCTCTCATTGTTGGCCTTGCAGCTCTGTAGTTCGACCATGAGGCTCGTCACAGTCTCAGCTAGATCTAGAGGGGTCTCTACCGCTCTCCTTTCGTCGGACTCTTCATCTCTATTGTGGGAGCCATCCCTCACTTCGTGGTGCATCACCATTCTATGCGTCTGCAGTTTCCCGTGGTTGATCATCCGCTTGTGTGCAGGAAAAACACTTGTTGTTAGTCAATATTTATATTCTTTCATAACCAGCGCATAATTCATATTTTTAAAATGCATACACACAATAGGAATTTTCATTCTTAACTTCGACTTTTGATAAAGGGGGTTAAGATAGAGGGTTACTCCTTTTAAGAGTACTTCAAATGGAGTTTCTGCGCAACTCGTCCATGAGCCCAAGCAGGCCAAGTGTTGTAACCATGCTCTGATACCAATTTGTCACACACCCACTATGGTGACATGGAATTTTTTTTGTCTTTTCTTCGAGGGACAAAATCCTTGAATTTCTACGGGGCCTAGCGCAGACCATCCCTTCCCTTATCCTCCTCCAAGAGACCACAACCTAGCCTTAGTGCAAGCACCTTTCACAACTCATGAGTTGGAGAGTCAAGGCTCTCGACTCCTCTTTCTCCAAATGTCGATACCCGAAATGCGATATGGGTATGGCTCCCTCCTCGGTAGCGCTTGCTATATATAACCGTAGGCTAGGCTAAACACTAGCACTACTTGCATCTCACGACTTCGCGAGTTGGAGTGTTGAGCCCTCGTGCTCCTCCTTCGTGAATCCCCGAAACACGATAAGTCAACAATGGGTTGACTCTTTCCTAGGCAACATGTGTCCACCACCTGTCACCCGCTTCCACCTTTCCCTAGGCGCTTGTTGTTACGCCACCTGTCAACCACACAGTCCCCACCTAACGGATGTGCCACGCGTTTGCACGAGCCCTCGATTCTCGACACTTCGCAACTTCTGCAGTCGAAAAGAAATTCTTTCAACCTTTGAACCCCCAATACGCGATACCAAGCGGAGGTTCTGATCCAATGGTTCTCCCGTGGCTTGGATCCAACGACCACAATCACGTCGCGAATTCATGAATCGTGAGTTCGTGCAGTCCTACCCTTGACCACTCCAAGTCGCAAGTCATCGAAATGCTACCCGACTGCCACGCATCCTATGTCGATGGACGGTTCCGAATACTTCGGGACTTTCAGGACATCGTCGAGTCCACTCTCCTGCCTATGCAAAGGTTAAGATCGACGGTCAATAGACAATAGAGCTCCGTCAGATCCTTGGATATATAGTCCTGGATCCCATCGCTACTTGTGAACACTGAAAGGATCGAAGTGTTAATGCCTGTGCTCCTCCTCTAGATCCATCGGTCTTGACCGTTCGTCTACCAAACGATGGGGTATTCTCTTTCGATAATTGGACTCGCTATCCTTTCTAAGCTTGAATCATGAAATTCAACCTCTCGGAGCTTCAAACTCCCATGACTCTGAGACCTTAGAGAGCTACTCTTTCTTGCATAAGGTTTCCAGACCCGGATCGCATGAACCTTCAGACAGTTCTTGGGAAATTGTCCCTGATCTTAATCGAGTCTCTGGGTAAAGGTTAGGTATGGTTCCAAGGTTTATGGGGTAATTCCCGGGGAAGAGTACTCTCGATGAGCATTCCCAGAGTATTACGAGAATCAAGAAAACAAGACAATTCTCGGTGAAGCAAACTCATGCCCCAGACTTAATCATTTGTACAGAAACCAACTATGGCATGTAAGTATACACATGCATCCATTATTTCCAGTCTAAAACACCAGGCAATCATTCCACACAGAAATCATTATGGGCATATAAACATGAGCATGTATTCATGATATTCAATTCAAAATACAAGACATAAAACACTTATCAGATCCACCTGGGCGTGATGCAACTACTGAGAGGGGTGCTCGTTTCCACCTAACCGTAGGCTCAGTGACTCCAAACGAATTTACCACTAGCTACCCCCGAGCTAGACCACGATGTTTTGAGATTCAGTCTCCTACTTCCAGCTCAACAGAAGTCAAGGATGAAGGTTACTCTCCTTCTCCCAATACAGAAAAATAATCTAGGATGAAGGTTACTCTCCTTCTCCTATGTTCATAACTCCCTGTGTTTCCAGAGTTTCTCCGGTTCTCTTCCGCGATCCCTGTCACTCGCACTCTCTCTCTACCCTTTACCACACTTCCTCTCTTGCCTTTTTCTCTGCAAGATTGCGTGTGGCGCGAATTTCCCCGTCCGTGGTCAAGTCTGAGAGCTTTTACGAATGGGTGGTTCACCCCCATCCCCTCATTAACTCTTGAGGAGCCTGCCCACCTACCAATCTGACGAAAAATCCATTCCAGGGTCAGAGAGTTGCTTTGGTCTTTGAGAAAGTAAAAACCAGTACAATACTGGCTCGGTGGAAGTTAACACAACCATTCCAGGTCCCTTCAACCACCTCTCATTAGCCATCATGGTATTTTTTAGCACATACCCCTCCCAGCAATCATGCAACACATATTCATAACATAATTTACATTCATCGATCTTTTATACAAAGGTCCATCAAATCAAACATTCACATCTTTGAGTTTGCCATAGTTCTTGGCCAATATAGTTATTTTTACAGACTGGGGGAAACAGGGTGTTACATTAGATGTCGTTGCTTCCCTATCCGTTTGTGACCACATATACTTCTCCGAGATGTATGGTTTTAGAGTTGGTTTGGTTGACTTCACTGAGATACATTGGCAAGATATGATCCTTGATATTGGGGACAATTATTTGAGGCATTACAACTTATGGATGCAGGAGTGGAGGATGCAGTCTAGGTAGGAGGATCATATATTTATGATCAAAGTGGCACAACATCAACATGATGGATCCTTTCTGGTGATAGCATAGTACCCTCGGATTTTATGGGTTGACATTTTGGCAGCTGGTACAGATGGGAGAGCCAATTGTTACTTTTAGAAGGCCCCTTGTGTAAGTACATTGCAGGGAAGTATTGTGGGCAGTAGGTGCTCCGCATCTTTCATATTGGTTTGGGACCCAGGGATCATTATTAGTTTTAGTTTGGTTCAGTTTGTTATTCCTATGGATGTGATGGCATTGCTTAAGGACAAGCAATCTTTGGGAAGGGAGGACTATCATGTCCCCATTTTTGGGTTCCCATGTTCTGTAGTTGGAGATGACTTATGAGGCTTGTCAGTGAAGAAAAAGGGACCTGAGGGGTTTATTTGATGTCACCTAGATAGGAGATGTTATGTTTCTAAAGTGACATTTAATTATAAGATAATAAAGTAACTTTTAGATTAATAGTTGCTAAACATTAGTAAAGTGACTTTAATCAATAAGTGAAAATTAAAAAGGGGGAATAAGGGTCGTGTTTGATTTAGTTGAAAGGGGAAAGTTCTAGAAGGGCATGGAGGAAGAATAAAAGGAGGGGTAGCACTTCACTTTGGATTATGTTTTGGATTGATCTCTTTGGAGTGCTCTTGGAGCCAAGGTTTTCGTTAGGGTTTTGTCAAAAACCTTCCATTGTAGTTTAGTTTTAGCAGTGCAATATCCACCCTGGCTAGATAAGGAGGAGGATCCATCTTGGATCTTCATTGGAGTTTCATCTTGATTTGACTTTAGTTTGAGGAGTAGCAGTTTGCTTGGAGAGGTTGTGGAACTTGGAGGGTTTGATCTCATCTCTTGAGGAGGCCATGGCATGATTCCATGTTTTTGGATTGATATTGTGTGTTTTCATAGTTGTATTGTAGCTACCATAGCAACCAATAGAATTGTATTTTCTTGGGTTCTCCTCCATAATAAAATGCCAATATTGTCTCTTCAATTTATGTTTACTTATGTTGCAATACAATACATTTGACGAAATGTCTACATGCAAACTATTTGTGAAAGTTGTAAACCAATTTGTGGCATTATAAGTATATGTGATGCAAATTGTTTAACAAAATCACACAACTAGAACAAGTACACATTGTGCAACAAACATAATATCTTAGTCTATTTCTATTAGGGATATTACAACGACATATTGTTTATCAAATTGTCCTTCAAACCATTGTAAAAAAAAAATGCATCACCAAAATCCCTACACAAAATTATTGTGGATTTGAACATATCATCTATAATTAGTAACAGGGAGCATACAAGAAACATATTCTCATTCCAAATTTTCTCTCTTCTTAATTCTTATTTTATTTAGTGAATCAATTCAAAATCCAAGTAATTGAAGCCTTGGGCAAGATTTGAATCCCTTACCAGATGCCACTTGCACCCCATATTTGTAGATCTCTAAAACCTACTTCTAACCTATAATCTCCCTACCATTTATTATTCCCTCTTCCTCTTTGTTGGAAATAGCTTGTTCATGCTAGTTTATTCTTTCAAGTTCTTAACCATGATCCCTGAACTTATAGGGAGGGAGCAACTTCACTTGGACCAAAATGGAGGGGGCGCAGAGCTTGAACCAAACCCCCTCTATTTATGCAACACCTCATGTGGTAACACAAGATCATCAAATCGTTGACTGGATCTGATATTTTTTTTTAAACCCCTATTAAATCCAAATAAGTAGGATGCCCCTACTCTTTCTTCTTAGGAATTCCCCAACCTTTCTAAAGTAATAAATCCAACTTGCATGCCAATTAAGCTCATTAACCTTGTTTCTAGTCATTTCATTTCACATGTAATTCTTTTCACTAACACATCATCACAAATACTTTATATTGATCATACTAATCCTAATTTTCTCGAACTTCACCAACCCAAACCAAGCAACCAAAAATCACAACCCATCAAATTTAACCCTTATTCAATAATAACAATTTGATTTTAAAATTCTAGAACCAAAGGTCACAACCCATAGAATTTAACCAATTTGATTTTCAAATTCTAGAAATGGGAAGTTGTATTGAGTTTATCAACAAAATTTTAGAATGTTCTCATGATCTTTTACGAGAATAGTCTATTCTCGATGATTCCCTACTTTGTTATTATTCAAAGACAATTCTTTGATCCATTGGAATTTTGAGTTATATATCAAAAGAATCTTTAATGAAAAATGTGTTGGCCTTACCAAATTTGTTAGAGGGTTGACTTGAAACAAATATTAAACTTTATCGATAAAGACAGCTTTACGATGCTCATTGCAATAATTATTATTATATTATGTTGTATATATGCATAACATAACCCACCCATTCATTATTTTACAACCTTATTTTAGGCAAAGTTAGGCCACCCAAACTTTTATGCGAATTGAGTTGGCGTATGGTCAAAGATATGCTCAAGGGTTTTATGAAGAGTTCCAAAGTTCCCAAAATCTTTTTTATATATATTAAAAAAACACACACAAACTTCTTCTTACCTTATTTTGCATATTCATTTACTAATATTTTTGGATGTTTACATTTATTTATTTCAGAAATAAAATACAATATTTTGAATGTGTATGTTTTCACATTAATCATAATTACTTTATTGTGTAAACAATTTTGAATTTCAAAATTGTGAACACAATTTATCTCTAAATTTTTTAGAGACAATTATATTAATATTATTTCATGTTTAAACATTTTCATATGCATATAAAAACAATATCTATACTTTTTAAATAATAAAATATAATTCCTCTATATCTACAGGTATATCTCACTTAAAAAAAAATCATCTTGATAAAGTGAGAGTTGACTATATATCCATAGAGAGGTGGTAAAAACATTTTATGTTGAATTTATTATTAGTGTGGATTCTCACTCAATTTTAAGTGAACTTTAAAGATTAAGATAGGTAATATTTTCAAATTTCTTCATTCATTTTTAGAAGAGTTTAGTTTTTGTTTTTTTTACATTTTGCAAAATATTTAAAAATAAAAATAAACTGTGTTTATTTGTGTTTTGGGTTTTTTCTTACTTAAGTTTTATAGGCATAATCTTATCTTTTTATTTCACCCAGTAACTTGCAGATGCTTAATAGTGCATTGGGATAACTCTGAAGCATGATGTAAGTGTTTCAACATCAACAACATTGTCTGAGCATAGTGCTAACGAAAGGAAATATTCTTCCGTTCTATCTCTATCCTTGCTCCATCCATGTTCCCTCTCCATCTTTTGAAGGATTGGGTCTCTATCACTGGAGTTCCACAAGAGAGCTAGCTCCTATAAAGTGTTAGGTAGGAAGTTGATTATAAGGGAGTTTAGTTTGGGTTTGAGGAAAGAGGCCTACAAAAAAAGAAAGGAAGGCCTATCAAGTGTAAGGTCATAAGGAAGAGCATACAATAGGTCATTGATGTTTCTAAACTCAGGTTTGAGGGGATAAGTTGATGGATATAACATGAACTCTTAGCTATCGACCTATTTTATCAATTCTTGGGTAAAAAAACAAAGATGTTAACCTTGGTATATAGGGCCAAGGGAAAATGTACATAAGGCTAGAGAAGAAGTTATCTTTCTTTCAATCATTTTGATAACAATATTTTATAATAATAAAAACATAATTTATTCGATATCCCACTTTGTAATAGGCACTTTTCTAGGTGATTTAGACAATCTTTTAAGAACGTATTAAATAAAGTAAACCCTTGCAACAACTTCTAAAGAATATATTAAGATCTTCACAAATCTAAGTACATAGAAAATTCAATAATATGGAGTGCAAAAATCTCCTAAGTCACCTATTAATGAATCCCTATCGAGTTTAAGGTCACATGGAAGTGTATACATTAGGTCATCAATGCTGTAAAGTTAGGGTTGAGGAAAGAAATTTACGGATATAATATAAACCCTTAGTTAATAACCTATTTTATCAACCTTTAGGTAACAAAGCAAAGACGCCAACCTAAATATCTATGACTGAAGAAAAAAAGTACAAAAGATCAAAGAAAATGTCTGCATATTAAATAAAGTGAAACCCTCACAACAACTTCTAGAGAATCTATTGAGATCTTCACAAATCTAAGTACATAGAAAATTCAACAATATGGAGTACAAAAATCTCCTAACTCACCTATGTTTTAATGAATCCCTATCGAGTTTAAGGTCATAAGGAAGCTTATACAGTAGGTCATCAATGCTTTAAAGTTAGGGTTGAGGAAACAAGTTGATGGATATAACATAAACCCTTAGTTAATAACCTATTTTATCAATCTTTAGGTAACAAAGCAAAGAAGTCGACCTCGATATTTATGATTGTAGAGAAAAAGTACAAAAAATTAGAGAAAATGTCTTCTTTTTTAATCATTTTGATAACAATATTTTATAAAAAAAGTAAAAGTCATTCAATAGTCAACTTTGTATTAGGCATTTTTTTGAGGGATTAAAACATTATTGTAAGTACAAACTGAATAAAATGAAACTCTCACAATAACTTCTAAAAAATCTATTAAAATCTTCACAAATCTAAGTTTGTTGAAATCTTCACAAATCTAACCACACAGACCATTCATCGATATGAAGTGCTAAAATCGTTTAGCTCACGTATCTTTTAATCAAGGCATCGTGATAAAAAGTAAGCCCACACATCTATCATATTTTGGTGGTAGAAACAAATATAAGTTACTTCAGATTTATATGCAATACAATTAAAATGTCAATTTTTTTCCCATCATATGAGATACAATTAAAGTTTTAATTTCTTTTTTTTCCTATTATTTTAATGATACATTTTTTGTGATAAAAAAACATTATGAATTTTAACTTTGATACTATGTTAGAACTTAGGAAATAAATCACAAGCATAAGTTCAAAGACATAAAATTATGAATTTGTTATCAATATGTGTATTAATGTACAAAGTGTGATATGTGTATCTTTATATTATTTAATCTATAACATTTTGAATGGTGATTTACAATTAAAATCCCTAATCTTAGTAAATTATTCTAACATATTAGAATTTCCTAATACTAAGGTCATAATATTCTATGTAAATATAAATTACATCTAATATTTATCTTTAGATGTTGAATATACTTTTTAATATGTACAACTAATAGATATATTTATGCTAAAGGTATTTTTTAAATGTGGTTGTATTCCTAAAAAACGGTCGTTGCATTGGAACTAGTATGTGTATGAATATTGTTATCCAAAATATCCATCAATCCATTGTAAAAAATATGTCCACCATCAAAATCCTCATGCATGATCATTATGAATTTGAACATGTTGTCCATTATTAGTAACAAGGAGCATATGACAAACATATTTTCATTCCAAATTTTCTCTCTTCTTGATTGTTGGATTCTTCAGTGAATCAATTCCATAACCAAATAGTTGAATCCTTTGGCCTAGTTTAAGTCCTTTAGTATATGCCACTTGCACCCATATCTTCAAACCTCCAAAACCTACTCTTGACCTGCAAGCTCCCTGCCATTTATTATTCTCCCTCCCTCTTACATTCCATTTCATTTCATTTGCAGTTCATTTCACTCACATATCATCACATACTCTATAATGATCGTGTTAACTAAAAATATTACAATATTGACCCTGGTTCTCCTGGACTTTGCCAACCATGAGCCAAGCAACTAAATCTCACCACCCATTAAATTTGTCCCTCTTTGAGAGTAGCAATCTAATTTTTAAATTCTAAAAGTTAAAAGGTGGAAACTTCTTGCCATAAATTACAATTTTAAAATGTTTTCATGGTATTTTAGGAAATAAATGTAACAATTAATTATCAATGATACCCTATTTTGTTATTTTCCAAAAACAATTTTTAGATCCATAAATTCTTAAGTTTGTAAAAAAAATAATCTTTACATATAAACATATTCAATACCTTGTCAAATTTGTAAAAAAAGTCTACTTACAACAAATATTAAACTAAATATATTCAAGACCTTGTCAAATTTGTTTTTCAACGAGAAATTATCTCGATATATATTAGAGATATATATCATTTACATTCACTGTATCCAGTCTAGCACAACAGCCATTACAAATTTCGTCCCGGAGACCCAGCAGGGTTTGACCTCGAGACCTCCTCCCGACGTCCTTGTCAAATTTGTTAAAAAGTCTACTTACAACAAATATTAAACTAAATATATTCCAGACCTTGTCAAATTTGTAAGAAGTTCTACTTACAACAAATATTAAACTAAATATATTCAAAACCTTGTCAAATTTGTAAGAAGTTCTACTTATAACAAATATTAAACTAAATATATTCAAGAACTTGTCAAATTTGTAAGAAGGTCTACTTACAACAAATATTAAACTTTAGCAATGAAAATCTAGCTTTACAATATTCATTATAATTATTAAATTCAACCATTTAACAATGAAAATGTAACTTTACAATATTCATTATAACTATTAAATTTAATCATTTAATAATAATTCACCCCTCCAAGAAATGGGTGAATATGATAATGTTATTTCATGTTTCAATATACACATGACCAACATTTACAAATGCATATAAAAACTATATATATACTTTTTATATAATATAAGATAATTAATCTAAATCTACATGTATATCCCACTTAAAAAATAAACCATTCCATCTTGGTAAAGTGGGTAACAAGGGGAATTTAGATCCATAGCCCTGCTTGTGAATTTAGATCCATAGCCCTTTGTAACCTGGCTTATAAAGTGATAGAAAAACTAATTGGAATTAGATTGAAACCTCTATTGTGAAAAGTCTTATCTTTAGAGTAGTTTGGCTTCTTAAATGACAAACAAATTTTGGATGTTGTTGGGGTTGCTTAAGAATGTATACACAACATTAAAATAAAAAAGATGAAAGCACTAGTTTTAAAGTTGAATTTGCAGAAAGCGTATGACTATATTAATTGGGATTTCCTTAGGTTAATTATTTTAAAGTCTGGCATTGGCCTAAAGACCACAAATTGGATCATGAGCGCTGTGTGATCACTACAAATTTTGCAATTCTGGTAAATGGGGGGGTCTACCTCTTTTCTCAAAATTGGGCTCAGGATAAGACAAGGTTCTCTCTTTTCCCCTTTACTCTTTATCTTAGTCATGGAAGGACTGAGTCTTTTACTTAAACAGGCACACTCCAAGGGTAAAATTTCGGGAGTTAAGATCTCTAGGCTTATTCAGATTTTCATTCTCTTGTTCGTGGATGACATTCTAATAGTGAACAAAGAACGAGTTTCATAATGGGAGGAAATTGCAACAATAATTTATGTGTTCTACAAGGCGACGGGGATGGTTATAAACCATTTTAAATCCTCCCTCCATCACTCGGGTATGGATGACCAGGATCTGATTCCTTACAAAGTCTTGTTTCCATTTAATTTTATTGAGTTGGATGCAGGATTCCGCTATTTGGGTTTTTTTCTTAAGCCAGTAAATTACAGGGTGATGGATTGGAGATGGCTTCTGCAAAAATTTGAAAAACGATTTGGGAACTGGTGCCATTGATGGTTGAACTTGGGGGGGAGATATGTGCTGGTAAAATCTATTCTGGAAAGTCTCCCAGTTTATTGGTTAGCGATTGGGAACACCTCGGTCTCAATCCTTAATAAGATTAGACAATTGATGTATGGGTTCTTATGGTTGGGATGTAGGGAGACTGATCGTATTCATTTATGCAATTGAGAGGATCTGGCGAAGCCTAAAAGCTACGACAGGTGGGGCTTCAAGCATCTAAATTGGTTTAGTAAAGTGTTGGCGGAAAATACTTTGTGGTGATGATTAATGAATGAAGGGCTATGGAAGACGATCATTCTGGACAAATATGTCTAGCCCCACACGGTGCAATCCTGGCTAAGGAAACCTTACACGAGTATTCCAAGAGCTTTGAGTTCTTGGCGGTGTCTCAACAAAGTGCTACAGGTGATGTCACATTGGACTATTTGGAAACCAGACTCATGAATCTCCATTCACCTTGGGGAAGGCGCAGTTATGGGATTGGGTAATCAAGTTTTCCTTTCCAGTGGTATCTTAAGCACTTTAAGGTAACGGGGCCTCCACTTCCTATTCCAATCGGTAAATAAGGATGACCAACAAGAAGATGTTAACCAGTGGAAATTGGCCAGGGAGTTGGGCTTGATTGGTATGGAGGGTGATGAATGAGAGGGATAATGTAAAGCTATAACACACAAAGTTATTCAGATAATTGATTCTCCAGATGAGCTTGTATGGATTGGGACTTCACCCTCAGGGGATTTGACAACAAAAAAGGCATATGATGCCATTGCAACGAAAATATGGACAAGAAGTACAAAATGGTGGCACACTTATCTTTGGCATTGGGAGTTGAAATATAAAATGAAAGTGTTCACCTAGTTGTTGATGGAGAACAAGGCTCTCTCGTGAGATAACCTACAAAGAAGAGGGTGGCAGGGGCTAGGCTTATGTGTACTATGCAGGAATGACATCGAATCGAACCACCATCTATGGACACACTGCTTGTTCACCCATCAGGTTTGGACAGGGGTGCTGGCAACACATAAGATAAACACAATCTAGCCTCTAGGAGTTTACAGGAGTCCTTCAAGGTATGGAGTCAAAAGAAACTACAATGGATTACGCTACCATCTATTATCAATTGGTATATTTGGATGGAAAGAAACTTAGTGCTCTTTGAGGGAAGATAGGCCTCTGCAACTGCGGTGATCTTTAAAACCTTGGGATAGACCCAGATTACAAAGAAGAAGATACTTCCTACCTTAAAAATAAAACAACCACCCAATATATCTTTTAATAGACCTATTGGATGGTTTGACGGGCCTCGCAAGGACATGGACACATTAACGTAGTAGGTGGAGTTATCAGAGTAACTAGTCAAACAAGTTATAGATGGATGCTCAATTGTGGGGCAGACACAAACAATAAAGAAGAGCTCTTAGGACTTTGGGTCATGCTCACCTTGGCCATCCGTCTACACATTTATGATTTACAAGTGGTTGGCGACTCAAAACTCGTAATACACTGACAGAACAATCAAGTTGACCTCCAGGCCATGGGCCTACATTTTTGGAAGAAGCGGATTGAGTCTCTCATTATGGAATTCTTAGCCATCGAGTTTATACAATCCTTTAGAGAATTCAATCAAGAGGAAGACAACCTCTCAAAACATGCCTTGGGTCTCCAGGAAGGGATGCTGAAATTTTATCAGATGGAGGATGGACAAGAAGGTCCATCTCTCTTCCTCTTGCTCTACTGAGGCTTTTTGTTGTTTGTAGGATGCCCAGATGCTCAAGAATCAGTTACTTGTAGGAGGAGTAATTAGGAAGTGTGATGTTGACAACAATATTCTCTTTTCTGGCTAGATGAAGACTATTACTGAAGTGGTTATTGATCAGATGAATAAAAGACCAAAATTTTGTGTCAGGAAAAGACCATTCTCCCCCTCTTTAGCTTTTTGTCCACATTTTCAAATATGCTGAGAAGACCAGCAAGTTAAAAGATGTAAATTGTTGTTTTTATGGTGTGAAAGGGTTGTGATGTCTCCAGCTCGGATTTTTCAGCTCGGATTTTTTCTATAACTGAGAGGTTACTCCTTTTATATACTTTAATATAAAATGTGAAAGTTTCAATTGGAAAAAAGTGGGAATTACCTATTTCTACTTTAGGGAATAACACATTTCGGATATTGATTCAAACCTTTTAATAAACCATTCCATCGTGGTAAAGTGGGAATTAACTATTTCTACTTTAGGGAATAACACATTTTGAATATTGATTTAAACTTAAAAGTAAAAGATATTGATGAGGTTAATAGGTAAAAACACGTTTACCTTGAATTTATTATTGTGGGGTCTGCTCACTTTAAGTACCTTAGTTCATATTTTCATCTATTCATCTATGTTCATATATTTTTAATCGAGTTTTTTTTTAACAATATTTTAATAAAAAAATAGAATTTGTTCAATTATATTTTGAGGCTTTTTCTCTAATATTTATAAATATAATCTTACTTGTTTATTTTACTTAATGAGTTGTAACAATTTAGCAATGCATTAGGATTTTCTAAGACATGACAAAATAGTTTTAGCACTAACAATATTATCTAAGAAAATGAACTAGCAAAGGGAAAGATTCCTCCATTTTATCTCCATCCTTCATCCATTCCTTGTTCTCTATTTTTCTTTTGAAGAATTAGGTCTCTATCTATTGTAAGAGAGTTTCACACAAGAGTTATCTATTATAAAGCATTAGGTGGGAATTTGATTGTAAGGAAGTTTAGCTTTGAGTTTGTGGAGGGTGGTTTACAAAGAAAGAAATGATGCTCTGTCAACTTTAAGGTCATAAGGGGGCTCATGTGTTAGGTCATATACACTTTTAAAGTCGAGTTTGAGGGAATAAATTGATGGTATAACATGAACTCTTAGCTAACAACTTACCTTATCAGCATTTGAGTAAGAAAACAAAGAAGTCAACCTTGATATCTAGGGTCAAGGAAAGAAGTACAAAAGATCTCAAAGAAGAAGTCATCTTTCTCTCAATCATTTTGGTAACAATATTTAAAAAAAATAATCTGATCAATATACAACTT
Source organism: Picea engelmannii (assembly GCA_009831015.1). Classification (NCBI taxonomy): domain Eukaryota; kingdom Viridiplantae; phylum Streptophyta; class Pinopsida; order Pinales; family Pinaceae; genus Picea; species Picea engelmannii. The sequence continues at coordinate 679,699 of ML794751.1, read as the reverse complement.
TTTAATACACAATTGTTTTTGGAAGGTGATTGAGACAATCTTTTAAATACATATTGAATAGAGTAAAACCCCCTCACAAAAACATCCAAAGAATCTAATGGGTTGTTCATGAAACTATATATGTAGACAAATCGACAATATGGGATACTAAGAGTTCTCAAGTCATTTAATATTTTTTAATGAAAGTCATTTATGATTAAAAATATGCCCCTACCTCCATCATATCTTGGTAGAAGTATATGGTACTTTAGATTTATATCACTTATCTTTTAATGAAACTTATCCATGGTTGAAGGTACACCCTTACCTCCATCATATCTTGGTAGAAGCAAGTATATGGTACTTTAGACTTATATCACTTATCTTTTAATGAAAGTCATCCATGACTAAAGATATGGCCTTACCTCCATCATATCTGGGTAGAAGTATATGGTACTTTACACTTATATCACTTATGTTTTAATTAAAATCATCCATGATTAAAGATATGCTCCTACCTCCATCATATCTTGGTAGAAATAAGCATATGGTACTTTAGACTTATATCACTTATCTTTTAATGAAAATCATCTGTGATTAAAGATACACCCATACCTCCATCATATCTCGGTAGAATTGAGTATATGGTACTTTAAACTTATATCATTTATCTTTTAATGGAAGCCATCTATGATTAAAGATACGCCTCTATCTCTATCATATTTTGGTAGACGTAAGTATATGGTACTTTAAACTTATATGTAGTACAATTAAAGTCTTAGTTTCATTTTAGCATTATATTGTTGATGTATTTTAATTGATGAAAATAATCATTATGAATGTATATTTAATTTTATTATAAATAAAATAAATGGATACTAATAAATTTGGTTTGTAAATGTTCTAATAATGAATACATACACATTTGTTAGGTTGGAGTTTAATTGTTCTTACAACTTTGATTGATATATACGATCTTCATAATAATGAATACCTACACATTTGTTAGGTTAGAGTTTGGTTGTTCTTACAACTTTGATTGACATATGAGATCTTCTTATTAAAATTAAAGAATCACCCAATTTTGTATTTTTTGTGCATTGTTCATTGGAGTAATATAGTTTCACTCCATAAAGAAGAAGAGAACAAATTGGGATATGTTATGTTATATTTTTACAAGTTGTAATAAATTAGATCAATCTTACAGTCAATTTCGTGATTAAAAAAATAAAAAAAAATACTCGATGCTTCTATCAATTATTTAAATAGTCATTTAAACTAGAAATCCTAGTTTAGATAATCCTTTAAACTATAAATCCTAGTTTTATGAATGTTGTAGCATCTTCCTGTAAGTTGACAAATTGTTCTTTGATCACAACATGGTCACTATAATGTTGATCTTGAATCCTTAGTTAGATATTTAAGCATACAATTCGGTGTCGTAATTTCCATTTTTATGTAAAAAATATATGTTTTGAAAACTATCAAGGACCAAGATAATTTGGTAGCAAATAAATTTCATTTCCAAGTAACCTTTTACATTGAATTCAACCAAATTTTAAAATAAAATTTCACCATAATTCAAATTTCATACATATTATAACTCCGTCTCATTCTAAATTAACCCAAAAATTAATCAAAATTCCAAATTCATCAAAACCATAACTTTCTTAAATAATCAAATTCCAATCTAATTCCAATCTAAGAAAGAAAAGGGCTACCAAATTAAACTGCTCCAACTATCAATAACCATCCAACACTATACTAATCAAATATTTATGATCCAAACTATTAAATAAGTAATGCTGGTACATACGAATTGCCTGGTCAACCTCTAAAAGGATAAGTACAAACTATTTTGTATTTCATGATTAATTAATTCTATAAGCAAACAACATTTAAAGACAAAAAGAACTTTGATGGAAAGTATTATGTCATTGTCCTACTAATAATTTATAGATATGATTTAAGAGTAGAAAATGATATTTAATAAAATTGCATTGACTTCTTTACAATGAAAGAGATCGCTATAAGAATATCAAATCATAAACTAACAAATGATACGAAGGGGGAGGGGGCAAAATGAAGGTAGGTGATATGATGATGGAAGCATATTATGGAAAGGTTGATGGGAAATTGGGACCTCATTTATTTATTATGGTTATAAACTATCTATACTATTTATTTATTATGGTTAAAAAGTGAACTTGGATCTTCTTATATTTTTATTTATTATGGTTAAAAACTGAACTTGGATCTTCTTATATTATTTATTTATTAAGGTTAAAATTGTTTATATCATTTATTTATTAAGGTTAAAATTACTTAATTTTTAAGAGGGAGTGGAATTTGAGAAGTTTTTATTAAATGGTATCAACTATTTATATAAGATAGAATTTTAATTTAGTTTTGAAGGTGTAAATTCAATTTTTATTTAATGTTTATGATGAGTTTTATTAATTAATAAAATTTTTGTGTAAGTATATTGATTTATGAAGAGTAAAAAATAGTGTTTTTGAGGATTTGAAAATTGATAGGAGTAATTATAACTCTCCACTTTCACCAACAAACCTAAAAGCTAGAATCACTTTTAAATTGTCTTTCTTAAAGTACTTCCAAAAGGGAGATGTAGATGGCTCAAACATTGAAATGTCGACAAATATCCCAACCCTTCCATTTGAGGTGAGTTATGTCAACATGGATTTGATGATGCCAAAAGAGACATAGTCTAATGTACATGCTATTATAATTAAAAACTCCTTGGGGGATGAAGAGGAAACGCAAATCAAACAACTCATATTTGGAAAAAAATTCTTCTATATATTATAGGAAGAACGACAATTGGTTTTTATCAAAGTTTCCACCAACCTTAAACCACTTGACTAAGTGAAAAAATATCATGAAAAAAAATGAAGAAAATAAAAGTATGTTAACATTCATAATTTCTAGATACAAGACATAGTGATGAGCATCAATGTAAAACAATGAGATTGGAACATGATCTTGACTTTCATAGTTATAATTAGATATTTAAACTCAACAAATAAGAATAAAAGTTCAATACTAAACTTTGGATCTTGACCCACAAGAGCCAAAGATTGAAAATAAGACTCCAAGACAAATAATTGTGATAATTATGCATCTAAATGCTCTTTTGGTAATATAATTCCTAGAATTTTTTTTACAAGAAACTCACATTAATAATTGCTAATTTTAATTTTTTTTATGTTATATAATAAGGATGAGATATATACACACATAGAAATTGAACAATCAAATCATTACATAAAAGACCTCGTGTTGTATAATAAAAAGATCTCATATATCAAATTGATGTCTACTATATGGTAACTTTAAATTATATTATTATTATTAAAAATAAATTTTATTAATTTATAATGTTTTTATACTATCCCAAAACTTGATAATATATCGCCAACCATAATTGCTTATTGCTTAGATTCCCAAACTCAGATTTGATATTCAATATTGAGCATTATAGAGAACTATGAATTTTGTCAACCAAAACCATGCAGTGGCTTACTTGCTTTACAATAATTTTATTGGAGCAACCTACATCTAAGTGCTTATTCAAAACATTCATAAAGATTTTAACAATGCTAATTGTTTAGATTCTTTTGATATGTTAAAAAATACTATATTCCTTCTTAAACTAGAATATTTAATTCATACATCCCCTTCATTCCCCTTAAAATTTAACTAATACATCTTATATAGTTTGATATATACACATTAACTAATACATTTTATATAGTTTGATATATACACATTGTATATGGATGTGCATATATTTTTAGGGAAATTGACAAACAAATAAAAATAAAATTCCCACCAAACCCAAGACGCAGGCCTTGCCCCTCTACCCACCCCGGGTGATATGATATAAAATCTTTTCTATAGATTTGTTCTATCAATGCCCATCTCCCACTTATCAACAACCTTAATAAAATAATAATATTATCATGGCCCATAGGGAAAAGGGTCTGCGAAAACATTGTAAGAGGGCAGCGGGCCCCATCACATGCGTTGTCATTAATAATAAATAATATTGAAATTAGTTTGGTTATTTTTGGCCGTCAGCGAAAATTAAATACGTGGGG